>BMAW01112591.1:543892-593450 GCA_019974015.1 Nephila pilipes
TATATATATATATATATATATATATATATATATATATATATATATATATTCAAAAAGGAGTACAATCCTAGATTATTTGTAATTTTCAATAATGTCGTAAGCTTCTTTAGATTTGTTGGAAACTTTCTTAATGGCTTCCTCCTCATTTTTCTTGATGAAAATAATTTATTTATGAGCTCTTTCAAAAACATTTTAAGCATAAAATCTCTTTGTTTTAAATAATTAAAAATAATAGTTATTTATAAATTACTCAATAAAGTTATTTGGTTAATAAGCTGAAACCATTAAATGTAAAAAAAAATTGTATTGATAAATAATAATAAGATAATCAAAAAGTTAGTTGAGGGGAATCTTTGGGAGTCGAAATGACGTTATTTGACTGGAGAACCTCTATTTATAAATAAATCATGACTTATGTAAAATAACATTCAAATATAGAAGTGCACTGAATAAGAGACATCAGATAGCGAGATTGGAAGAGTTCTTAGCAGAGAAGAGTTTTAAATCTAGGAGGTTAGAGATCGGGAGGTACAGACTGAAAAATTGGACGTGTGCTTTGAATTATTGAAGTCTCGATAGCGTCATGTAGACGCAACACTGAGCCAGTAATCGTTCGATTGTCGGATTGCTGAAATTAAATTTGAATTCGCTCCTGACTCGCTACTTTTAAAATTTAGATAAGTTAAATTTTTATATAATACACTCTATAACAAAACAAAAAAACGAGGTACCAAGAAGGAATTGTCCGAGGGAGACAAAAATTAGCCAATAGAACAATTATGTACAGAACAGAAGATGATTAAAATTTCAGAAAAAATTAATGATTTAATTCAGAGTTATATAGTTACAAAGTAACGAGCACCATTGAGTGAAAAAAGTTCCCTGAACGTCTCCAGCGGTATTCTTGCCAAATTTGCTCCAATTGTCGGGCTAGGTCATCAACTTTCCCTGGTAGATGCAGTCAATTTCCTATCATATTCCAGACACGCTCGATTGAAGAGAGATCTGGATGGCCAAGAAAATGTTTGACAAGCTATAAGACAGTTCATAGCAACACGTGACGTATGTAGTCTGGCATTATCTTGCTGAAAAATAGAGTCAGGGTACTGAAAAAGGAACAGTAGCAAAATAGGTCTCAGAATGTCGTCGACGTACTGCTGTGCTGTAAGTGTGCCTCTAATGACGACCAAAGAAGTCCGGCTATAAGGGAAACAGCACTCCAGACCATTACTCTTGGTTGAGCTCCTGAGTAGCGTGCAATAATGAAAGCTGGATAGGCACGTTACCCTGGGCGTCTCCAGAAACGTCTTCGATGATCGTCAGGACACAGTTGGAAGAGGGCTAAACACTATACGTCCCCAGTCAGCATCATTCCAACCTAATCGAATCAAGCACCACTATAATCTTGCTCTACAGTATGCAGGCGTGAGTGGCAGGTGGCGTAGCGTCGGTACGAGAGTAGATTTCGCTCTATCAGCCGTCCGTGAATGGTCATGGCGGACACACGTTTGCGAATCGCACATCTGATGGTTGATAACGATGAATCAGGCGCAGTGACTGCTGATATAACAATTACTCTGTCCTCCCAATCTACTGTAGCCCTAGGTCGACGCTACCATCATGAAGCTGAAATCTACTATTGTCCACCCATTCTTGCCAGCATCTTCTAATCACCGCATCGCTTCGACATATATGACAAGCGATTCTCCGATCTGCCCAACCTGCTTCTTTCAATCCAATGATACGACCTCTTACAAACTCTGACAGTTACTCATAATGAGCTCGAATTCTGAGGAGAGGCCTTTTCAGTCGTTGAAAGTTTTCCGCAATGCAACAGAAAATTTGATCATTGGATTGAGAATTGTCTCTTACATACACCTTCTGAGTGCGCAGTTCCGATGCGCTGTAGCATCCGCTATTCATGCACTGGGCACCAAATTTTCATCATTTGCATGTTCAGACTAAATGTCTTTGCTTACGAAATTTCATTACAATCGGGCAACTCCTTTTTGGTGCGTTGTATTTTTTGTTATAGAGTGTATTTAATGCAGGACACATGAAACGGTCTTCTCTACATTCTTAATATTTTTTTTTATTTCCAGGTCATTCTTATTTCTAGCTAGCTGAAAATTCATCTAATAGACTACTGACCCCTGCATGTTTTGCGAATTCGAGATTTTTCTATTCCACTTGTACTACCTCACTCATACCTCAATAAGTTGTAAAATGAGTTCGTAGGTGATAAGCACTTCTGTTCATGTACTTTTCGAGATTTGCTGTAACCATCGTCAAGCAGTTGAATACTCAGTGATAATGCGCAGAAGACTTTCCTTTAATAAATATTCATGATATTTTGAATATTGAAAAACCCACAGAGAGAGAAGACACAATTAAACTAGAGGGAAACAAACCCTGAATTAGCACTTTATATCCATCTAAGAAACGCAGAATGGTAAAGTATGTATGTAACTACTGCAACAAGGTTATTTGTGAAGAGCAAACTTTGACATCAATTAAGAGGGTAAATTCTAATTTTTACTATTTCGTATTTTTTTAATTGGAATATTCTAACACTTCTCTGAAGTTACGCTAATTTGTTTGAGATAAAAATAAAGGAAATATAAAAATATACTTGTTTTTAATTCGTAGTCCATGAATCGAATAATTAATTACAGAGTAGTTCTGGTTTAAGTTTAGTTTTCTAGTGTTAAATAAAAACAAATAAAATTCAAGAATTTTACTGTTTTATTCTTTAAGTGTCATATTACATAAGCTATGGTCTTCCAGATTAATACGGAGTCGTTAGCTGACGGACGCAATATTGAAGTGGATGGCGTCGCTAAAACGTTGTTTATATAAAATCGATTGCGAGGTTTCCTGAAGAACGTTGATTGCAAGGAAACTGAGCCACTAGTTTGTTAAGATGACGTTTGGGTAACGTCACCCATATATGACCGCCAGATAATAGCTCCGGTTTCTTAGGAAACAGTAGCTTTAATGAAATTTGATAATAAGGCAGTCACATGATGAGTGTAAAATAAACATGCTGCGCTTTAACATTTGGAAGCCAATATGATTGTGTAGTTGGAAAGTATAGTAAAAGACTGCTGAACTGGACAACTAGAAACAATTTTAAAATAAGGTCATGTCACTTCATATAACCTTTTCATTTATACTTATCCAAACTTAACTTTTCAATTCAAACCGATTCTTGTCTTGTTTAATAGAAGCCATCGAGAAAGTGTTACAAAATTCGTCTTAAAACCTAAATTATCAAGATGTTGAGGTTGCAGTGATCGCCGTTTAAATCCACCTCATTTTGTTTTGTTAGAATTATACCACGTTCTCTAAAATCCTGTTTTTAAAATTATTTCACTTGTACCCCCATTTCAACTGAGTAACTATATTTGCTCTACAGTGTATATAAAATGTGAATACGAATTAAAACATGTAAATAAGAAATGACAAAGAAACTAATTCCAAAACAATTCTTCAGAAAAATTAACAAAAAGTCAAAATGTATTTCTGCTAAATACTTAAACCTGAACTCAAGAACTTTTATTCTCCCTGTAAATATTTAAAAACAATTAACGTTATTAAAAGAACAAGCAGCTAGATTCATTACTGATATATAGTGTTACAATCAAAGTTTCCAACATTTCTTGGCCTACTGCATCTATCTCGCGAGAAAGAAATCTCTTTTCGGAAAAAGAATTCCTCACCAGCTCATTTTTAAAAGAAAAAAAAACTATGCTGACTCCAATTCTTAAAATCAATAATGAAATCGTATAGAAGCACAAATAGTTCCACTACATGCATCTTCTGAGTATAACGTAATTTCAGTCTACATAATACTATACATGTAAACTAAATTTGTATTCTGTATAATGTAAGTAAACTTCATGTATTTATTTCTTACCTATCATCACGGAAACGAACATTAAAAATCGTTTGATAAACCAATATTTCCATTCTCTCTCTATATTGTTATTAATTATTTTTTGTTCAAAGAAAATCGTCTGCTTTATTTTACGTCATATATAACTGTAGTTTTATTAAAAGTTTGTTTCGATTTTAAACAAATAAAAATTATTATAGATTCTCATTGAAGGTTTGAAACGTAAGTCTTCTATTTCTAATTCAAATTCTGTTTAATTTCCTTGAGCCAACAATCGTGAATTTTCAGACCTTTTCCTATCGTAAGAAAAAATAAGTAATGGAGAAACCTTTTTTCTGATCTTTTGAATGTATTTTATTTATTAAATGAAAGCAAAATTCTAGCTTTGAAAAGTAAAAAAAAATTAAACTCAATAGGATTAACAGTATGTTCAGGTATTCGCATTAACTTGTCAGCGGGTGTTAAGAATAGATTACTACGTACAAATTTATCTTATTTTCCCTTCAAATCAGAAATAATTACATTTAGCTTAAAATGTATTCAATTTAATATTTTATCGTTTGCTTTAATTTTGATATCTGAAAATAATATTATCGTCCACTTTAATATTTTATCGTTTGCTTTAATTTTGATATCTGAAAATAATATTATCGTCCACTTTAATATTTTATCATTTGCTTTAATTCAAATAATTAGTTTAAAAATTTCATTTTTATCAAATAATCGTTTTATTCTTTTTTCTGTAAAATGTTGATATTATTTCTGTTCTGGAGAGGTTTCAAGCGGAAAAAGAATCGTTCTAAAGAATTCGAGTTGCTGTGTTTACTTATTATAGAGATATAAAAATTGTAAAAACTGTAAACCATCACTGCCATTCTTGCGCATTTATATATATAACTGAATTCTTGAATGAGTTTAAACTTCTTCATCAGTTGAAATGTGGTGAATTATTTATTGGCGTCTGCTTTTTAGTAAAATACATTGAAAGCTATGTTAGTCGTTGACTAATCTTTGATAAATTTTCACAGCGTTAGCCTTAATCTTGTTGCCCAAACTTTTAAATATCCTCAAATTTTATTGATAGAGTCAGAACATAAGTTCGCATACTTCGGTTCTCCGTAAGGTGCACGTGCTCGTCAAATTAGGACCAAAGTTATAATGTATCAAAACCTACTTTTAACAAGGTCTAATCTTTCTTCAAAGATGTAATTTGTTGAAATATGCATTCTCTATATGATATTTTAGTATTAATAAAATTTTTCAACGTGTTCTTAAGTATCTACTGCGAGAAAGGGCTTTTTAAATATATTGAACAGTGGAAACCACTAATAGGGTGACATATGTCATATCCCTCCTTGGTCTAATTCAGGCCTGGCCAAACCGTCGTCCTCATGTGGCCCGCAAAGCTGGATTATCTGAAACAAATTTTAAACTTTTATTGTTCATAAAAGTACCAAAGAACATTCCACCATACAGCGTTCGCATTATATCCAATTACTATGGGAATATCTCAGCACACTGACTCAACTATCTCTCTTGTCACAATTTTGCTTCTATATTCTTGTTCAGAAACAATTACAACGTTGAAATCAATTTAAAGAGTGCACGGGCCGGCTCGCGTGAATTATCAAACGCAATCTGTACCAAATCTGTTAACCTACTGAAGAGCGCAGGTGTGCGTTAGAGACAAGGGGAGTGAATGTGAAGCACGGCTCAAGCGAAATAACAGCAGCCAGTCTGTCTGGAGGAAGTCTAATACTTGATTTCCTAAATGGAACTCGGGAGAATTAGATGCTTTCCGCGACTCTAGAAGTGAAAGTAATAGTAGTTTTTAAAGTAAGAAGTTGAATTGGCGTTAATTTTAAATGAGCCAAAATTAAAAGGAAGGTGATAAATCGAATTCCTCATATCCACGAGATTGCGCATATATATATATATATATATATATATATATATATATATATATATATGTATATGTATATATCTTGCGGCTCGCAAGATCGTTTGAATTGTACTGGCCTTGTCTAATAACTAGCAATTAAAGAACCTCACTTCAAATAACCATGCTTTTCCTTTTCTTAATTTAATACTATTACTTTTGCTTGGGTTGTTCGTAGTGACGCTTCATATTATAACTTTTGTACATTTCTAAGAACATTATTAAAATATATATTTTACTTTTTTGCGAATAGCGATCTTCATCAACGATTTTTCGTTTAATTTTACAGCGATAAATACATACTACATGCAAATAGATGAGTTCATCGTTAACAAAAAATAATGAAAAATATAAGTAAAACTTAACAAATGCAATTGGCTTTATTAATTTTATTTTAACACTTGCTAACGTTGCCTTTTTTTTCCCTCTTATGTCAAGTCCTCAAAAAAGTAGGATTATTTCAAATGAATACTAATTAGTGTAATTAAGTAATTGTACTTCAAAGTTCTAAGTTCTACAAAAACAATTACTATCAAGAAAAGAAAATACTTTCTTCAAATTCCTAATGAATTTTTTATTTCTAAACAGTCTAAAAGTGCAAAAATGTTGCCAATGTTAACAATAAAAATAATAAAAACATGCGATTCTTCAATAATAAGTACACTTATTAAATTATATATTAAATTGAGAGCAAACGATACATTATTAAAGTAGACAATAATATTTTGTTTCGATATTAAAATAAAAGCAGATGATAAAATATTAAATTAAATATATCATAGCAATATAAATATGCCTGAAGCAAACTAAATGTAATTATTACAACTATAATGTATTATAATGAGCATCTTTTGTACCTAACACCATATATCCTTTATTTTATGTTCAAGAATTTCAGTTGGCGCCATTTTCTCAAAACAACATGTTAGCTCCTGTTAATAATAATGAGTACTTTTACATCAGCACTTATATTTAACTTACTATGCTTATGTCTTCCCAGTTAAGAATTGTAATTCGAATTTTAACCAACTACCTGTCATCCGATCGAAATGAAAATTTTCAAACACGTGTAACCCCGATGACAATACAGTTCTATAATACAATCAAACAATGCAGGACTTAGATGGGGTCTGGACCTCACACTTAACAAGATCCAATTGAAAGTTTTCACTCACGTATAGCTCACGTAACTGCTTTCTTAGTCATAAATTTCCTGATTAAAAATAATTAAATAAGTATAAACTTAAAAAAAACATTTTGAAATCAAGCTTTTGTTTAAAGATAGATTAAAAGGTGTAAGAATAATTTTTGAATGTAAAATAATATGCAATATATAAAAGTTTGAGGCGCTTAACTAAGATATCTAAGTAAATAATGAAAAATTAAGAACTATATCTACTTATTTATAAAAGAGATCTTAAGAAATTTTAAGCTTCAAGATTTTATATATTATTTATTATATTACATTTAAAAAAATTTAATTTTATACAGGGTTCGGCAAAAGTAACTCCCCGATTTCCCCCCCCCCTTGTATAAAATAAATACTTTTAACTTATCACTAAACTACTACTTTATTACTTTTGCTTACAAACTTTTTTTTCCATTTCTGATTTTTAGAACCACACTTTCATCACACATTCCTTACTTTTCCTAATAATAAACTTTCAGTGACAATACCTTGAATGTTATTTATTTTTCTTAACTTAGCTTTCTTTCACTTACTTTAAACTTCAGACAGCAGTGGCGTACCCGGAAGAAGGGGGTTCAAAAGGACATATGCACCCCCAAGATTTTTTTCTGGAAATCAAAATTTTTCTGGAGCATTCTTTTATTATACTATTACAGATGTCCTAAACTGTATAAAAATGAGCTTTTTTTTTCTCATACTTAAATTTTTTCATCGATAAAAGAAAAAATGAATCTAAGCCAATTCCTGAGAAAAGAATAGAAAAATCTTTGCTGTCTCCGAAATGTTCTCAGTCAGCGTCTAAAGACGTAGAGAGGAAGGAGGGTGCATTCCTTAGAAGATGTCCTCCCCCAAACTTTACAAGAATGCAACGTAGATAATTTCCCGAATATTCAAAAGCGTTAAAAAAATTGACGTTTTTGAATGTTACATGTACTGTTGAAAAAATCGTTTTCAACCATGAAATATTAAAAAAAAAAAAAAAAAAAAAACAGTACCTCTCTTAAATGCGTTTAAATGGATGCTGTTATACAAAAATGTATCTGTAAGTGAAGAAGAAATCTTAAGTATTTCGCAAAAAACATAAACGGAGAATAAATATAACTCTTAAAAAACTATTATATATAGAATTTTTCATTCCATTTCGTTACACTCACACCTTTTTAATCATTTTTAGAATTGTGAACATTTTTTCAATCATTAAATATTTTTTATCAGTTTTTCAAACATGTTAGATTCCACAGACCCTAGTTAGAAGGAATTTTTTTCTCTTGATATATTTGTTATTTTCTTAAATGATCTCTGTTTTTGTAACTTGGTAATTTTTTTTTATCAATTCTTGAACAGTTTTATTTAGGAGAAATAAGATTGATATATAGCGTATATTTTAATTTTTACCAAATGGTAACTCAAAACTAAAAAAATTGCTTCTTTTATGGTAATGACGATATGCACCCCCCTCCACACACACACAAATTAGTTTCTGGATACGCCACTGTCAGATAAGATCAGACTTAAACTTTTTAATTGATAACAACCCTCCCTTTCATTCTTTTAAATCATGTCGCGTTACCTTGGTGATCTACGCAATTCACTGTTAGCATATGCAGTCACCTAGCGATGTTCTTAACTGTTGTATTACTATTGTCTATATTCTTGAGAGAGAGAGACAAAGATCAGACATGATTGTTCAATAACCACAAAATTTATTAAGTGCTGTCCTTTTCGCATAATTGTGCGATTCCTACTCACGAGTGCATGCATCAACTCGACCCTCAGATCAGTGCCAGTGTCAGTGTGTCAACTCGATCGCTTACACACTGACTCTGGCACTGATTTGAGGAGAATGAATCTTGTGAGAATAACATCTTTACTCACACTTACTAGACGCCCTCTACAAGCGGGCTTTAAACACTGGCTTTAACACTGTTCCCACACTAGTTATGCGCTATGAAATAGAATAAGCTTTGAGTAGCAAATGTCTTACCATTTCAGTGGTTATAATGATGTGGAGCGGTGATCATTGTGCTTTCACGATAGAGGTGTTTTTCTAAAACTCACATCACTTCATAGCGATTGTTTCGTGGACACTTTCAATTTGATCGAAATGCTTAAGTTCTTGAGAAGAAAACCATTTTGTTATGGATCCGAAATTTTATAGGAACAAGTTCGACTTTAAAGCGTAAACCTCCTGGAAGACCTCATACAGTAAATCGAAGCAGTGAAACAAGCCGATCTCCGATCCCCGCAACTTTCAGCCAATAAGCATGTTACTGCAATGGGAATTTCTGATCGAAATAAGAAGAATCGAGTATAAGAAGAATTTTTTTCTTAGACCTGAAGTTCGCACTTTACAAAATGATGATCGGGCACGAACTTAATGATCGTAGTGTATCGTCTGGGACTTACTGCGAAATGTTCCCACGACGTTATTCTTCTCTCAAGTGATGAAGCTCACTTACACTTGTCAGGTTGTGTGAACAAACATAACTTTCGCTGGGGGCATCTGAAGTCACAAGTCTACAAGTATAGGTCACTAACAATCTAGGAACTAAAAGCTGCTATCTTTCGAGAAATTGCGGCAATACCGTAAGAATTGAAGCGGAGGATAATGCAGAATTTCTGGATGAGACTTCAGAAATGCATAGACAGTGAAGATCGGCATTTGGACGATATCATTTTCGGAACGAAATGAAGGTGAATGAGAAAAACAGAATTCGTACTATTGTTCTTTCAAATAGTGAAATAAAAATTTTAATAACACCTATCATTGTTTTTGTTGGGTTTGGTGAACTATTTTTATACGCATTATTAAGGACATCAAATGGTAGCAGAGCGTCATTAGTGTTATTTAAATAGAAGCGAACTCAGAGCGCTGAATTCGAAACTAATGAAACTTATAAATAAAACGTTCCTGAGTTAACTAGAACCACTTATTTTATATGGTCTTTAAAAATTAAAGCTTCATTATGTCTGAAAAGATTGGATTCGGTTATATCGAAATTAAAAGCCGAAGGGCTAAGTGAAAAGAACTCTAGCGAATGGGACCAGAAGATATTCCGATACTGTACTATACATTGAATTATCATTATCGAACCATCAAGCGCTCCAAATCGCACAAAAAGATAAAGCGAAATATCTCTGGGAGAAAATAAAATCTACATATACGGGATATACTGAAGATAGAAAAATAGACTCCGGGAAACAGCTGAAAAATCTGGAGATGAAGAATAATGAATCTTCAGTCGATTAAATGGCCAAAGTGAGCAATCGCTACAAAATGTCATTCTGTAGGACTAGAAATTTCTTCGCGTGAATTTGAATATTATATAGTAAAGTCTCCGAGAAAATTTTGGAAAACTGCGAGACATCCTGAAAACCCAACGAGATAAAACAATGGATGATATCTTGAAAATACTACGTGAAGAAGAAGTAAATAATCCAACAAGTATTCGTGCAGAAATGGAATACAAACGCGGAGAAAGGAAATGTTCTGGAATACAAACGCGGAGGTGCTGTATTTCAGAAAATTTAAAAGTCCAGCAACGAAATTATGTTATATCTGGAGATGAAGAGTGATGAATATCTGCCATAATTTAGCCCTAATCACCCTGTTTTTATAGAAACAAGAGAGAAAAGAATTACGTGCCAACTAATAGTAAACATAACGAGAATCGCAATAATAGGAATTATTCTCCTAAAAACCAAATGCCGGTTCAGCTTTCACCATTCTAGAAGAATTATCTGAACAGTTGGATAATGTATGGGTTGTAGATAGTGGTGCTTCTTGTAATATGTCAAAAGACCGTTTTTAGTTTCACAATATAAAATCAGACTATATGGAAGTACTACAAGTACTTAAAAATAATTTCTGAAGGTATAGGAGACGTAATAGCAAAAACTATAAGAAAGAAAAACGAAAATTCTATGAATTTAACCATTAGTTATGTACTTGATTTAAGATATAATTCATTATGTGTTCCGTGTTTAATGGAGAAAGGTTTCAAATTAAATCTGATAATAACTGTGTGTTAATTTTCGATAAAAATAATACGTTGGTTATACTAAAGCAATTGAAAATGATAATAGATTAGAAATTTATTTAAATCCCAAATATAATTCTGAAAATTATTTATCCAACCAGCCTTCTAATTACTATGAAATTTGGCACAGTAAATTATGTTATTTAAATTATAAGTATATGATTAAAATGAAAGAATATAATTGATATTAATGATATGAGTGATTTTAGATGTGAAACTTGTGATATAAGTAAAATAACCGGGAAAAGTCATCCTCTCTATTATTGACAATAATCAAAGTAAGGGAATTTTAGAATTAATTCATGCAGATTTGTGTAGTCCTATGTAAATTGAATCATTGGGAGGAGACGAGAGTTTAGGAAGCAATGATGGCGTTCATGTAAACGCTGTGCGCATTAAGAATGATTATTATGCAGTGTGCTATGTTGTCTAAATGAACCTATTTTTTTATTCTTATATAGCAATAAATATAAAATACTGTGTTCATCCAAAACCCTCGACTAAGTAATCTAATTAAAATATATCATTTTAATTATGTTTGAAATTGGGGAGTTATTTCTGCCTTTAGACTATCATTCAATGAAATTTTTATTTAAATTTATTTCTTCCATTTATTTCATGAACATTAACTACCAAACACAGACTAAATGCACAAATTAATATGCATCACGTAAATTAACCTATTTTTCTCATTCCGTGAAAGAGAATTTTTAATGTTAGACTAAACTAAGCAGTTGAAGAGTTTATGGTGTTATTTTATGATCAGCTCTCTTGAAATGTTCACCGTTATTCGTGAGGAAAATGTGTGTCGATTCAACACGATTAACAATAATTCATTGGCGAATGTTGTGGTTCGTAATCAATACTTTTGAATGAACAGAAATTTTAAAACGAAGCAAATGCATTTAAAGTAAAAATCTTGTTAAATAGTGTTATGCTGGCTGGGCAATAAAAATATTCTTTCTGGACTACATGAAGGCCACGAGTTTTCAAATGTTGATCCAAGAGTTTTCATTTATTTTAATAAACTTTCTTTTTTCGAAAACAAAAGTTTAATTGTAAAATTATTCGAGACTTCTCAGATAAATTAAGCATAAACTTTTGGAAAAAAATTATTCTTAACATGTGAAATTTTTATTAGCTTTCCAATTGATGGACATTAGTAAGTTGAAGCTGGTATCTGTTTGTGATTGTTTATTAACGTCTTATTGAGAAAAAACACTAGAGCTATTGGAGACGCACCTCGTACTTTGGAACCTCGATCAAGTGACGAATATGACACCTCAGCTGGCACGTCTCTCTCCAAACTTTCACGCCACTGCAATAGTAAGTTTTGGAACATCCACCAAATTCAACGTGCATTATCCCCGTTACACCGCAAATCCTTATTGGTATCAGGATTCGAGCCCACGACTGGACGAAAACAATACCGGCCGCGAGACCGTGATCCTGACTGCTAAGCTACCGTGACCACGAATTTCTTTCACAGTCAAAAATGTACTGATTTTAGTTCTTTTTCACCTGACTATTCCCGTGATCTTTAAGTGTTCCACTTATTCAAAAAGCTTCATACAAAGAACGAGTTCCTTATTTTAATCAAAAGAAGATAAACGATCATACTTTCTGTGGTGGGTGAAATAAAAGGTAAGAGAATCACTCGGAAAAGAGACAGAACGAAACTGATGATCCAACAACATGGGAAAAAACTTGTTTTTTTAATTATTCCTATCTCTAATTGAAAAGAAACTGTCAAAGAAACCCTACAGTGAAAAGACATTTTGGTTTCCTTGGCCAACTGCCACAACCAAACCTCGTGGAGAGACACGTTACCATTAACAGACCATTGTTTGCTAACCTCCTTTGTACATAACATCGTCCTCTAAATAAAAAGTCTCTAACGTTCTACCATTTTTCGCTACTGTCCGGAGGTAACTTTATCTTCTTATTTTGGGTCACTACATAAATCAAAAGCATGTCAAGTTTCTATCTCGAGCGGTACTTGAAAAAAATGATAGAAACAGTGAACAGAGCAGATGCTCATTTCGAATTTTTCATATCGCTCGGTCTTTTATATGTACTTCTTTTCGTTGTATAAAGAGTTTTGTTTCAGATATTAATTAAAAACCAACCTTTAAATTTTCCTATTTCCATACTTTAAGGGTACTAGGACATGAAGGAGGGGGGGGATTAAGATTCCATTTTTTGTGACACTCGTGAATTAAAATTATTCGTAGGACTTATATTTTGTTTGTCTAATAATGGTATTTAATCCTTTTTTAGAACTATAAGTTCTTTGAAACAGTAAAACGTAAAGGTATATATGAATCATAAAAAATATCGAAATGAAACATATGATACAATCAAATATATAAAGTATCGAATCAACGGACCAGGGAACGTGAATAATAGATTGATACACAAAAAAGTAAAAATATACTCTAAAATAAAATACTTCTCATTATAAAGTTATATCTTTTACGTTATACTATTGTGAGCTGGGTTTTTTTTTTAAAAAAAAAACAATTATAATAATCAAACCTGATAAAGAATAAGAAAAAAAATTGAAATTGGCTTTGCTAATTTTATTTTAACATGCCTAACATTTTTTTTGTTCTCGAAAAAATGGAATCATTCAAAATGAATATTAATTACTGAAAATTAAATGCGCTTCCGAGCCCAAGGCTCCAAAGAAACAATTATTATCAAGAAAAGGAAATACCTTCTTCACATTCCAAATGCAGTTTTATTTTCCGAAGCAAAATATTCCAAAATACAAAAGCGTTGCCAATGTTAACAACAAAAAGAATAAATACAAATTATTCTGCATAAGAATCGACCATTAAATTATATTAAAAAATAAAAGCAATTAATAAAATTTTAAAGAAGGCAATAATACTGTTACAAACCTAAGATGATGCTTCCCTACGGCGTGTCTCTTGCAAGGGAAAAGAAACATTTTCAGACCTAGTAATATTTCGCGTGTTTTTCGTGTTGTAGGTTCTTTGTTTCATTTTCTGAAGATTCAATCACTACCAGATACACAAACTTTAGTGGCTAAAGTTTTTATTCTTTTGTTAAAGCCACACAACACACACAATTAATACAATACGAAAATTCACTAATACTAAACATTTGGTTGATATTTCATGCCATTTTGTTCATCCTGCGACCGGTCATAGCCGCCATTCTTCCTCCTCTGTTCTTGTTTCTTCTCTCCTTATATCGATGGCAGCGCCACCTATATTGTTTTTTTAGTCCGGTGAATCTTACACGCCCCACCAACGGAAGCACATGCGTCATATTTAATGACCAGGTGCTAAAAGAAAGAGGTTAGTCACACACTCACGAAAGAGTCCTAATTCAGAAACAAAATATCTAAACCTTAGTTGAGGAGAGTGCACTATCTAAATTAAAAAACACATGAGGCATGACTTAAATATGATCATTAATGCACAAATATAATGAAAATAAGGCAATAACATAAGGTTATATAATCACGAATATATATAATAAGACTATTATTTTGACACTAATTTTCTAAATATATACACAAATAGGAATATGCTTTAATACTGAAATAAGTATTACAAAAAAAAACTCAGGTTAATCATAAAAAGGCAAGCGAGAGAGAGCGTCAGCATTGCCATGGTTTTTCCCTTTACGGTATATAATCCGTAAATCATAACGTTGCAAGGCTAGGGCCCAACGAGCTAATTTTGTACCATGTGGTAATCCTTTGGTCAAAAATGTGAGTGGGTTGTGATCAGACACAACCTGTATTTGAGATCCGAAGATCCAACAGTCAAACTTTTTCAATGCACTTAGCACGGCATAGGCCTCTCGTTCTATTGTTGACCAGTTCATTTGGCATTTAGTTAATTTCTTACTGTAGAATGAAATTGGGTGTTCCATTCCCTTTTCATCGTTCTGTGCAAGGCATGCGCCGACTATAGTAGCAGAAGCATCTGTATACAGCTGAAACGGGCGGTTCAACACAGGGGTATAGAGAGTAGGCATTTCGATTAAGCTTTTCTTCAAACATTGGAAAGATTCTTCAGCTGTGTCATCCCAAGGAATTTTATTAGGAATATTTTTCTTAGTTAAATTTGTCAAGGGCAAAACAATAGAAGAAAAATTCTTAATATAGTAACGATAATAGCTTGATAAGCCAAGCAGTCCTCGTAACTGTTTTTTGGTCGTTGGTTTCAATAACTTTGACATAGTTTCCATCTTTTGAGGATCTGGAGCATGTTTTCCAGAACCCACCACGTGACCTAGAAATTTAACTTGGCTCTTTCCGAAATCACACTTCTCTAAATTGACAGTTAGTCCAACTTCTCTCAAAGTCTTAAAAACATTTCCCAAATGTTGCATGTGATCTGACCATGTTTCTGAAAATACTGCCACATCGTCTATGTAGGATCTACAGTACTTTTGATGGGGATTCAACACTTGATCCATAGATTTTTGAAATGTACTTCCTGCATTCTTCATTCCAAAAGGTAGGACTTTCCACTGATAATGTCCAGAATGAGTAACGAAAGCAGTAAAATGTTTTGAGTTTTCTTCCATAGGGATTTGCCAGTATCCCTTCGTTAGGTCTAAGACCGATATAAAATTAGCTTTGCCTATCTCGTATATTAAATCCGTTGCATGTTTCATTGGATATGCATCAGGAATAGTAAAACTATTCAAAAGTCTAAAGTCTATGCACAATCTAATGCTTCCATCTTTTTTTGCCACGCACACCACCGGGTGCGCCCAATCACTATCACTATGTTCAATCAAGTCCATATCCAGCAGCTCATTAATTTGACGTTCGACTTCTTTTTGAAGAGCAATAGGAACTCTATATGGTTGTAATCTTTTAGGTGAACTATCTGCCGTAACTTTAACAGAATGACCTTTCACTTTAGCTTTTCCAGGACGATTCCGAAATATGTCTTCATATCGTCGTAACAAATTTCTTAACTGGTATTTCTGTTGGGCATTTAAAACATTAGGCATTTGATTCAACTTGATATCAATGTTAGGTTGAGTTTCCTTATCTGTGGGAGCATAATGCAATTCACCAAAATCGGTATCTTGATCAAATATTACCCCAACATGATCAACTCTTGAAATATAAGGCCTTAGCTTATTTATATGTAATTCTCTAGTACTACCGTCTTCCATTTGAACTAAACAAGAGTGGGGTCTAGTGAGCTGTACTACCTTGGCTGGTCCTATCCAAGTGTTTAGCAATTTATGCGTAGATGAAGGAATAAGGATTAGTACTTCATCTCCAACAGAAAAACTTTTTTCTCGTGATCTCAAATTATAGTGTGAAGTCATACGTTCCTGATTTTCAGCACTGTTTTCCGATGCGATTTCGTGTGCATCTTGCAACTTCTTTTGCAGTTGTTTCAAGTATTCTTCAACAGAACGAGCAGCACTAGTAGGGATTTCTCTTTCTCCTGTCCAAAATTCTTTTAAAATGGTCATCGGTCCAGATGGTAGTCTTCCATAAACTAATTGATATGGTGATACACCAGTAAGTGCATGAGGTATTTCTCTATAAGCAAAAAGCAAATATGGGAGATGGACATCCCACTCATTTCCATGCTCTTGAATATTTTTGTTTAACATGTCTTTCAAAGTTCTATTCCAACGTTCAACTGCTCCCATACTCTCAGGATGACCTGGAGTAGAAAACCTAGGAGATACTCCCAGCACGTCTTGAAAGGCTTGAGTCAATTGTGCTGTAAAATTGGTACCTTGGTCTGTGCATATTGTCTTTGGGAACCCAGTTTGACAGAAAATTTTCATCAGCACTTCGCAGGTAGTTTTTGCAGTGATGTTCTTTGTTGGTATGGCTTCCGCCCATCTTGAGCACAGATCAATGGCACATATAATATATAAATGCCCTCTTCTTGATCGGGGTTCTAACGGTCCGATGCAATCCACGCTCCAGACTTCGAATGGATTATCAGGTCTTACAATGGGCTGGATCGGAATCCTATCTCTGTATATTACAGTCCTTCGTAACTGACAAGGTTTACACGCTTCGCAATATGTCTTCACATCCCTCTTTAACGAAGGCCAGAAAAAGGAATATTTAATGCGTTGCTTTGTTTTTTGTTCTCCTAAATGTCCAGCTAACGGAATTTCATGAGCCATTTGCAGAATTTCCTTTCTTTTACACGCAGGTAGGACAACTTGCTTGATTGACTCCCCACAAACAACGTCATTATGCACTAGCAGATCATCTTGTATTTCATACGCCTTTTCTTTGTTATTTGCTTGTTCCCAGACGCTTATTAATGTTTCATCTTCTTTCTGAAGTTTTATAAAAGTCCTTCGGGTCTCACTGTTAAGATTGGATCTCACTTCGTTTTCAATGTTGACTGCGTCTGTCGATACTCTTATGTCAGAGCATGAATCCTCTTCAAATGCTTGGACTTCACAGACGGTTGAATTCTTAACCTCATCCAGTTGGACTTCATGAACAATGACTTCCCTTGCATTCGCACTGCATAACTGTATGTTTTCCAAAAGGGCTTCATATGCGGTTTGACAAACTAACATGTCGTTCACTAGTTTCTTTGAAACGGCACATGTAATTGGTATTGCATCATGCCATCCATCATCGATCTTTATATTAAATGTTCTTAGGGGAGCGACTTCACTATCCCCAAAAGCTGATATTAATTTGATCTTCCCTTCTCCGGTACTCTCAATGTCTTTAACTAAATCAGCTCGCACCACAGAGATTTGTGCTCCCGAGTCTACCGTTCCATCCAAGACGACATCTAAACACTTCACTTTTATAACCTTCAATTTATCAATATTCTCTGCCAGAAATTTACACGTTGATTCAGGAACATCTATTTTCGCTGTTACGATATTCTTAGTGGTATCTTCAGCTTGCACTGCATTACTTTGGGCTTTGACTGGTGAGGAAAACTTGTTATTTTGCGAGTTTTGCTTATTTAAGTGTTTATCTCGGCATGCTCTTGAGAAATGACCTTCTTTGCCACAAGTGTAACATGTAGGTGTAATCCGGGTTTGATTATAATGCGCTTGATAGCTGTTGTCATTGAAATGGTTATTGTATTTGCAATTGGCCATCCCCTTTTTATTTCTTACGTCTCTCCCTTCCAACTGATGTAGAGAGCTCCGGGTATTCAAAGGAAGAGTCTTACAGTAAGATTTCTCTTTATTAACAAATGGCACTGCAGGCCGTTTGGTTTTTCCATGGACATCCTCATATTCATCAAGTTTTTCAACCAGCACCTTTGGAGTTTTTATTTTTGCCCATTCATCAATGAAGTGTTCGCGAATCTCAGTTGGCACCTTCTTCTTTATTTGGTCTGCTATGAGTAGATCTTTAAGGTCGTCGAAGGTTTGAATATCTAGGCCCTTAAGCCATTCTTCACAAAAATTTCTTATCTCAAAATAATAATCTCTCCACGTACCATCGGGATTCTTTTGGTGTTTCACGAACAGCTGGCGGAATTTCTCGGGACTCAACTTGAATCGTTGAAGTAATAGCCCCTTTACAAATTCGTAATCAGCGGCATCCTTTTCTGGTTCACGAGCAATAAGACTTACAATATCCGAAGGTAGAATACTTATCAGATGTGTCACCCAATACACCTTTGGCAAATTCAAAATTTTTGCTTGACGTTCAAATGATACCAGGAATAAACTAATATCGTCAGATTTTGAGTCAAACATCGGAATCAGTTTATGTAAATCAATCTTGAATGGTCCTGTTTCTTTCGATTCGTTTTCACTTCCTCCTCCTTTCAACTCGATTCGTTTCATCTGGAGTTCGAAATCCATTTCGTCCTTCCGCTTCCTTTCCTCCATTTCCATCTCTTCCTTTCTTTTTCTTTCCTCCATTTCCATTTCTTCTTTTCTTTTTCTCTCAGCCATCTCTTCCCTTCTCTTGCGTTCCTCTATAATAGTGTTTAATTGTTCTCTACAAAACTCCTCGTCGAAGTTTTTATTATTCAAGATAGCCTCTCTTAATTCAAACACTTTTAAACTAAGGACATCTTCAACCCCCATTTCCGTAGCCATAATCTGCAAGTCTGCTTTTAATCCCTTTCCTAAAAATGCCATCTCGCACCTTATTATAATTATCCTAAATCAATCTAATAACACTCTAATTCAAAAAGTAAAAATATGCTTAATTAATCAAAATTGGTTTTATATCTAAAAAAAAAACAATTGTTTCGTACTTCTTTACCATAAAATTTACAAATTTATACCTTGAATGCTAACTTTGCATATGACATAGAACAAAATGAAAAATTCAACCAAATAAATTATTACTACAATAATAATAAAGTATTTGCCACATAAAATAATATCTTAATTTCTTAGAATTTGTACTCCTAAAGATTTTTATAAATCACAACAATAAAAAAAAATATCTTCATTCATATCACTTTCACAATATATATCAAATAAAAAAGTACCATCAATCTTTGAACAGAAAATAATAAAAAAAATCATCACTATGATTTAAAACACATTTGAATATCTGACTCATCAAGTATACTCAAAATAAAAGTTCTACTTAGCAGATACAATAATCCTTAATAGTATTCAAAAAGGAAAAAAAACCAGTTATACTTATTCCATCAATAAATTACTCGCATTAAATCGAACATTCAACATACAACCTTGAACTGTCTCTATTCTCCTATTTTATTTACTTTTGAGCACTTAGCAGTGGTTGAAATGATAATGAGTCATAGCTAAAAGTAATACAAGCACCGAAAAGAAATGGATCTCACTCTTTTTTTTTTCAAACCACTAAATATTATGTAACTTTAATAAAAATAAAAGACAAATCTTTTTCAACATATAAATGCATATTTCACACCAAAAAATTTATACACTTTAAATTTAATATTCTGCTTAATTCGCAAAATAGATAATGACATTTAATTTAATTCAGTAAAATATTTTAATACCATAAATAATCCATCGATTCGACGTATGAATTATAAACACTCTTGCTTTCTTTTCTAGTTATTGATACCTAAACTCAACAAAATTTTATACTTTCGCAACAATTATATGAACTGATGTTCAATTAAAAATATAGTTATATTCTAACATTTCATAAAGTTTCAGATTAAACACTAACAATACCTGAACTGATGTTCAATAAAAATAGAATAAATATATATACCAATATTTCAAAACGTTTCTGATGAAACCAAAACAAAACAAAATATATCTGATATGATGTTCATTTGAAACAAGGTATTTTAATAATTCACAATAGTTTCGGATGAACATAAATAAAAATATCTGAACTGATGTTCATTTGATCAAAGTATTTTAATATTTCACAAGGTTTCTGATGAAACACAAATAAAAAAAAATATCTTTTCAATCTCTTGGAACAGATGATATAATTAGAACAGGACGTTCTCAATTTAAATCAGTAAAGAAAAAATGTTTTCTATTGCAGAAAACCAAAATATTTCTCACACTAAGGATTCGGATGAATCAGCATAAATAAGTTAGACTGTAACTTATTTTATTTTTACTACAATAACATATCATCTATTCCAAAGCAAAACTACAGCTATTAATAATGCACTCTCTTTACATTATAATACAACCAATAATAATTTTAATTTGTGAGTGTGGACTCCCTCTTACCTGGATTTGACGAAATCTTCATGCTACTCGACTGCGCCAGTAATATTTCGCGTGGTTTTCGTGTTGTAGGTTCTTTGTTTCATTTTCTGAAGATTCAATCACTACCAGATACACAAACTTTAGTGGCTAAAGTTTTTATTCTTTTGTTAAAGCCACACAACACACACAATTAATACAATACGAAAATTCACTAATACTAAACATTTGGTTGATATTTCATGCCATTTTGTTCATCCTGCGACCGGTCATAGCCGCCATTCTTCCTCCTCTGTTCTTGTTTCTTCTCTCCTTATATCGATGGCAGCGCCACCTATATTGTTTTTTTAGTCCGGTGAATCTTACAGACCTTTATCAGTCAGCCAAGGAAATTTTAAACAATAATCCCTTAACCTTGGCACTGAATTTGGCGACCATTTTGGCAACTTGGCAAGAAACGTAGAGAATTTGGTGACAAAAAGAAGATTCTAAGAAATGCTGGAATCTAGGTGATCTCTCGATTTAGAGAAAAGTTACTGAGTTTATCTGAATTTTCCGTGTGACGTCCCACCTGGATGGTGATGAAGGAGTCTGTTTGAGAGATCGATTTAGAAATCGACTGGAAGTGGATATGCCGAGTGAATTAGCGGAATTGGTTTGAGTCTTCTGGGAACTGAGGGAGTCTGTCTTGGAAGTACTGAGTATTACGGCGGAGATTTGTTCATAGCGTAAACTAGTAAACTGGTGAGTTGAATGTTGCTGATGCAACTGTGACTGTTATTACAAGTGCTGTTTTGTTCCTGTATCTGAGTCGCTAATGTGTACAAGCTCTATGTTTTCTGTTTGTGATGTTACTATCTAAGGTCTGGTTTCTGTGTGTCATCATGTCAAGAATATTTGTGAATAAAGCGTCATTTGTTATCATCCTCCGTGTTGGCCTTGAATTTCACTCTCTACACCCACGTGATTGAGGATTAATAATATAATTAATAATATAATCGCACATTAAAATAAAAGCAGGCGATAAAATATTAAATTAAATATTCCTTAGCAATGTAAATATACCTCAAGCAAACCAAATGTAATTATTATAATCATAATGTATTAATGATGTCAATTTTTCAAAAATTGCTTCTCGCAAAACTCATTCAACAGGAAGGGAATGTATATCATTTGCAGTAATGGCTGAAAAAATCAAAAAACAACCTTCTTTACAAATACCAATGTTTCTTTTGGTATTATCACGAGGCTACTGGAGGGAGAGTAGACAGCGACTTTCTTCAACAACGAAGCCAGAAGTTAAAACGCCTTACTAACTAACCAAAACGAGACGTCTTTTGATTAGTATGTGCGCAGCAAAAAAAAAGTGACGATTCAACTTCTCTTCAGACTCACTGGATGAGCACTATGATGAGCAAAATAAATCTTTGGAAAAAAATGTAAACTATTCTATTACTTTCTTTAAGTTTAATGAGTGATATTTGATATTGAATAGTCAGTTATATATGGCTTATATATAAATGCACAAAATATGAATGACACACACATAAATGAAAAAATGAAAGAGTTACAATAAATTCATTGAAAGAGAAGACAAAAAATGCCAGTATTAAGGAATCTTTATTTCAGATTTCTCTCTCTATTCATATAACTGTCCTGAATCAGTTCATCAATATGCAGCGAAACAGTTTTGCTAAAAAAGGAGAAAAGCTAAACTAAATATTGTTGGTTGTAAAAACAAACAATATGCTGAATATTGAATTGTATAATATAATTAAACAGTAAATTTGAAAAAATATTAAGAATTTTAATTACTGCTATTTTTTTCTTATGCACACATGAGTTCTGAAATAATATATATCATTACTAACTTGGTAAAGGAAAGAAAGAAGTATTTTTCAAACAAAATATTACAAATGGAAATAAGGCTTTTCAAGTACAAAATTTTATATTCCTATTCAGAAGACTTCAAACTTTTTGGACTTCATTTTCTTGGAAACGGAAGGCGAAATATTGAGAATTACAAATTCCCAAAGAGAAATATCCTTCAACTAAGTGAGGGTGAAATTGATGCCACAAGAACCAGATGGGGATATGCTGCTCCAAACAAGGTGTAACTGTGGGCTTGAAGTTTGAAAAAAGAATAATAATAATAATAAATTGGGGACAAAAGAGGAATCAAATATAGAGAAGGATAGCTAGGGTATCCCGGTGGCGCGTCACCGGTATTTACAAAAAACAGTGAACCCCATGAGACAGAAAAAGATATATAAGGTACTCCTTCAACTAAACATCTGTCGGTGTTAATAAAATTAATTATAACGTGTTAAATCATCATAAGAATTTTTCTTTTATTGTGATTTCTACTTTCTGAGTTATAAATACTTTATTTTGAGAAATAATTTTTCCTCCTGAGATTTATCTAAAATAAAGCAAAGTTGTACAGAAAAATCAATAATTTTCTTTATTTTAAATAATCAGTTAATTTTGTTTGATTAAATAAAGTATCCGTGCCATTGGTAAGCAATTTAATTTCGTGTTGATATGTGTTCGTTTAACATTATATATGACTTAGAAAATACTGACCTCTTTTACTTAATTTTTAATACTTTTTTAAGGAATGATAAATATATTATTATTGATTCGAATATATATAAATCAATAATTATATTGTATAATATTTTAATGAAATATTATACAATAATTTACATAAATAATTTTTTAGGTTTTGAAAGTTCTTTATTACAAACATGGCATTTTCTTTATATTATATATATATGTGTATATATATATATATATATATATATATATATATATATATATATATGCAAAAATTTTGAATAAAGTATAGTCTGCTTTGCCTTGACAATTGCATTGATTTGATCGCATTAGCTTAAGTTATATTAATTTAATCATATGAGTGAAAATTTATCGATTTGACATTTAATTGACTTTGAAGGCTACTTTGAATAAAACTGAAACAAAAAAAAATGTCTTTATTTTAAAGACAAATATTTTTTCAAAAAAGCACTTTTTCTCCATTCTTCAACATTATTTGTATTTTTAAGGTACTAGGAAAATATTTGACCCAATCGTACAAATTAGTAATGGTACTGAAACAAACTGTTCTACTGTATATTATGTCTAGACTCTCTATACGCATCTAAACTCGCGAGGATAATTAAGATTTTAAAGTTGAAATTAAACTCAGAACAAATGAAACTTTTAAATTTTTAACTAGTCTTGTAATTTGAATAGAAACTCAAAAACGCTCCACAAACACGAACAAAGCGTCATATTATCAATATATAAATTTCTATTCATTTACAAATATTATTTCACATTCTTCAGTTGTTGAATCAGATACGATATTTATGCAACTTTTCCATTCGCAACTATATACTAGATAGATAACAACAGCCTGTGCATTCAATAATGCGTAGGGTTGAAACTGCCAGCGGGAACTAATGTCTTACACCTGTGGAAAATGATATTCAATAGTTTAAGCATCACCTTCTAGTATCCAAACATAACATTGCCAACACATATCGTATATAAAAATGATTATTTCGGCTCTTTTTACCATCTATTATGAACTGAATAGATATTTTTGAGCACACTATGAACATATAATTATATCGGAAAATGCTGCTAATAGTGCTTTAAATATTTTTATCAAAATAATTGTTTTTTATAAACAAAGAAATTGGCCTAATATTCAAGCCTCTATTTAACCAATGAAATGCTGTTGTAGCCATTGAAAAGGACTACTTTCGGATTTTTGTGATTTATTTGAAAAAGGATTTCACGGCACAAACATAGAAACAGTGACATAATTGACTGTTTATTACATACAAATATTAAGTTAGAAACACGAATACAATATCAACAATATACAAGTACTCGGGGGAAGACTGATTGAAATGTTAGCCATCCTTTAGACGACGTTACTATAGACGGTTACACTACAGTGCAGTGGACCGTTACACTGCTTAATTATTAAATATGATAATTAATTTAAATTTACGTGTGGTACGATTATGTATAATTATTTCTGAATTTGTCTGAAAAAGTATTTTGTTTTGGATGTATCAACTATAAGAAAAATATAAATCCAACTCTTTTTTTTTTAAACAAAAATAAAATAAAAAAAAACAATTTAAAATACATACATGTAAAACTCACTTTTCAACTAAATACATGTAAACTCTGTAAATACATACAAATACTCTCACTTTTCTCTAAAACTAAACTTTCAAAATAATTTAATGCCTTATATTTCTGTTAGAAAAGGCTTTCGCGTTCGAAAATTACTTTTGACATTCAGTTTTATTTTTGAGTAAAAATTCATCATGATTGTGTCTGTTGCCAAATATAAAATTTTATACTATACAATCCATGTCTGATATTTGAAGAAAAAAATATATTTTTACAATACAAAACCCTTATCCACAAGCAAAAACATAAAATAAAATACTTATTGGTTTCATGATAAATGTATATATAATTTAACTTCTGTGTCCCTCTCCCATTCCAAGAGAGAAGTAACTACTTTCTGATTACTTTTACAAAATTCATACTCTGACATTTTTTTTTCTTTCGAGAAATGGGACAATATATCATTTGTTTGAAATGGAATTTATCTCCAAATCTAAAGCGCGATGCCCCTATAAACTTTCTACCAAAAAGAAGAGCCCAAATTACAGTTGGAAAAAAAATGACCTTCGTTTCATTCTTTCGGTCCAATTGAAATGGATGTCAGTGAAATTTGAAAAGTTGCCTCATTAATTTTGAACCGAAATGTTCCAAACATGAACACTCTCTCTGTCGTCCACAATTCGAGATTATGTAAGTAGAAGTAGTTTGGTTACGATGGAATTTGCGAAACTTAATGACAATGCGAGTTAGACCGATTAATCGATATTTTTTTTGATGCTTAGAAGCATTTTAATCAGGAATAATTATTAGTTATGTATATTTTAATGAAACTGTAACTAATCTTCTCAGTTTCAAAGAAAATGCATGTAGTTAATTTGTTATAGGAATAAAATTTTGTATAGTTTGCAAACAATATTTTTTGTTTATTATTTTAACTGGTTTTTTTTAGTTCAGTGAAATCAGTTTCCATCTTTAAAATTCAATGTTGAATTTTTCTACCAGATAATGCTTTAGATAAACTATGTAAAATTCTGGAATTTTTATAAGTTTTAGTTAATGATTCTACAGAAACTGTATAATTAATCAAAGAAATTTGAAAATGATTTATCGGAAAATTTTAAGAAAACTAATTTCCAAATCCCAAACAATGTGTTTCAAACATTTTATCTGATGCAGAAGAGCTTTTACACATTTGTTCCAAATAATAAATCATATATGTTTTAGATACTATCACGAAAAAAGTATATATAGTATTTCAAAATTAATAAAAATTAGTGTTGCATTAATCAAGAATAGTATATCTTAAATGTAACCAAAAATTAAAAGATTCATTTTTTCATCGTAGTTTTCTGAAACCAAAAGAAAACTTCCTTACATTATGGGGCTGCAGTAGCCTAGTGTTCTTAGTCTCGAACTTACGACCGGCGTTGTTTCTGTAGAGTCGTGTCTTCAAGCCCTGATGCCCCTAAATACCCGTCGTGTATAGGAGCTGATGACCGTTAAATCTGTCGAGGCTCCAAGTCCTCCCGTTAGCAGCATGTGGAAGTTTGGAAATGGGCATGCCAGCTTAAGTGTCGCCCTCGCCACTTAACCGAGGTTCAAAATTACAAGGTCCGCTGCCAATATTCTTCATTTTGCTTCTGCATTCGACGTTCATAAACAATCCATCAAACTTTGGTGAAAATGAAACATAATTAACATATCTAATAGCCCTCGTGTTTCATCTAAGTGCGTCATTAATAAACAGTCAAAATTCCTTATATTATAGATTCCCTCCACAAGCCATTTCGAATCCATAAGAGTAATATGAATTCTGTGGAAATTCTTATCTTCTCAAATCTGAAGTGCAGTCGGATCTCATTAACTCGCGGCTCCTTAACTCCCGAATCCGTTTAATTCGCGATTTTACTATGCCTCCTTTTTTATGAAATTCAAATTAATCTTATTTCAGATAACGTCAAAACTTCCTATGAAGAGAAGTGAATAACGATTTTTTTTCTTTCTGTGTTATATACCATGGTATAAACATGCCATGAATTTCCAATATGCAATAGCAAACTTAAACTTTGAATGAGAAATATGAAAAACCATACGTTGGGCAATTTGTGATTTTCTCTTCATTAACCTCAGGGACTTCTATGGAGCATAATTGCATTGAATTACAATTTATTCCCAACCAAATGAAACGTGATTAGGTAAATTAGATGAAGGTAGAAATGAAGTGAAGAGATTTAGGTATAACGATATATAAATTATATGCAATTAGTGGAAAAGAAAAAGAGAGAGAGTATTTTGTAGTATTCTGTTAATTTTGCGGATCTAACACATTACTTACTGGTGACTATCAAAGATAGTCCCGAAATCAAAAACGAGTTTATTGGTAAGAGATATTCTATTTTAACCATAAATAGGACTGTGAGTTCAGGTGGAATTCTAGAGAGAGCGACCTTGGATATTTTCCATTGATAATAAATAATTTCGTTTGCTTCGTCTCGTGTTTTCTCAATTTGAATTTTGTCACTTGGGTTTAATATATTAAATTGAGGTATGGCGCAAGAGCCGAATAATTGCGGACAAATGCCACAAAACATTAGCAAGTAAGAAATTAAATGGTGCTTGTGTATCTAAAAACGAGCAAAAAGAAAAAGAAACGAAGGGATAGCGAGGAGTATTTTACTAAACCAGAATTAAAACTAACAAACAGACGTACGACAGGAGCTTCAAAAATCATCCAAAAGTAAATGAGCAGAGATCTCAGTCAAAAATAGGGGGGAAGTGTACGAAACCCTTCGCGGCAACGAAGCAAAAGCTGAAAAGAAGAGAAGAAAATTCCGAATGAGCAGGGGCAACTTTAAAATACCTTAAACGAATTTTAAAAAAATTCAAAAATTCTTAAAACCCCTTAAAAAGAATTAACGTCACAGATAGTTTTAAACTGGATTTCTAACCAAGTTCGAGTAAAGAGACGGCCAAGTAGCGAGATAAGAACAAAGAAAACAAAAATAGCTCAAAAATTCCGTGTTCTGAATGCCTGAAATACTAGTTTAAGGAGACAAAGGGTTTTGAGTTTCCTGGTCGTAAAATGGAGACGGTGATTTTCGTTTCAAAAATGAGAAGACAAAAATCCATAGAATCGGAGATAAAAAAAAAAAAAAAGATTGTCTTTGAGATGCTTCTTTTGAAATTTTGGGTTTAGGACAGGGTCGACCCTTTTAATAATTTTTTTTTATTTATCTTCTTAAATTTGAGTGTCTGGGTTGGATATGAATCCCTTTTCTCGAAAAGGGAAGATCTTGAAAATAATCTCTTAACAAAAAAAATGTCCAGTTCAGATTTTTCTTTAAAGAGATCTCGTGATCAATGAGACTAACTGTATGTTCAGCCATTTTTATTGGTCAAATTTTAAGTTTTATGAAGATTTTTGTTGTATAATTGACTTCCGTAATAATTAAAAATAACATCGAGATATTCTAAAGGTAACTAGAAAACCTATTAATAGTTTGGTGCCATTTTATTTTGGTCACCAAGGCTACGGGGGAATTAGTATTTTACCATATATTCATATATTTTGCTAAAAATCCGAAACTCCGCTGTAGAATCACGAAATTAAAGATAAAAATACTTTCAAAAATGGGACGAAATATCCAAACAGATATATATCTTCATTATGTTTTCTTCTTATTAGTACTTATTTTATAACACTCAAATAAATACAGCTGTCTACATTTAAGAAAGGTACTTGAAATTCTGTAGGAATATTACGATCATGAATTCAAAACAGATAGCAAATAAAGCTTTAGGCTCAAATTCTTTAATTATAATAATAAAAAATGTTGTAAGAACTAAAAGTATTATTTGAAAAGTTTGTTATAATGTTACCGTAATGTTTGTTGTAACCGCATTTTGTTATCTTTTTTCCAAAACCTTATTTATTTTGAAGTTATATCAATATACAAATGCATTTGTATGCTACAGGCCTTTTCTTTTTTCTTTTTTTTTTTAAAAAAATCAATATTGTGTATTTTATGCATAAAATCTATAAAAAAAATATAAAGTGATTTATAGTTTTCGTTGTTGCGAATGTAACTGAAAATTATGCAAAGCTAATTGTATTTGCTTTGTTTATCAAGGATATTTAATCGTTATATCTAGCTATCCTAAAAACTAAATATAATGAAAAAAAAATCTCCCCATGGTAAAAAAGATACAAGAAATGTAAAACTGTATTTTTCAAAATTTACCGTTGTCAAAACGAAATGCTAATAATGTGTTTAATAATTTAAATCACAAATGACCAGTCTATTAAACAAAGGAAAACCTAAAGTTACTTTCCATCATTTCCATATCATAAAAAGAAGTCATAGTAACAGGAAATGTTTTTTTAACTCTGCTTCTAACATTACATGTTTATTTATTCAAGAATCTTTCTTTTACGGATTCCCCCCCCCCCAAAAAAAAAATACCTTCATCGTACCAATTTTCTTTGAAGAATTAAATATTTTAAATTACAAAAATTCTATTGTGTTTTAAAATGAGCCATTAAAGTTGTTACACCAAGATGACGATACATTATAAACGTGAAATTAACACGATAGGAAAAAGTTGTGATATGCAAATGATTAGCTTTCCAAGGCGTTAATACAAAACAGACGCCAGTAGTGACATCCACAATGTGCTTAAATGAAGAAATTATGCAGCAAGTTTCTCATACACAAATTACATTTGAACGTTCTTGCTTGGTGAAAAGTTCCTATGATGCCCCGTGTGAGATGAAGAAAAGAGAGGTCGAATACCATAGCCTACCGAGATTGTGCTTTATCGGATCGCAGTATTGCTGCTCGCATCAGTCGAGATCCCATGACTGTCGATCCATATGGATCGATGATTCAGAATGGTCTTACTGAACGCCGCCTGCATCTCAACGGCCCACTGTCACAAACAGCCAAGAAGACAGGCATGTTACCCGTATGGCCTTAATGGATCGCACAGCCACGTCACAAGCCCTGAATCATGAAATGGGATCATTTGCAAGACAATAAGTGTCTGCACGAACAATGCGATGATGTTTGCATCAACATGGACTGTCAGCTCGATGACCATGATTTCTGCTACCTTTGACGCTACATCACAGACAGGAGCACCTTAAAGAGTGGGATCAACGACAAACCTGTAATGGCGTGACATCATCTTTTCAGACGAATCCAAAATCTGTATACAGCATCATGATGTCCCTACAGCGTTTGGCGGCATCTTGGTGAACACATATTTCCAGCGTGCATTCGACATCCTCATACTGGCCTACCACCTAAAGTGATGGTATGGAGGGCCATTGTATACTCGTTTCGGTCACCTCTTGTTTGCTTTGACGGCACTTTGTTCAGTGACCATTACATTTCTGGTATGTTAGGGCCCGTAGCTCTGGCCTACCTTCGAACCTTGCGAAACGCTGATAACTTTGAACCTTGCGAAACAGGACAATACACGGCCACATGTTGCTAGTATTTTACGGATCTTTCTTGATACGGAAAATGCTAATCTGCTGCCCTGGCCAGCACGTTCTCCAGATCTTTTACCAATAGAAAACGTCTTATTAATGGTTGCCTACATACTACCTCGTCACCATACGCCAGTCACTACAATATGCAATTGTCATCTGATCGCGTTTGCACAATGCCAGCAGTCGGTGGCATGACCTATCAGGCAGGGCACCAATGTTTACTATACTCTTATGTTGTGCATTCAGTTCCTTTTGGGACCATTGTTTGGTGCACTTCCCCACTCTCTTTTAAACTGTAAAACCAGTTTTTCAATTTTTTTTAAATACTTAAATTGTGATTTAATAAATATTAAATTCGAAATGAGTGCTTCCCATTTCCAAGGCCGGTTCTCTGATGTTCTCTGTTGCACCAAAATCCCTTCCATTGATTAGACAAGTCATTTGTATTCTTGTCAAAAAATATGATGTGGCATTGGATCAAATGCTTCCATTCATTATGAAGGAAGATGAAAACTTGGAAATGGTTATGCATAAAGGATACGCTGCACCCAAAAGGTCACGCCAGCGTTAATCTAAAGGTCAAAACGATAAATTTGAGCCATATATCTTCAAAAAATTAATTGATCTTTAGTAAAACACTCCCCCTATAAGTAATTTAACACAATTTATTGTATTTATGTAATTCCATGATTTTATAATAGTATATGTGAGGGAGTATGGTTGTGTTAGCATGTCTGACAGGGAGCAATGCCGACCAAGGTTCTAACCCCAGTGATTTCAGCTTGGGTAACTTGTCATAGTTCAAAACCCTTCATTCTTTCGGGTTCAATAAGTGAAGTACCAAGTTCGTTTGGGAAGTTAACCGGAGGTCCTGCGTCCAGCTAGCCACTTGGCCTTGTCACTATCATCTCAGTCCCAAAGGTTACAGAAATAGAGATGGACATCGCCTAATTGGACTTCTTAGGCTTTAGCTTAACTTGTCGTTTTTTGTGATTTTGTGGTGGCTTAGCGCATTGCTTAACATATCGTAACTTCTGGCAATACTTAAGAGAAATTTTACAATTCCATCGCCAAAATGACAAAATAACACCAATCCAGAAGCATACTTAGTCATTCTTGGGTGTTTCTTAAATAACACAAATTCTTCTACAGAATTTTAAAGCTGTTCATTTAGAGAGTTAATGCTTTCCAGAAAAGTATGATAGAGAACTATTTACACCCTCGTCATGACTTTTTAAATGACAAACGGATGTATTTTAATCAAAGTAAGTTGTGTCCATGTTTTATGTTAAGCCGCTTCCAGATTTGATTGCAAATATTGCAATTTAGGGCAAATGCATGCTCAAATCCTGACGTATATTTCGGTGCTACTCAACATATGCGAATAGGCTCACGAGTAACAATGAAAGCCCACGAATCAAGCATATAATTATTGTAATAAATACGTTATTAAAATTTTTATGTATTTTTAGTGTCTGTATTATTATACGTATTCAAATTAAAATGTCATGCTTATGCATTACCATGTTTGCTCTGTATATATTTTCACTATCGCTTCTTCCCCAAATTTGTCAAGTCTAGTTGGAAGTTAAGATTCATATATTTGTCACACCCCATAATAAAACAATTCAAAATAGATACGTGAATTAACATGCATCAGATAGAAATATTACGAACCATGCCACATTATGGTACTTAAGTAGCAATAAAAATCACATTTAAATAAAACTGTTAAAGTTAATTTAAACTGCTGTTTGTAGAAAATGCAACACCATGAAGGAATCATCAGAATCAAATGAAATTCGCAGCAAATGTCAATTATAGGATATTATGCAAATTAATAAAGTTTCAGAGCCATCGCGCGTGCGTGGCGCGCGCAGCGCCCTCTGAATTGATGCTGAAAGCGTATAAATAAAGTGCTGTAGCGGGACGTTGAAAAAAGTCTATGATTATTTGTTAGTGGCAAACGTTTAGTGAGACCTGAGTATGCCTCCACGACGGAAGAATAAGAAATTCAAGCAACTTACGGAGTTTGAACGAGGGAGGATAATCGGCCTTCGAGAAGGAGGATTTTCCTATCGCGCAATAGCAGCTCGTATGCAGCGGAACAGTTCCACAGTGATGCGAGTTTGGAAGCAGTGGACCGACGAGCACCGAACAACTCGAAAAACAGGCACTGGACGACAGAAGGTGACGTCAGAGCGCGATGATCGACACCTGCTCCGCATGGCGGTGAATGATCGCACAGCTTCCTCCAGGCAGCTGGCAGCACGTTGGTCTACTGCTACAGGTGTACAATTGTCGGCTTCGTCAATTCGTCGTCGTCTGCTGCGCCGTGGATTGCGTGCAAGGGTGCCTTTATACAGGATTCCCCTCACGGCGAATCATCGACGGCTGCGTCGGCAGTGGGCTCTTGAGCACAGAGACAGGCGAGCTGATTGGCACCAAGTTGTCTTTTCAGATGAATCACGCTTCAATTTGTGGACCCATGATGGCCGTGTTCGTGTTAGACGTTATGCCGGTCAACGCTGCCTTCCTGAGTGTATTATTGAACGACATAGTGGTCGAACACCCGGAGTTATGGTCTGGGGTGCGATTTCGTATCATGGACGATCCAATTTGATACGAATTGAAGGTAATCTCAATAGCAACAGGTACGTCCGTGAAGTGCTACAGCCCGAAGTCGTTCCTTTCCTTCAAGGCATCCCTGGAGCTATCTTTCAGCAGGCTAATGCACGCCCACATGTTGCGCGGACTGTTCGAGACTTCTGTTCAGCACAACGCATGCAACTTCTTCCTTGGCCTGCTTATTCACCGGATATGTCGCCTATTGAGCACGTGTGGGATATGGTTGGTCGGCGTCTCGCTCGTGATCCGCGTCCTGCAGTTTCCAAAGACGAACTTTGGTTGCGCATACAAGCGATATGGAATTCTCTTCCTCAAGCAGATATTCAACATCTGTTTGACTCCATGCCACGTCGTATAGCAGCACTTATTGCAGCGCATGGTGGCTGCACCAAATACTGATTTCGGACGCTTAATTTGTTTCTTTTGTTTTGAAAATTTCATCATTTATTTGTATCAGTACAAGTCGTTTCTGCATTAAATTTCATTTGATTCTGATGATTCTTTCATGGTGTTGCATTTTCTACAAACAGCAGTATATTTTCATAAACAGGTTGAATTTTCGAGGGACTTGTTTGTTGTCCCTCGTCATTAATAATTTGCAATTACTTGCATGGTAGTTACGAATGTCGCTAAAAATCTAACCGCAAATGAAAATTGTGCTTAAAAATATTAAAATTATAACTGGCAATAAAAATACCCGACAAGTCTTATTTTTTTCAAATCAAGTTCAACTTACAATTCAAATTAACTAATACTGAAAGTGCAAGCTCAGTAGCCTTCTGCGTAATACGTTCAACTATATTATGAATTTAGATATAAGATGAAAAAATAGCTATGAAATCTTTGTTCAACGCAGTTAACTATCTTGTTATAGCTTGCAGGAATCATAATATATTTACCTCATTGTTTGCTGAAAATTAGATGAAGGTAAATTATAGTAAATTACAATTATGTAAATTAGATGAAAATAAGAAGTGTAATGAATTGAGTTAAGATAAAGTGATGTATGTAAACGAAATAGAATTGATAGGAAAGAAAAGGTAGATAGAGAGGGAAATCGACCAGCTGATAGATGTTGTAGATTAGATTGAATTATTGAGATTAATCATTTATATTGACAGCAGTTTGAAGTGACAAGAATAATAGGAGTTGAATCTGCTGTAATATAGAAGTGCTTGAATCGGAATGATCAATTTGGTAAGCTAAGACTTTATTACGAATATTTGAACATAAACTATGATTAACTCAGTTATTCGAGTGAAAGCAATATTGTATCGATTGAGATAATAAAGTGTTTACACCTGCACTTACGTATCTTCAATTGAAAGTTTGAACCTACTATTTAATTAGACTTTAAATTACTGATGAGTTATTAATTTTTAGTCAGTGTTATTAATTCTAAATCCGATTAAAATACCATTGCCGAAAGAATTCAAGTATTTACATTTCTTAGCGTTTGCATTCCTTGAATAAAATTATAACGCATTTCCTTCAGTATTTAATAATACTCTTATTTACTATTTCTCTAAAGAATTAAAAACCAACTACACGTTCAAAGAAATTCATCCAATCTGGAAAGGTTTGTTTTCTGCTTCTATTCCAGGGGAATAAGAGAGAGCTTCTAGAAAGCATCCCCAATATATTGTTAGCCGCTATACTTACTGTCATTGGAACAATTTTAGGGGGGGAGAGAGAGAGGAATATCTTATATAAGCATTAAATCAATGATGACCCGGTTCCTTTTAATCAAGACGCGAAGGATGTGATCCCGAGAAGCATTTAGAAATGCCTGATAGCGAGAGACTCTAAATCCCGAATTATTACGAATTCAGAAGTCTAGGAAATGAACGTCAATCTACCTGCGGATATGTCTACCCGCTTCTGGGAAGCTCAACGTCGAATACCTGAACAGACAAGGATAGGCGTAGGCTAAATTAAAATGAACCTACGGAATTCTTCTCCTGTGAGAATTCTTTGAACATGTTATATGTTTGTAGATAGATATTAGAGATTAACAGTGTGCTCTGGTTGAGTATATTGTGTTGAATAAATGGATTAGGTATTGCTATTTACAATTTAGTTTTTAATTAATTTAAATAATATAGATTACATTAACAGTGAAAGACGAGTACTTGTCACACATAACAGCTGATGCAAAATAAATTCATTTTACAAGTGTTAGTTACACTTTGACGGTATGTAATAGGCACCATAAACGAACTAGTTGTGATTAAGTGGGATCACCGCAAATGAATCAAATATATAATTGATAATATGGAATATCATCTAGTAAATCCAGTTTCTTGAGAGATATCTGTATATCGGAGGTAGAGGGTACATTGTTCTTATCTGAAGTTTTACAGGAGAATTGTTTAAAGGTCTTTTTTGTGTATCTTTATTAACAACGTGCTGGTTGATAAATAATTTTTAATACGCCCTTGTAGATTGCATTCCTTAAACTAATGACTATGGCTGCGATAGCCTAATGGTCATTGTCGCGAATTCGCGACGGGCATTATTTCATCCAGTCCTAATACTATTAAAGACCCACCATGTATCGGGGCTGATGCATGTTAAATCTGTCGAGGCTCTGATATTCTCCCGTTGAAGAGAGTGTGAAGTTTTGTGAGAGAGAAGCCAACTCAGCTGTCGTCCTCGTCACTTGACCGAGGCTCAAAAGTGACGAGCTCCGCTTCCAGTAACCTTCACGGTGCTCATAAGTGTGACGTTAATAAACAATCAATCAGTTAGATTACTAACTTTTAAATCGTAAAAACCTTTTTAAAGCATTGTTAGTTTTTTTAAAAATTAATGATTGTTATTTTTTAAAGAAATGGATATAGTGACATTTACCATCGGCAGACAAAATATAAAGACATGCTTTTTATAAATAGTATTTTACTATCCCTTTATATTATTAAATTAATATGTTTTACATCTACAGTTTATGAAAGGATTGCTTTCTTATGTAATGCTTCTACTATATATACCTCCCAAAGAATATATTCTCTATATATTCTTTGGGAGGTAGATGTCATAACATCTACCTCCCAAAAGTTAGTTTCAGCTTAAGATTTTTTTTATTATTTTAATCCATATTTCCTTTCTTCATCTTTAACCTTATAGTTGAATTTAGGTAGCAACTCTGTATAAAATTACAAATGATTCTGTGAACGTTTTCAAATGTTTCTAATGTTAAACATTCAGATTTGTATAACATTCAATTTAACTTTTTGACGTTGAATTAATTCTTACTCCTTTGAATATGATATGCAATTGAATAATAGCTCTAACACTTTTGAATGATAAAGCTATCATTCAAAATTCAAGACAATAGCACAAAAATTCTAATGAATAGCAATAAAATGCTAAGATATGAGAACGCTCAATATTTATCTAACATTAAAAAAAAAATTGAAAACGTAGAAATTTATTTCCATTCATGATGTAGGCCTTCAAGGAATCATAATAAGTCATTTAACATTTTTTAACTTTCTGTTTGTGGCAACCCAATCTTTTTAAAATCCATTAGTCTACATTTTGTTTTTAAAATAGCGTGACGATATTTCCCCACCAAAATATTTAACGACATTCCACAGTTTGTTCCTTTTAGTTAAAGATCGAACAGAAAGAATCTACTCGAAGCGCATAAAGAGATAGAAGTAAAATAAAAGTTCGGCTAAAAAATCGATAATGATTTTTAGAATGAAGAGAATGGTTTTATGCATTTGACTTTTAGATGGTTAACCGAATTCGTTCGGAAATGATCGGTTATCGGCGGAATATGAATTGCGATGAAAACTGAAATGCCTATACTTTGAAAGTTACGAATGATGCAAATTTCCAAAAGGAAGAAGGGAGATATGAAAGCTGAAATTATATTATTCTATTACCTCGAATCGAGGAGAATTTTGAATAAATAAAATTGAAGCAACATTTTAATTTTATCTTAATTTTTTTCTCCCTCTGCATACTATTGTGATATTGCAAACTTTTTTTAAGGAATTAGCCTGTTGTGGGAAAAATAATAAAGTCAAAAGTATTTCTTGCCTAAGTTTACTCATTTTCTTTTTACCTACATTCAAAGCTGCAGCTTTTGCCATCGCAAATCAAACACATCAAATGAATTGTTAAACATCTTAATGTATTAATTCTCTTCTATGTTTAATGGATGACGGTTTTCTCTTTTAATCTTGATAGTAAACATATTGAAGCACTTTAAAAATATTTTTATGAAATCGTCATTTCATTTTTCATAAAAGAGATTTCGTGCTGATATGCCTTTTTCCAGCACTTCTCATTATCTTGTACTGTATATCAGTTTGTTTGTCAGTTTACCACAAATTTTTTTATCAGTTTTTCGCCCCCTTCTTAATAAATTGGAACCTTGAAATTTTGTACACAAGCTCATTAATGATGACAAAATAACACTCGGTTATAAAACTACAAATAAAAAATTATAAGTTTTCTAAAACTTTTTTAAACAACTTGTATATGTATAACTTTTAAAACAAACTTAACTTTTACGAATAGCACTTACTTCTTTGTGGCAAAAGAGTAAAAAGAGAACTAAAAAAAATAAATAAAATTGTACGGAAAATAATAGCTTATCATCTTAAATTTGAGAAAAGGGAAGTTTTTCAATCCTATTGACTTAAAATTGAAGTATTTTGCCCACTCCAATTGCCTAACTATTTCACTTAGGATAATTTTTAATCAAACATTTTCATTTGAAATGAAAAATCTTCACTTTTGTTTCTTTATTTATGATGATAAAAACAGTCATCTTCAGTACATTTATTGAGTCTTATTCTTACTGGCTGAAGAAGAAAATTACTTTTAGTTCTTCTTCTTACTATTTGTCACATAGAAATGTTTTTTTAAAATTAAATATTATTATTAGAATGGATATACTTAGAGAAAAAATTAATTTATTTGTCAACTATTTTATACTGAGAAAATTTCCTTTAGAAGCCAATTTTCTAATATTTCTATAATTTCCCAATTTTCTCATTCTTTCGTGACTGCATATTATATATGGGTTAATTACACTGTGCAAAATAAAATTAAGAAATATTCCCGAAATATGTATTTTTTTCCTTTAACATATACAATATAAAATCCAACAAATGCAACAGTGTAGATGATGAAGTATAGAAAACTTTTTACACCAGAAAATATGGATTGACTTCCACAAAAACGAATAACGTAAAAAAAATTGTGATACTGTCTTAAGGATAGAGAAGTTAGAATATACGAGGGAGGAGGATCAAATATAAACAAGACTTTTTGAAAAGATATTTTCCGAAATACTGTTTACCAAAAGTATTTCAGAAAAGAAGTAGCTTTATTCTCCTATAACAAGGTTAGTTCACGTAGTATTTTCTCCGGAATGTTAAAAATAGTCAAGCTTAAGGAACATTTTTAAGAATTTGATTGGTCACACAGTCAACAGTTTGTATGTGTATATTCAAAGCTATTTTATAATTATTTTAATGGGAAAATTTCTTAATGCATTGATTACTTGTTTTTCTAATCAAACACAAAGTAACACGTGAAAAATTTCAAAAGGAGGAGTATTAGTGTACAATTTAACACATAAATTTATTCTCCTAAATTTCTTGGAAAAACATCTCATTAAAATTATAACTATGCAAAAAATAAGTGGTGTACGATTAGTCAATGTCTTAAAAATGTTCCTTAAACTTGATCATTTTTAACATTACGAAGACAGGTAAAGGGCTTAGTGAAGAGGCACTCCCTGAGGATCTACAAATGTTTACTAACGAATTGGGAGGGGTTTTTTTTATCATTATTCGTTGAAAAAAATATTGCGAGCCTATTGCGCACAAATTCTACTTTATCATTTGATGAAAATGTTTCTCCTTCAAACACTTCTGTCCAAACAAATGGTGGTCCGTAGGTATTAAGTCCAGATGAATGATTGATTATTTACTAGCAACATATTTAGAAGCAACACGAGGGCTATTGGAGACGGACTTCGTAGTTATAAGCCTCGATCAAGTGACGAGAAAAGCACTCGAACTGGCACTTCCCTCTCCAAACTACCACGATACGCCCTTCGAAGGACTTGGAGACGAGACAGGTTTAACATGCATCATCCCAGCTGCACGGCGGGTCTTTAGTTCGTGGTTTGAGCCCAACGAGCCCGACATCAAGGCTCAAACCACGACTCGACAAAAACAACGCAGGCCGTGAGTTCGTGACCATGTCCACTACACTACCGCAGCGACTAAATCCAGACTATAGAGAGGTATTCAAATGTTATCCAATGAAGTTTCTTTAAATTTTCTTGTGTTACACCGGCTGTGCATCGTATCGCATTGTCCTGGAGAAGAACATAGCAGATCACAACGGGAAATTTTTTTGGACCGGTATGTGGTAATTTCGCATTCAATAAAATTTGCAGTATATTGTGATAATGTACGTCGTTCATGAAAAAAATGGATGTACAAAATACCTACTGTTAAAAAACAATATCGAGAAGTTTTCCACAAGATGACTGAACTTTGTTTTTAGTTGAGAAGTTTCGCTTTTTGTGAGACTTTCCAAAAAATGAATAAATAGTCAAATAAAGAATAAAATAATAACAAACTATTTGCTATGGATAATTTATTCAAACTTTAAATAACTTATCCATAACAACCATTTTCCATGTTTGCTATGACAAAATGTATACAAATCGTTTGCCGCGCTCTCATCGATCGCAGTAGCCGAGTGGGCGTGGGCGTGGCCGGTGTTGTTTTTGTAGAATTGTAAGTTCGAGTCCTGATACCTCTAAAGACTTGCCATGTAGAGTTGATGCATGTTAAATCAGTCGAGACACCCATCCTCTCTTTGGTAAAGTGTTAGAATTTGTAGAGTGGAATGCCAGCTCGGGTGTCTTAACGGATGCTCAAAATTACGAGGTCCGTCGCCAATAGCTCTTGTGTTGCTTCTAAAAGTTGATTTGTTGTGTTAAAACGCCAAAAATAAATCAATTAAAATTGTTTAGTAATTTGTCATTCTACAAAATTATTGATGAATTAAATTTTAATGAAAAAATTAAGTCATGATATAACTTCCACACATGATCATATAATTCACAAAATAACATGTTAAAAATATCAATGAATTTAAAATGCGACTATTCTTCACGAAAAATGGAAATTTTTAATATGAATAGCAATTCATCTAACTTTCAGCGAATTTTTTTTAAAAAAAGCCATTCCACTTTCATTTTAGAGAAATTACTTTTTTCAGCTAAAAAGAAAAGAAAAATCGATGGAATCTAAAAGGTCTCTGAACCCACTGAAATTCCAAACAAGAAAGGAAAATAATATCAAAAAAACGCATTTCTAAATAGAAAGCGAATATTATATAAAATCCCACACGATAATCCGTCTAAACGCAATGCGTAATCCTCCGCCTTCTCCAATAAAGGAGTCTGTCCCTTCGCGTGTGACCGTGAAAACAATCCACTGCGCAACAGGTAGCTATTACCAGAATCAAAGAATTAAAAGAAAAAAGAAGTCCGACATTCGTTGGTCCGTGAACATCACCACTTTGGGACAAAGGTAGCTCTGAATCTAAACTCCACCCATTTCGGACACAGACCAAAACACGGTGATTCAATCGCCGGAAACGATACAAACAATCCTTTCTCACTCCAAAAACATCTCACTTTCACCACTTGGACATAGCAGCGGTTGTAATGCAAACGTTTAATTGCCACCTTTGACCAGTTGCGTGTTTTTTCATTAAGAGGCCCTGTTGTAAAAGTTGGCCCAGTTGCAGAACCATCAACCTTCAACTTGGCAATTTTTTTTGCTACTTCTTAGCCTCTAGGGTCAGACTTTACAACGGGGCTAAGGTTATTTGCTAGTGATTGGCATAAATAAGGTATATATCGATTGTGGAATTTTAAAGTTCGTTTGAAAACAGCGTCTCTAAAATAACTTCTTTCGTGGTGTATGGAATGAAAATGATTATTTACGGAAAAGAAAAGGAGATCTTGAAGGCGCAGAAACGGTCTCTGGCAGCTTGGATTAATAATACTTTAGGTAAGTGATCGAATTCGACTAAACAAAAATTGTATTAATAATGGATATAAAATAATATACAAATATTTATTTTTGATCAATTTGAGCTAAACGCTAAAATTATATGGAATTATTTTTATAAATATTAATTAAACTTATAAGTTTTGCGTTGAATGTATTGAAAGAAACAGTCAAACTTAAAACTCAATAAAATTCACAGTTATTGCTGAATTTTTTTTTATAAATTAGTTATAAGTAAGCTTCTAATATTTTATGTGTGAACAGGAAAGACAGAAAATTTAATGTTATTTTTCTCAAAAAAGCCAATCCGATAATCGTAATTAAATCCCATTTCATTAGCCCTAATGATGTAGAGAGAGCGTGTTTAATTTAAAAGCCATTTTTAGAAAACTTTTAAAAGCTCATTGAGATCCAATATAGTTTTTTTAAATATGGTTTTAAGTATCAAATTTCTATTAATTTTGGAAAGGCTCTCTCATTCCTATACAAACTAAAAGCTTCATGGTTCAAAAATATCACGAGGAACCAAATTATATTTAAAAAGACAAATTTTTACTGATTAATCGGATAAAATAAGTAAAAAAATGAATCGAGCAGATTAGTTTTGTTATTGTAAAATGAGTAATATTACTTAGAATATTTATATCGTATATAGTTCTCATTACAAACGGCTAGTCCTTAATTTGTATTAGAAATCTAAAAAACAAAACAAAAAGTATATAATTTTAATTAAAATAATAAATAAGATATCTTCTAATTATAAATGAAATTTCTGCAAGAAATAATTTAGACTTTCTGTGTATTTTTTAAGATTAATGTTACAAAATTACGGAGAAAGTGAAATAAGTTCACGTATTTATACTTTTGAAACGCCATCATGTGAATGTTTATTCAACAAGAAGTTCTAGCCATATATTCTGTTAAAAATTTTATTTTCTTCTGATCCCAATAATTATTTGAAGGAAGCAAACTTTAAATTCACTGCAAATATCTTTTGAAATACAAGTGAATTTCTTTATAACAGAACTTTAACATTTATTAGGAACACCTTTGTGCCGAAAATTGGTGGAGGGGATTGTTAAATATTAATAACATTATAAATATTAACAAATTATCCAATTTCTCAAAACTCAAATCTTCATAACTTGCAGTACGGACAGCTTCAGGCCAACAACCATTAGCCGAGTATCAAATAGGATTGATGAGGATAATTTCATCATTTATATGATGAATAAAAAATATCTTTTTCCATATATCTTAAAATAATCAGTGTTCTGAAAGAAAACGCTTTCAAAGCCCAAAATTCGAGGAGGTACTTGCACACAGTAAAATACGATACATCGCTTGTAAGATGATAGAAATTCTATTAATCAAATCAATTAAAAACTTAAGCAAATATACATTTCTAATATTCTGAATGAAAAAAGGTTTATTGTGAAAAACGCTTAAGTTACATTAAAATTAAAGTTTTTTTTATTTTATTTCCTCTTATTAATCCGCTTTTATTTATACACTTATTAATACATTTCGGAATCTCTAATTGAAAAAAGGTTTATTGTGAAAAACGCTTAAGTTAGAATTGAACTAAAAAAATTTCATACGCATATCAATCCGTTTTTTTAATACGCTCATTAATTGAAAAAACAAATCTGAATATTTAATTGAAAAAGATGTATCATGAAAAGCGCTAAGTTGGAATAAAATTAAATAAAAGTTCTATATGCAAAGTTTTGCAAAGAACATATTTAGCCGCCCAAGATGCGCTTTATTTTGAATAATTATTATTAAATTACTCAATTAAATATAAAAGATAAAGTAAACACTGAAATTTTGAGAAATAGATAATAGTAAACTTTTCCGATATTAAAATTAAAGGAAACGACAAGATATCAAATTGAATATATTTAAGCTACATGTAATTAACATTAAAGCGAACGATAAATTATTGAATTGAATATTATATCAGCTACACGTAATTAAAATTAAAGCAAACGATTAATTATTAAATTGAATATATTTAAGCTAAATGTAATTAAAATTGAAGTAAACGATAAAAAATTGAGAAGTAATCTGGTACGCCAAAAGTGATTCAGGTAAAACAATAACAACTTGGATGACTAAAAAATTTCATAATTTTTTTCTAGACTTTCACAGCTCAGCTGTCGTCTTCGTGACTTGACCAAGATCCAAAACCACTTGGTCCAAAGCCAGTAGTCCTTTTGTTTCTCCTCAATGCGAAATTAATAAGCAATCACAATTGTCTTTCAATACTTATTACATTCTCTATTGAAACTCTATTCCAATTGCTGCCAGAACTAAGAAATTCAGAACCAAAAAATATTAAGTTTGAAAAATTTAACAACGTAGGAATAAACATTTTTTTAAGATTCAGAAATAAATAAAAGCTTAATTGCGTAATTTTTTAACGTTAAAATTGACTCTTATATTAAAACCCACCTAAATAGCCAAATGAATATTATTATGGATTCTGAAATTATTAATGCGTAACGGTGAATCACTGCAGAATTTTCAATAAAGGGTTTGTGGATTATAACTTCGAATTTGATTGATTATTTATTTATGTCATATTTAGAAGAAACGCGAGGACTTTTTGTTATTTTGAGCCTCTGTCAAACGACGAGGTCACCTGAGCTAACACCTCCATCAACAAACTTCCTCCCCTCAGCAACGGGAGATTGGGAACTAGATTGATAAAACTTGCATCAGTTCCATTAAACTGCGTGTCTTTAGTGACATCTGGACTCGAATCCCCGAAACGAGTTCCCCCACTTGACCATTAGGCTACCACATTTTCCAGACCATGGAGCCTTATTTGGAATACAACGTTGTTTGGCTTGCTTGAACTAAAGTCATTAAAGATGAGCACTAAAATATTATCTATAGTCAAATGATGAGAATGGTATCTGAGCTTGCAACTCATAAATTCACCTCTTCCAAACTTCAACACCACTCCATGTAAGGAATTTGAAGTCATGTTTTTATTTTTTAATGTGAAATAATTTTTCTCCGCCCTTTTTATACATACTCTGAATGACTTATGTTGATGGACCCAGAGCTCGAACGCACGAGATAATAAAGGGCTGCGTCTCATTAATTCCAAATGAGCTTCAAAGACCTCTAGGGGAGTAGTGTTTAAATTGAAATGAAGCAAAACATCTCAGTCGTCATCTCCATCATTTAACTGTTTTTCAGATTTACGTAATCCTTCTCAAATAACAAACTATATAATTTTAGTATGAATTTAATGTAATCAAACCGATGACTTTTGTGCATTAAACAAATATTTTTTTAAGAAACTCACACTTTTACAAATATTGAATTCCCGTAAATATCCTTTGTATATGAAAATATTTAATGCATATTTTGCCAATACAATCGATATATAGGAAGGATGTGTTGCGTGCGTTAAGTGACCGCGATAGCCTACTGGTCATGGTCGCGAATTCGAGGCCTTTGTTTCCATCCATTCGTGGGTTCAAACCCTGATGCCACAAGAGACCCACCTCGTAAAGTGGCTGATGCACGCTAAGCCTATCATGGTTCAAACCCCTCCATTGGTGTGGTGTGGAAGTTTGGAGAGGAAAGTGCCAACTCATGCGTCGTTCCTATCACTTGACCGAGGATTAAATTACGAGATCCGTAGCCAATAGTTCTCGTGTTGCTTCTCATTTCGACGTTAATGAACTATCAATCGATAAATCAATACATGCGTTAAATATTTGAAATAACAGATTTGAAAAAAAAGGATGAAAAAGGATTAAAATTTTTCGAATTTAAATATAATATAGTATTAATGCACTGAATTAACGTAGCTGTTAGTTTACGAGATAGGTATTTTTCATGAAATAAATTCCTTCGAATTGTTCGGAAATATTTTATTAAGTTATTAGTGATCTGTTCATCCTTGGCTCCTGTTTACTCTTTCAAATCCACGTGTTTCTTATTGAATTTTGTGAAACTAGAAAAGCAGAGTTTATATCACATGAAACTTCAAAGCGAATAAAATATTTAAGTAAATTAAGGAAGTAATTCTTAACAAATATGCAGCTTATATTAATATTTTATTCATCACATAAATATTAGTGGAACTTTTCTGAGAGTTTTATAAAATATGTTCCTCAAACAATGTCTTACGACATTGTTTACTTCTTAATTATTTTCTTCGTTGATAAATTGCTTTCTGATACGTATTTAAAATCTTTTGCTTAATTTTGTTTCGTCTTTATTTAGCTTTAGAATGGTATATTGTTTTTCTCTCTATTCTTGGCACTTTTGATTATAGCTTAAATTACTATGTAGCATTTCACGAAAAGTGAAATAATTATACGCACTTCATTCGATTAAAAATAGTTAATTTTATTTAATCTCAATTCTTCTTCATTTAATTGTTAGTCAATTTTATGAACAAACTGAGCTTAAACAAATGACTTTTTTATTTTTCTTGTTAGTTTTCCTTATACAAACAAAAATGAGAAATGAAATCATAGTGTAATAATTAAATGATTCTTTGCATGATGTTTGCTTGAAAACAAATAAATACATATGCTTTTGGAGTAATTAATTTTATTGGAAAAGCGATTTTCTTACTAAATGAAAAAAAAAAATCAATCAATACCTTGATACTAATAATGAATATAAAAAGCTAATATTGTTTTAAAAATATTTTTTAAAGAAATTTTCAAATTACATTAATCATACTGTTTAGAATCTAATTTGCTGTTTGATTTGAATCCAGAAAGAAATAGAGAAAGCATATGTTTCTTTTCCGTTATTTTATGGCTGAAACATTTGAAGAAGCATAGTTTTTTGTTTATTACAGAATAAATACTGAGCAAAAGACAAAGCTGATAAAATAAGGCAACAAAATATATTTGTTATTTTCCAATGTATGAAATGTCTTAATGTACATTGTTATATTTTACGTAATTCAGACAAAATGTGTTACATATAGGTGCAATTCAAGGGCCTTCCGCATTTTTGTTACAGTATAAAAAGCCTTTTTATATATGTTTAAATCAGTAAGATTGTTACTTCTAATTCTATAGATATTGTTTTCTTTGAAACATTACAAAAGCTTTTCAGTTTGTCTATTTAGAAACCTTGTCTGCTAGTTCATTCGTATCTTTACGTATGTATGTAAATGTTCTTTTTATGAATATATTTCTTTTTCCCGAATTATAACGGCAATATATATAAAACGGCAAATTACTCAAAATTGCAATGATTTTAATATCATTTAAAAATATTTTTAATTTTAAATTGATATTTTACTGTAAAAAGTCCTACAACAAATAAAGGAAAGCAAGGGAAGGTTTTATATAAAATTAAAGTATCTAATAGATATGCTCTTCATAAAATTTAAAATGCTTAAAATTACTGCTTGAAAATTTTCTGTATAAAGTGAAAATTGATATACCGACACACTAAATAGTCACTTAACTACATGGATATACTTGTGGCGACTTCCTAAGTCATTTTTTGATGGCATTTTGACTGTGAAGCTGTAAGGAGAATTGAAGAAAAGGAGCAGACGATCTTTTCTCCACTCACTTAAGTTTTAAATTTGTAAATGTTAAGTTTGAGATAAATGAGTGGTTTTTTGCCTCTCACAAAGGACAAGAGTAAATAAATATTACGAAAAAATCGTTTGCTTGAATGATTATGAAGAGATTTGCTCCTGTGCGATTGGCAACAAATACATTATTATTATTATGTGTTGTTCTATAAATTTTAGAATCAGTCTACTGTTGTAATGATTAGAGATGTTTCTGTTGACATTAAAATAAGTATTATTTTAAAAGCTCCAACATTTGAAGTTTCTTTTACGTTTTCGGTGTGGCTAATTAATTTAATGGAACTAATTAATTTAATGGCTAAAGTGAAATTTTAATGTAACAGCTCTCCGGAACGCCAGAAAAGTTGCTCGCATTCCGCACACCTTCTGAAAGGAAATTATGGGGAATTGACTGTTTTATCAACACACACCTTCCCCATGTACTAACTAATACGAGGATCGTTCAATAAATCCTTAGAAATTCCTTGAGATGGCGCTCGTAACATCGAAAATAGTTTGTTTTTAGTAAACATCATGATTCACTGGACAGCTCTCTAAGTCTCTATTACTCATATTCGTGATCATGACGCAACTCGTACCTCGAAAATTCTCCTTTATAAATTATCCTGGCGATGAGATAATCCTCATCATCTTTGCAGAAGGCTCACCAGAATCAACATATTGTTCTGATTCTTGCTTGATTTCTGATATATAATGATGAAGCTAGACCTTATCGATGGTGTCAACTCGACGCGGCAACAATCAAATTATGATTTGGCAGCAAATGACTATCATATCTTATGAATCGATGTCAAGTTTGTTTCCGCTCCGTTGAACAGTTGGCAGCACCCAATGGTAACAACAATTTTCCTTAATGATGTCATCAGTCTTCATTTACAAGTACGTTTTAAACCATCCTCGTACACCAATTCCAAACTTCCATAAAAATAAGTCTCTCGTTGCCTATTTGGCCCTTTGTTTGATGACACTCTGAACATCATTAGCAGTCGAAAACTTTTCTTCACCCGTAATAGATTTCAGATAGGTGAAAAGATGAAAATCCGTAGGTACTAGATCAGAGCTGTGAGAGCAGTGGTTGATGACGTCCCAAACACATGAGTTCCAAGAGCTGCTTTGTGGGGTTGGCAATGTGGGGAAGAGCATTGTCATGTAACAAACACACTCTCTTCACTCGCGTTCCCTTTCTTTTGTTCTAAATCACTCTTCTTACTTTTTAAAGTTCTTCAGTACGGTTCAGTATTAATTGCTTTCTCCTGAAGCAAAACTTCAGAGAGAAGAATTCCATTGTGATCCCAAAAGACAGAAGTTGTGATTTTTCGTTACAATGGTTTTGAATTTTTTCTGCACGCACGACACTACTTGTACACATTAGAACGGTTCATGACACCATCTCCGTAAGCGGTTTATATTTCGCTTAAAACCTGGAACTGCGCGTTTCTTTTCGCGAGAAGAAACCAGATTATACTTAATAACTGATGTGATTCGGAATCGAGACGTAGGCCCTGTACTCTTAATTTCTTGACACCCTTCATGTTTTGAATGTCTCGTCTGTTTCAGAAACAAAGATAAAAAAAATTCTTTTGAAACATGATCCATTAATTGAATATCAAAGTGATGAAAATATTACAGATGTAAAATGTTATCAAGTATTAATTTTACTAATGATTAATATTTTACTCCATTGCTGAAAACGCGCATACCTGATATACCGCATAATTTAATAGATATTAATTCATAATTTATTCTTTATCTTATAATTAACTGCATTGCGAGATAAAAAAAAAAAAAATAATAATTACTCAACATTTTTCCCGCGATTCGATGAAATTTTCGAATAAAATAATGAGTGGGAATGTTTCATTATAAATTAAGATGATACAGGTTTTTAATTACTAAAATGTTTATCGATGAAAAATAATACACAGTGAAACCGAGAAATTTTGTTTTCTCAGAATGGTTTTCCTTTCATTCCAATAAAATCTCATAAAAACCTAGATCCGAAGTTTTCCGATATAAAGTTTTTCCGCTTGTTCATTAATTTGTTGGGAGCTCAGCCTCATTTTTGTCGGAATTCTTCTATTTCTTTTTTTTTTTTTCGTAATAGCATAAATATACGTACAGCGTATCTGACAATGTCAAAATAATAAGAAACCTTCATAGAAAGTGTCGTAATTTATAAAATTAAATAGAGATCAAAAACTTTATAGCTCACTGCGTATACAAAAAACATAATTAAATTTACAAAAACCCAGAAGTGTCGACATTTCTTCTGTGCCTCTTATTACATTCAAGAGCAAAAGGTAAAAAAAATAATAGAATTTTAAACAGGTAAAAGATTGCTAACGCATTTAGTTCCATTTCTTGAAATTCGAATTTTAATAAAATCGATTTTACAATTTCCTACTTTTTGCGTTTGTTTTCAAAAAACCAAATTAATGTGTAACATCGAGTCTCCAGATATTTTTTTTTAAAAATAAGATGGCTATATTTATTCAGCCTTCATAATAAAAAGAAACAATGAGCCAGTGCATATTGTTACAAAAATTTAGTTCCATGTGGGTGTGCGAGTGAAAACATTCCAACACGGGAGGAGAACGGCAAATGACGCTTTATTCATAAATATTTGTGGCAAGATGAACACAAGAAGCAAAACTTAGACAGATTATCTGCGCAGTCAGGAAACACAACACTTGTGCAGATCATCTACACAAACACGTAAGAAAAGGCATTTGTAATAACAGTCACAGCACTTTCAATCTCACAAGAGTACAGTTTGCACTATGGACAAATCTCCAAAATAATACTTTTTAGTTACGTACCCCGACAGCTTCCGACAATCCCGGCACATACAAGACGCTTCTCACCCGGACATTTTCCGATAGATTCGCTCAGGCTTCGCCCCTCT
>BMAW01112591.1:593460-612420 GCA_019974015.1 Nephila pilipes
TGGATTAATGTGATAAATAAATGCTGTTGTAAAAATTTAAATTGTCCTGGATTACTTACAAGAACTGATATGAATTATTTAAAACGAGGTAAATTCTTGTGTATCACATAATCACTTCATGTCGAATACGTATTGTATTCTATAACTCCAAAATTTAAAAAAAAATCGTTTAGCTTTATAAATTCTAACAACTTGTTTTATTCAAATCAGCTCTTTTTTTTTAGGTGCAACCCTTGTTGATGTAGATAATTTGATTCCCAAACTTTCGACTGGAGTCATTTTGTGTAAACTAGCAAAATGCATTCAGAATAAAGTCGATGAAACCAGAGGATATTACGGGAAAGCAGAAGTAAGTTTGAAATAATATTTTCTTCTCAATTTTAATCTTCCCCTTCTACTGAACCGCGGTAGCTTAGTGGTTATGATCAGGAACGCGCGGCCGGCGTTATTCCCGTCTAGTCGTGGGTTCGAATCCTGATGTCGCAAGACTCACCATATAGCGTGGTTAATGCACGTTAAATCTGTCAAGGCTCCACGTCCTTTCGCTGGAGTAGTATGGAAATTTGGAGGTGCTAGTTTGAGTGTCATCCTCGTCACTTGACCGAGGCTTAAAATTACGAACTCCGTCACCAAATGCCCTAGTATTGCTTCTTAGTGAAGCCTAAATAAACTATCAGTCACCTCCACCTTCTTTTGAAAGTTCCTCACTCTCTTCTTCTTTTAGAGAGAGAAAATATTATTCGAATTCATTAAAGTTATATCTTCCCTTAAGCATCCGCTTCCTCTTTGGCAAAAAGGTTTATTTAATAAATACCCAGGGAAAAATTATTTCATTCTTTACTTTTCACAAATATTCATTCTTTACTGAAAGAATTATTTCTTAGGTCAGTCACGTTTTTATTATCAAATATGCCTTTTATTTGCATTTCTATAATAAACATAACTTCTCGGAATATATTAAACGCATCCTAGCTCAAGTTTAAGTAAATAAGTAATCAATCACGCGTGCACAAACACGGTAGTAGATTTATGGCGTAAAATAGTATTTTTTACAAATATATATATTATGTTTTAAATTGAGATAATCGTTTTCATACAGCAAGCATAAAAAAGAAATAGTAGAAAAAAGGAATAGAAAAAGGCGATTCACGAATTTCAAATTTTGGAGTTCCTTATGTAAAAGTGTATTGAATTTAAAATAATAAGAAAAAACGTTTTTTATAGAAGTACTCGTAAAAAAAAGAAGATAAAAGTTTGCTTATCGTATGAAAATAACTGTAAGACCATTTAAATTTCATTTTTAAAATGTATTACATGTTGCTGTCGCTTCTTTCGATTGCAGCACGAGCATAATCCTCAAGGCGCAAAAAAATTGTAATTAGTGTTAAAAGCGTTAAACTATTTTTATGCATTTTGTGTTCATTTATCTAATGCTGTCTGATGTAGAAATATATTACACTTGGAATTATACGAGAAAAAAAGAACAATAATAAGGTTGTGACCAATATCAAATAAGGGCATTGTTTAGTAGCAGAAAAAGAAATGAAATGATTTCGGAAGTAATTAAAGAATATTAATATTAATTAAAAGACATTTATTATCTAACATATAGAGTATAAATTTGAAAGTCTGTTTTTCTTTTCTGTATACGAATCCACACCTTGATCGAACCATTTCAATGCTTTTGGGAAGGAAAACAAATTACGTCACAGATGTGTGAAAGAAATAGTAAACATAATACGAGGGGGAAATGACATTTTCCATAATCTGTCCGTGTTTTCTGCAGATGCAACAATTGTTTCCAAAACTTTTCCCACACAAAAGATGCACTTTTAAATAAGTTTCTTAATGCGATTTTTCTTTTTGAAACCAGTTCAAAAATAACAGTCACATTAGTTTTGTTCCAGAACATGAATTATTTTGAACTGAATTATTAGCCTGTTGCTTCATTATAGAAATCTACACCCTTGATCAAACTACCCCCGAAAAAAATTGTTCGAGACATTTCAACAGGTCAAAAAAAATGAAAAACTAGATTTCATGTTAATTTTTAAACTCAAAGTCAGTGAGGGATTTTTTAAGCATTTTTTTTTTTTTCACCTTTTTCTTACTCCTCTAAGGAAGATTGCTACTCCACTGCGCATACCATTTATGCAAATTACGTCACATACACGTGACCGAATGTTCTACTTTTGCTTTCGACATTATTCATTATGGTTTTACTCTCAAAATTCCGCGGAGCTTAGAACGAGTTCTCCAATTCGTATGTAACAGTCACAGAGCACTATTCAAATGATAATATATATATATATATATAATTATTGTTCAACTCTATGTTTTCTTTTCGATTGTAGCTATAGCGAAAAATTAATTTTACATACATATAAAGTGATACAAATTTCCAACCGGGGAAAAAAACAATTAAAAATATTCTACTTCTTACATAAAATTCAGTAATCATTAAAAATGTGCAAATTTCAAAAAAAAAATAAAAATAAAAAAAATCAGTTTCAAATCAACAAATTCGTAAAAAAAAATTAAATTATCGAAATGTACTTCATTGAACTATTTTTGGCATAGTGGGAGGTTACACAAACGCCATTACATCTTTCGGTCATAATAAACAATTAATTCTTATTATTACAAGGGGGAAAAACAATCTTTTTTCTGCATATTATCTCAACTTTCAATTAGCAAATGCTGAAAAAAATTTAGAGTCAATGCTTATAATAAATATGAGAAATAATTTGTTGAACAATGAGTTATAATTTCGATTTCTGTTACAATTACTGAAAAACTAATTTTAAGGCGTATAAAATCAAAGATTTTCTAATTATGATTAAAATTATGTGTTACGCATATAAAATTCAGTAATCGTTAAAAAAAATTAAAATTTAAAACGAAAACAAAGTTTGTGAAAAAAATAAATTGCAAAAATTTATCTCAAAATAACGAATTCATGAAAATAAGATGATATAGTGAATACTTGTATTTCACAGAAATAAATTTTTTAAGTACTTTGGTATTATATATACGTCATTTTTTTCTTTCGATTACTATAAGAAAAAAAATCCTATTTCGCCACATTATCTCAACTTCCAATTAGCATAACATTGAGAGAAAAAACATTTAGAAGTCTCTGATAAGAATTCTTTTCCTATAAGAAACCAGATAAACAAATACTTTTTGCGAAAACAAAGAAAAATTAATCAATACTCTTTTCCATCCGCAAAATGTTTCTCATCAGCATCTTTTCATTTGAACTGAAGCATTAATTCCGGAATGTTTAATACCAGACGCCTTCTTTCTAAAAAGTAAAGAAGATAACTGCTGACTCAATAACTTAACTGATTCTATTCACAAAAGAACGTAGGGGGAAAAAAAGGTTTTCCTTTATGAGAAGAAAACTGGAGATTTAAGAGCAGATCAATATGGAATCTCGGCCATTAGAAGAATTTTAAACACGTCTTTCATTACCACATCGCTTGCGAAGCAAACGATTTATTATTAATTAACTCATAAGATTGATGAATCTGGTAGGGGTGGGGATTCTTTCAGCAAATTCCGTTCGATTTCTCCCAACACATCGCTTTTTTCTTCCTCTGGAACCATTTTTAAGGTTTTTGGTTCTTCGACCTGAACGTGGCAGCCATCAAGTTCACTTGCACTCTCTGAAGCTTTATTCGATCGAACGTTGAATAAGTATGTTCTTATAAGGTTAATGATACCAGAAAAGTATGAATGAAGGTTTTTTAAAAAGAACAAATTGTTATATTTTTTAGAAATTAATTGATTTTCTTCTCATGCATATTATAGACAGTTTCGCCAACTTTAATTATTATTATTATAATATATATATATATATATTATAGAATTGTTCAACTGTGCTGCAGCAGCGCCACTTTCAATGCAGGTTAGATCTCGAGGTGAAAGCACGCAGAAATGCGTGTCCATCTTTTTTTTTTTTTTTTAATTTTTCATCCTTTAATAAGCTATTTTTCCACTATAAATGACCTTGGTTCTTATCAACATACCGTTGCCACCACATATACGGCAAATTTTATACTCAAACTTGTCACAAAAAAACAACTTTTAAACAACTTCATCAAATTTTTTAAATGTATAACAATATGATAAATTTTGACCCAACTGATGTTAGAAAAGCGTCTATGATTTTCTAATATGCATCTGTATTTGTAATAATTTTAAAGTAATTTAAAATTAATCACATCTGATTATTCGAGTTATCTTAAAACTTATTCCCACTTTTTATTTTTATTACGCTTACAATTCTAAATTTTATTTATTTTTTTTTTCTTTTACTAGCTTTTTTTGATATTACAAACTTAACAATCATAGAGAGAAATTAGCTTTTCTATCATTGACTTTTCTATTCTGAAATTTTCGATTTCAGAATTCGTTCCATAATTTCACGACTTAGTTTGTGTTATTGAGTTTTGAATTGTGCAGTAAATAACTTAATTTAAAATTACTTTGAAACTCATTCAAGATTGTTTTTACATCAAGAACGTAAATCAAACAAGAAATGGGTTTCAATAATTCTCTTTTTACCTTTAAAATAAAATTAAAATAGTGTTTCTTTTCTTAATAGACTATTGACTTTTAAAATCGTAATGATTTTAACTGCTTCTTTTTAATCAATAATATTTTTTTTAAATGTAACATTTTTATACATAGAATAAAAAACAGAAATGATTATTCCATTTTTAAAATAATTTAAGAAAAGTAAGAAGTTTGGAAATGTTAATGTATCCGATTAAACGATCTTCAGTTCTTGCAACAAGTCATTAATTGCAATTCATATAAATGTTACCTGTTTCTTATTCAATTTTAATTTTTATCTATATACCAAGATAGTCTTTCTTATTTTATTGCGTTAGATAATTTTAGTAAAATAAAAATTTTAAGAAACAGACTATAAAGTTTTTCAACTTTAAAAGTTTTTTTTCTCTTGAGCGACTTCTCAGAATCATACGAAGAGCAAGATTATACCGGACAAAAAAGAAACTATTCAAAAGTGATTGATGTCAAAAAAAAATTTTAAGCACTTGATTTTATAGAGAGCTTTGATTAAGTACCTCTTTTAAAAAGTTATTTAAGAAAAAACTCATGTAAAAATGAGATATTTTATTTCATATAATTAATCCCTCGTGAAAAAGATAAAAAGAATTAAGCATCTAATAGTAAAACGTCTGATTTTCTTATTCTCGATTTATTGTTTTGTATTTCTAACAAAAAAATATGCAGAAACATTTAAAGCCTATATTTTTAATGAACAAGTTATATATATATATATATGAAAATATATTCGCTCTGCTCTCATTAATAATCATCTTGTTAACTATATCGCGATTCTAATATTAAATCATTGATGCTTGCAATAGAAGAATTATTATCAAAGATATGCAAAATGTATGTATATGATCGTATAAAAACTAAAAACAAAAAAGCAAATTTTTGAATTTTTCCATAATTATCAAATTATCTAATAATTATCGAATTATAAATTACTAGAAAGCATTATTTTTGCTCGGTAATTGATTTTTATTTTTTGAGAAAACATAGTAATTTCGATTATATATATATATATATATATATATATTCTTCTCTAATTACAGTTTTTTGAAAAGTTTATTATTCATAAAGATTTAAAAAATAAAAAACATCAATTCGAGAATTATTTAATTAAGAATTAAAAGAATTATTTAACCTTTAAATACCAGTTAGAAAAATAAATACTTTTAAAAATTTCCAACATACCTGAAAAATTATATATGTATTCATTGCTGAAAATAGATTTTTGAAAAAGTTTAGTTTTCATCATCACGTATATTTAATAACGCCTACCTAGTCGAAAGAATCACTAAATCCACTTAGCAAAGTAAGACGAGATTTCTCTAAATATTTCAGCACATAATGAATAATTTTCTTTAAATATTTTTTTCTAAAAAAAAAGCTCTTCATTTTCATTGAAAGAAATTTTAATGAAAAATAATTCTTACTTCAAAAAGGATGAAAAATACCTTCTCTTTGGGTCACTTAATATATAAGTCACTAAATAAAACAAAAATGCACTCAAAACTGCTTATATTTCAAAGAAGAAGAAAAAAACTATTTGGAATTTAAATACAGACCTCAAAATAAAGAGGTGCATCATTTGAAAAGCAACGCAGCCGTAAAATTAAAAGTAATTTGACGGCGGAACTGGCAACAGAATCCTTTCCCAGCCGAAACAATAAACTTGGCAGGAAAATTCCTTTTTTCCGCTTTAGATTTCCAGAAAAGTAGTTCATTTTTAATCTCTTTTGTAGAAGATCCCGACTCGTAACCAAATGCTGTGATATTCTATCTTTTAATTAAATCTCTTTCCCACAGTATGACAGCTTCGTTTAAAAAAAGTACATTCGGGAGAATTTTTTTCTTGCTTTTCTGTTTTTCATTTAGTTTGCTCTGGGGCAAAACTGTTCTATTTAGTTTGTCGGATATAGAAATTTATTGGTAAAGTTTGTCATAAAAAAAGAAGGAACTGGGTTTGCGAAATGCATTATCATATCTTCTGTTTTCTAATGTTTTAAGATAGCATCGAAGGACAAGAAAATTAATATTCCAATACGAAGTGTTGTGAAAAAAATGTTTTTCTTTTATGAGACTTCGCTGTTCTGATAAAACTTTGAAAAGATTCATAAAGGAATTTTGGGTTATCTGAATATGTTGAGAATAAATTGAGAATGTTCCTGGAATATCTGATAAAAAAATGATATTAAACAAGCTTCGTCAGCAATTTTATTTACGACAAAATGAAATTGAGATTCATAATTTAATTCTAAGATAATTCTAAAACTTACTTTTTAATGGCAAATGAAATATTTCATTCTATTCAATCTCTGAATGTGTATGAAAGATGAAATATAGGATCGAACCGAGAGTGCATAATGTCAATTTAATCACTAGATGTTGATCTTGCTTTAATTAATCATTTTATGTATATTGGTAATGTAAAATTTATTGCTAAGAATATTTCATCTATTCCTAATATTTAGTATTTTGTAATTTTTAATATTCTTTTGGAACACAAAAAATTGTGAATTCAATTAATTTTCTACATAAAATCTAAAATATGAAATATACGTAAGTTGCATTCTGTCGACATACTGAAACATTTGGATTTTGTAGTAATCATGATTATTGGTGTTGGGAAGAAGTTCATGCATTTTGCAAAGCTATTTCTATTTATTTCTAATGATGAAATTTTACACGCAAATACACATAGAAACAAGACAGCACGAAAATGGACAACTTGGGATAGGCGTACACATAGACGTTTGGAATGACTCCCAAATCAATCAAAAAACACTCAGTTTTCAACCTATTTCAAAGCTTTGAGAGAGCTACAGAAAAATTATGCGAGTGGAATATGCATCGATTTGTCAATTCCGATGTACTGATTATATGGCGTGATATATTGCTGAAGGAACAGCTTTGGACGGTTGGCGTTATTTAATCCGCAGGAGGATATTTAGTATTAGAAAAGACTTAGTGTAACGCCTGAGAAGGTTCAGGACCAAAATGAATTAAAGAAAAGTTCTCATGGGATGATTGCACTAGGAAATCATAACATATACGAAGGCAGTCTGAAAAGTTTCTGATCTAACAAATATTCAAGGCATTTTTTCCTTCAAATTTACTTTTTTTTTTCTACATAGACTCCTTGTAAGTCTACACACTTCTCCCAGCGATGCTGCCATCTCTTTAACCATCCAATTAGTATACTTAGCGTCTTTCCCTGCAAAATAAATGCTTTCGGAGGTGATGACCTACTCATTTGACGAAATTCTCTGTCCTCACAGCTCTATTTTTGGATTAGGGAACAAAAAGGAATCGTTTGGGGCTAGATCTGGTGAGTAAGGAGGGTTGTCAAGCAGTTAAAACCGTAATTCGTGGGTTTTCACCATGGCAACAGCTGAGGTGGAAGACGGCACATTGTCTTGGTGAAACAGATTTTTTTTTTGCAAATGTAACCTTTTTATCACAATTTCTGACTTCAACTTATCAAGTAATGATGTGTAGAATGCTCCTGTAAAGGTTTTCCTGCTCGAAGATAATCCATTAAGATAACTTTACGTATGACTATCCCAAAAAACAATCACTATGATTTTCCCAGCCGAAAAAGCAGTTTTTGTTTTCTTAACCCCTTAAGCGGTTTGCCCGTACAGCGTACGTGCTACCCGAAATTGGCCTCTTCTGGTTTGCCCGCATTTCCTTTTCTGGTTTGCCCGCATTTTTCATTATTGAAAGAGACTATTTAGTATTATTATTTTTCAACAGATGGCGTGGCTTGCCCATGTAAATGAAATCCTTTTCATCCGGGTTTTTCTATGTAGCGTTAAAGCGGGAACTTTTCTTTGAAATTTTAGTTCTACTGTATGCCGTGCTTGTGAATCTTATGGAAATTATGGATGGAATAGACGACGAAAATACTTTCTTGTTAGATGATGAACTACATTCTGATACAGATACAGATATTTCCTCTAATTATTTGGATTATTCCTCAGATGACTCGTGCAGTGAGCTCAGCTCTGATGAAGATTTGAGTTCTTCTTTTTTCTCTTCCCCTCTTGGAATTATATTATTTTATAAAAAAAAATGGAGTTAGAATCCACCAATCAAATTATTTTTTTTAATTTTCCCTCTCACTTGGAAATATAAGAATATATTTTCCCTCTCACTTGGAGGGAAAATATATTCTTATGATATTTTGAATATCATAGTATGGTACTTGATTATATGCAATAAAAAAATATGCCTTTTTTGGAAGCATTTCTGGTAAAATAATTGACCGCTTAAAGGGTTAAGCCGATTCTACCTTCGCAGTCCAGTGTTTGGGCTGTATTTTTGTTTCCGGCGTATAAGGGCATATTCAAGTTTCATCTACAGCAATTAATCGGTGCACCAAAACTCTGATTTACTGCGCCTAAACTGCGCCAACAGAGTGTTGGAAATGTTCATTCCAATACGTGTTTGGTCTAACGTGAGCAAACGCGGCACCCAATGCGCGGACAGCTTTTCCTCATGTCTGAATCTTTATTCAATATGCAACACACATTCTTTGGACATATTTATACCCTCTGTTATCTCTCTCACTTTAATTCGACGGTCATCTAGCACCATTTAGTGATCTTCAGCGATGTTATCGTCAGTGGTTGCAGTTTTTGGACGTTCATCATCTCCCAAGTTGGTACAGCCAATTTTAAATTCAGCTGCCCAAACTTTCATGGTGGTAAATAATAATGCAGAGTCCCCCTACACAGTGTCCAACTCATCTTTGATTTGTGTAGGTGTTTTACCTTTCATAAAAAAAAATATTAAATGACAGTTCGATACTCGCGATTTTTTTTTTTTTTTTTTTTTCATTTTCACAAAAACACTCACATCGACTCACTAAAACGATTTTCAAACAACAAATGCGCGTCCAAAATGGCTGAAAATTTAATGAGTACCTGTCAAAAGATGCGCAAGCACATCTCCTAGCTTTTACTGACGAGTGCTGCCAGCTTAACGTTGAGGTCGGAAACTTTTCAGACCACCTTCGTACATCTTTATACAACGTAAACTAAGCAACAGTCAAAACAATAGGATGCTGCCAATAACTAAATCTGCTGAAGTAAAGGTGAAGAAGATCTTATGGCAACGATTTCTGGGGATATGAAGAGCGTGATAATCATGGACTTCTTAGAAAAATAAACGACACTACAGTGTCAACGGATAAAAACCTCAATGAGTTACCTAATTCCCATTCCTCATTCGGGTAGTTGAATTTTGAACCCTTTTCATATAGCAATGAATGCAAAGGATTTAAATAAAATTGAGTTGTGCTCATATATTGCCGTTAAATACATTTCTACTTTTCTATCAGGTAGCATCATTTTTTTTTAAATCAGCTTATTTGCTGCACATAACACATCAAAAGCTTTTTAACTAAATATGAATAAACATTTGATTTTTAGAATGTTTTTAATAGAAGCAGATACATTTTTTTTTTTTTTTTAAAAAAAAAAAAAAAATTTTAAAAAAGTTTTATTAAAAAATTTTTTTTTTTTTTAATTTTTTTAAAAAAATTAAATTTTTTTTTTTTTTTTTTTTCAAAATCAAAGTACACTTTGAAAATCGTGTTATGAATCATGTTGCTATATAGTGCATTTTATGAGATTCTATGTTTGCAAAAATGCCTTGTGACAAGAGAAGGAGACGAAATAAACGAAACTCCTTTTTTGTACACAAATAGTCACAAAATGCGGATTGAAACTCAAAAATCAATCTTTCAAAACCTTTCAAAAGAGGAAAAGAAATTGGGATGAAGAAAGGAAATATTCTGTATTTATTTTATACAAAGGTTTTATATTCAAAAGTAAAATTTATTGCAAAAACTATATAAAAGGAAACATATCTGTTAAAACCAATTTCCTTTTATTAGCACGTCATAGAACAAGAAAGATGGGGAGAGAAAAGCGTTTCTGAGTGAAATACAATTAGCATGTTACCGTGCATGTATTACTTAACTTATTCATGTTCGTTACAAGAAGTTGTATCAATGATTTTATGTTCAATCATGGCAGAGATTATTTTATTCCAAAATTCCTTTTGAATTTGTTAAATACAACTATAATTTTATAGTGATATTTTTCTCCACATAATTTCAGTTTTATGTATGATAAATTTAAATAAAGTTTTCTATGTTTCTATTTTCTCAATTTTAATTAAATATAAAACCAATGTTCATAACTTTTCAATAACTACTTGCTATTTCCCTGACATTATAAAAAATGTGGGTTTGAAGTGATAGTGACTAACTCAGATACTTCATAGATATCTTTCTATTTGAAATATTAACAATATAGATGTCGTCTTTCAATTATTTGACTTTTTGTAATTCATGTTATGCTCCTGTCGCCTTATTCTGTACCTAACTGGATCCAATAAAAACAATCAATCATTTTACGTTAATCGTAAAAATTAATTAAATTTCCTAAAACTAATTAATTCTAAATTAATTAATTAATTTAGACTTTGCTTAATTCTTTTTCAACTATTATTTTGCCTGACACCACAATATTTTTTGGAAATAAGTGGTTGTAAGAAAACTCAAAAGTTCTTGAACATCGCAAAAATAGTACTAAGTTATTTAATTTTACAGAAAGCATCTCCTTATGTTGGATTGAAAGAATAAATCTTTTGTATTTCAAGGTATTTTTATAACCTAATGCGTGTATCTTGTATCTTCTAGAAATTCATAGTTACATATCACATCAAAGAAAAACATACGTTCTTATTGGTCAATATATGCATGGATTAGTATTGTATATACGTATTTCAGTTTACTTCTGCTGCTTTACTGTAATTGTACTCCAACATATGTAAGACATACACCAATGTCTTATACAATTTTCAGAAATACGTGATTCACAAAATTCAGAAATTTTCCCTCCGCCATTTTTTTTCTTTGTCTGGCATTCTTTCAGGTACGCTACCTGCTGCACTGTTATGAAACAATTTCCATTCGCAGCAATATTCATAAAACCAGCCACAAAAGCACGAAATCAGTTGTAACTTCGAATACCTTGGAACACGTTTCTGACATAAAATAATATTTCACTTAAAACCTTTTTTTATTGTTCTTTTTTCCTCAGCACGTCTTGCAACTGAAGTATTGGGAAAGTGCCAAACGAGAGACGTTTTTCGCCAGAGACAACGCCGAAATGTTTATCCGTTGGTGCAAAAGTTTTGGAGTTAGAGACGCTGTTCTTTTCGAATCCGACGGACTGGGTAAGACATTAATTTTATTATTTTTTCACATTTCCCGCCTTTTTTTTAACCGACTTTACGGTAGAAGGCAATGGAGCTGTCAATTTCATTTGCGTCACTTAGTCGTTCCAACTTGCATTTTTTCTCCTCTCTTCTTATGCAGGAACTCGGTTCTTTTTTTTTTTTTTTTTTCTTCTTTCATTTCATTTCAGTTCTGAGTAAGCGTAAAAGAATTGCATGGAATAAATAGGAAAAAGAAGATTATCGAATAAAATGAAATGTCATAGGGGGAGTTAAGTCATGAATAAAAGTTCGCTTTGAGTTAGGGATAGAAATGTTTGGCTGCGGGAAAAAAAAAATTACTGAAATGGTTTGTCACATTTGCTGATGTATGTATAAATGTAGATGTCTGTTATGTATTTTCTTTTTTTTTTTTTTTTTCAAATTCGAAATTTATCAACGTTGACATATGTCGAATAGTTTAAGTTTCAAAAAAAAAAATAGTTGTTAGTGAGAATTTTCGGAAATGTCATTTATCCATTTTATTTACATCCAAAAAGCTGTCATAACTTTTTATTTTGTTTTCTTTTTTATATTTCTTTAAGAGTCCCAGATTATGCTGAACATTTATAAAATAACCACATTTAAAAATTGATAATTTTTTCTTGAGTTGTTAAAAAATGCGTGTCATATTTCAAGTAATAATTAAAAATAGACTTTTTGATAAATAGCTACTCTTACACAAGAGTACAAAATGCTAACTTTTCAACGTAGAAAATTTATTTTAAAAGCAGTCATCATGAAAGTAATGTGATTGTAATACATTTCATAATAAAATATCAAGAACAAAATATGTTTTTAAAAAAAAATTCTTCATTCATTTAATTTAAATTAATTTTTTTTACTGCGACAAAAAAAATCCTACGTTTTACCAAATTTAAAAACGCATTCATGTATATAAAATGATTTCCCAAGCAATCAAAAGTTAAATTTTCAAACTTGTATGGAAAAAGAACAAAATGAAAGAGAAATTATTTTTTTTAACGGAAGAGTTTAACAGTTTCTAAAGTCTAGCTTTTACAATGAATTTTCAAAATCAAATTCAAGGAAGGTAAACATCATTTGAGAAAGAAAGCTGTAAAACAAATTTAAAAAAATGAGAATACTGAAAACAAGTCTAATAAATTTACTTTAATAATAATAATACTTATTAGTATTATTATTATATTTTTTTGGAAATAATTCATTTATTTAGATACCGGAAATGAATGAGACAGCGTGTCTCACCAATACCTAGAAAGCGCTTGGGATCTAGGGAAATATATTCAGGTTCTGATTCACTTTTGACTACGAAAAGCGGATTTTTTTTCTGGGTCTGTATTTTGTTCTCCTGACCGCTAAGGCCTGATAATAATTGTACGGGAGTTTTGGAAGCTTACTATAGATATATATATAATTTGGTAATAGTTCTCTGTATATAACAGGTACTTAGAAGTTAAAATAAATTTCATAGAAAGAAATCACTCTCCCACTATTATTGATTTTGGATTTCAAATCTCAACGCGTTTTTCTTCATTTTATCAAAACATCTCACTCTTTCAAAAATTTATGTAAACTTCAAACATAAATCACAAATATCAGCTTATTACTTTTTTTTTATAGAAAAAAATTATGTATTTCCAAGAAATTATGATTTTTGTATCGTCTGATTTAATTGCATGAATGGTTAAGATTTAAGCTGTAAATCAAATTTTCAACCATTTACAAGAGCGTACGATAATTTGTAAAATTATACATGTTAACTTCTGTTCAAATATATTAGAAAAATCTTAAAAATTATAACTTGAGTTTCATTTCCCATGAAGAGTTTATACGAATATGAAAACAAGTTTGGCGTTTGAAAATATCAGTGTTTGTAGAAGAAAGAGAGAAGGCTGTGTAAATGCATGGAGTCTATCAACGTACATTTATGTTCCAATCTTTAAGGATAAAAATTGTTTCCGCGCGTAACACTATTGACATATTGCAGATGCAACAACTAAGGGTTTTATAATCTGAAATATTTTAACAATTAATTTAAATAATGAGAGCCTTTTAAACCATTTCAGTTTATCTTAGTTCAATTTTTATTAACGTCGCACTAGAAACAACACGAGGGCTATTAAACCTTTTCAGAGAGTGAGATCTTAGATAAATTATATTATACCAAGAAATACAGATTAATGAGAAATTTAAAAAAAAGTGAACTTATGATTAATAGTTCAGGGGGAAATGACTTTAAAAAACAAGAATTTTCTTAATAACATTAAATTTATTGTAAATGTATTAAGATGTCATATATAAAACCTTTTATTTTTAAAATGTTCAATATATTCTATGGTAGAGTTTATATTCTTTGTAATTAAGTTATATTTTATAACGTTATAATTGCCAATTAAAAAATCAGACACATACATGTTTAAAACCATATTGTTTAGTAAAAAAGGTGAACTTCATCGAAGCTACACGAAATGAAATAGCAAAATATTTTTTTCAAAGTTGTTACAGGTTCTCGCGCTTCCCCCCTCCCTTCAACTAACCTATTGGACTAAGTTATGACGTTACTTAGTTTGAGAACTCACCTTGTGAATAAACCGTGACTTATGTAAATCAGCATAAGATATATTAGAAGTATAGTGAATAAGAAGGAAGACTGGTACCGAAAGAGTGGATGTGTCAAAATGCTGTGAGGATTGTAGAAATTTGGCGAAATCATATAGCACACGAATTGGTTGCAAAGAAGTTTTATGGCTGTGGGATAGCTGTTATTAAACTTGGTCCAATTTTATATGAATTGTTCTTGACTCGGAATCTGTTCGCTGTTATCAAGATAATTTATAGAAAAATAGAAAAAAATATATTGTTTTATTTTTTGCTTTTAAACTCTAGTTAGTTACCACTCTACATTCACAGTAATGGTTAATTTATTAGATCGTTATTAGAATTAATAAGAACCTGTTCATTTTTCCATAATAACTATTTTAGTAATTGATTAATTAATAAATTTCGATAGATTAGATCCGAAGTAGCGGAGCGGGAATCTCACGAAGTCTAAAAACAAAAGTCTGAAATTTGCAAATATATCTTACCCTTGCATTTATGCTGCTTATAATATATTTATGTCGAACAACTCCTAAGTCTTTCCTTCGAATAAAAATATTTGTATAAAATTAAATCTGAAATACTCTTAGAAAATTTCCTAATCAGGAAATGACCAAAGAAATCTTTCTCATTTTCATTTTAAATTGTGATATTATTACTCATTTCTATCTCTTAATAAATGGAAATATCTCTTGGAATACACGAAGTCTAAGTCAAAGCTAAAAAAAAGTTGATAAAGTAAGTTAAAAAACCTATCTAATATAGCTATATTTCTAGTTGTGGGTTTTTGTATATATTATACAAAAACCTGTATAACAATATATCAGACGCTTGTATGTTACTGAAATATTGACTGAAACCATAAATATATGAATGAACAATATATAAAAGAAGATTCCCACTGTTTTCCTGCTTATTATTCATTTCTGAATATGTATAATAAAACCGACTATTTATAACTTTTATTATTTTTTTTCTCAGTTCTCCAGACTCAACCTCGCACCGTTATCCTCTGCCTTCTTGAACTCTCTCGCCTGGCTTCAAAGTATGGCGTGCTGCTTCCTCCCCCCATCCAAGTACCTCAAGCGGCAACCATAGCTTTGGAGGAAGAAGAGATTTCCGAATGTTCCGAAGACGAATTCTTCTACGCCACGACCATCCCATCTCCTACCAAGTTCCAGCGCTGGGACTCGGGATGTTCTAGCGGTCCCAGGAGCCCTTCCCCGAACTCTATCTACTCCAAGAACTCATCACCGAGTTCTTCCCTGAAGCGCAGTGGAATCCCTCTCAGGAAGAAGGAGAAGAATGTGGTGGTTGTAGTTCGTAGTCGATCAAACAGCCACTTGCAGGAGGAGGAACCTCCCCAGAAGAAGACCTCGCCACGGATTTCGTCTCCATCGTTGAGACGAAGTTTGTCGTCGGTGAGGTCAGATACCATCAGCAGTCGCATGAGGTCCAATCCGAACCTTTACAGGAGTACTTCGTCCATTGCCTCGACGAAAAGTCTGGTGGAGAAATCCGAGAGTCGTCCTTCGGATTATGTTCCCATTGTGTTGCAGCGAAGAAGATCTACTCTTGACAAAAGGGTGAGTGTCCTTCTTTAAAGATATATTCCGTGGAATGTTAGAGAATAGAGCTCAGAGTCGCAACACATTTTCATTTGTGAAAGTGATCCAAGTTTGACGACGCTTAAGTCCGCAGAACACCTGGTTTTGATACATACGGTGATTTCTGTTGAAACCAATCCATTTTTCGTGTATTTAATTTTGTTCTTTATTTCATCTCTATTGCTTGAAAACAGTGGCTCTCAAACTGTGATAAGCTTATCGCAACTGGTATGTAAACATAGTAGGCGCGTGTGTTAGGGTTATACTTTTTTTTTTTTTTTTGAAAAACAACGGCCCCCCCCCCCCCCAACCATCTGATAACTCGCAAACATTAATTACAAAAATATATTATAACTAACATATTTAATTAAAATTCGCTATGGACTTATAATGTGAGATAAAACCTGCTGGAGACAGGGAGAAATTGAAGGAAATATCTGGTCTGAAAATAACTGATGTATTTCCATAAAATGCGGTATTTATCCGTTAGCCTTATCATTTAGGCTTATTCTAAAATTCTCTAATGATTATAAAAATTTACTCAATAAGTAGTTAAACAAACCAGGGTGCAACATAACTCGCAACATAAAATATATCAAATCGCATTACATGATACAACAAAGAATTAAAACAAATATTTAGTGCGGCAGAATTATTTATTAATTTAAATTCTTAAAACTTTTCCATCTTGATAATACAATTGGTACTTTTCCATTTCGCAGGTGAAAGCGATAAAGTCGCTAAAAATGATACAACCGGCGCCAAACGGAATATGGGCATACTATGTGTTTCGGCCAATAAAATCTGCTTGGCGATATTTGCGCCTGCGAAATGGAAAAGTACCATACAATTGACACCTTGAGGGATGAGGAGATACGATGATCCTCATCTATCGGTCCATTACTCTAAACGTCATCATCGTGTCAAGGAACTCAAATCGTAGGGTCAAATTATAGTATTTTAAGTGGCGAGTGGTGCCAAACTTGGCAAGCGCCTTTAAAAGAGTCATAGAGTCAGAGAAAGACAAAATCCCACAAAGAGTTTTAAGCGCCTTTCCTTGTGTTCAAATTATTTGCTCATGGTCTTAAGACCGTCAACTTTCTGAGATTCCATTTGTGATTACAAAGTGGGAAACCGGTGAGTCTCAGAGCCTCCTAAATTGTTAATTGCTGTAATGATAAGAATGCCTCTATCATAAACCCGTAGATTTCGTGTAGTTTGTTATCTAATTGTACAGTCTTCAAAATTTTTATTGTAGATGGTACTTTTCCATTTCGCAGACGCAAATCTCAGAACAGACTTTATTGGCAGCAACAGATAGTATACAAATAAAAATGCTAACGCGTCATTGAATTACATTGAATACAAACGACGCCGTTTGGTATCGATTATATCATTTTGGCTACTTTATCACTTGCACCGGGAAATGGAAATGTACTTAATAGATATATTCAAAAATCTTATAACTCCATATAATTTTAAAATTATTCACTTTTTCCAACGTTAATACTCTATTTTTGTATTCTGAATGCATTGCTGATCCTATGAAATTTCTAATTTTCTCCGAATCTGTGTATTATATTTATTTAGATATGGAACAGAGCCCACTAAGAGCAAAAATATTCTGGACTTCTAGAATTGCACTTTTCTCCATTTTTGAAAGAGTTTTGTAACCGAAAACTTCAGAAACTAATCATTAAAGTAAATATAAAATTATAAAAATCAAACACAGAATATAATTTCAGCACCCCTATTATATTTTGAGTTCGGTTGCGCTTACTGGATTCAAACAAAATATAATATCAATATCAGAAAGTTGAAATATACTAAACGGATTAACATTACCTTCTTGAATTCAAAATGCCATGTAGACGGGAACCTTAACTGGCTAAAGCAAGAGCAAAGAAAAGACATTAGCATACACTCTTAGACCAGTAAGATAAGCATACAAAAAGTCTAATAGACCTTTCGAAATTATGTTGATTTAAGTTAATATCGCTCAAGAACTTTTATCTAGTAACTACTATAGAACTACTGGCAAAGAATCAATATATAAATACAAGTAATACTCTCGTAATTACTACTCTTGCGATTGTGATGATCGGTCCGTTGAATAGGATGGCACTTAGAATAGTTACTTTTTTCCTATCCTCCACATAACACCAAGAAGAATTTTCTGGCATGTTTGAACTCAACATCTATTACAGTCTTTATCGCTGCGAGTGGCTTTCATTGATAGAACTGAGATATGAGCTCATGAATCGAATCAAGCTTCACCGATCACTGAGCACGTAACCAGGTGTGTGTGACCACGAGTTCATAGCTAACCACATTAAATCAAATATTTATAACAAATAAATATTTGTGTGACATTTTATAACTGTCAGATAACAATATTATATATATGATCTCTATATATGCGTGCGTGTGTTGTGTGTGTATAAATAATTTTTAATCAATGAAGAATGCGAGTCAAATTCAAGTTCATAGCGGTGACTTTATTTGTTATACATTATGAAGACGCTGAGCAATGTCGGCCGGCTGGGACGAAGCAAAAAAATGTTTTCTTGGATGGTTTCTCAGTGTCTCACGTAGCATGGCTAGCAAAAAAGTGCTCATTTTGGGGATCCCATTATATATAGAGATTTTCCATAGAGATGTCATAGAACACGTGGTAAAGGATTCGAGGTTCGAGAATCTACGTAAAACAAGGAGTCTAGTAGGATTATTTTATCAGAATAACGATTGTAGGAAAGGAATTAAACTTGAAGGCGTGATCTAACCAATAAGGATAATTTATGTGGGGATCAGGAAGCCAAGAATAAACTCTTTACTTTTGGATAGGGGAAATGGGATAGAATGAAAATTAATTCTAACAATGCAATGACACTTC
>BMAW01112591.1:615212-665633 GCA_019974015.1 Nephila pilipes
TTGATTAAAAATTCGGTAACTAAAAATATCTACCTTTGGTACCTAAATAAATTACAAACATAAATAATCTGAATAGCTTATTTGTTGACATCACTTGTTTAACTAGCACGCAGTACGATGTGTATCGTATTAGAGGCAATTACAAAACTCAATATACGAAGGCGTTACTTCGTGGACGACCAACGAACTCCTTACACCCTGAACCTCCTTCTCTCTAAAATTCCCCTCCATTTCCAATTTTTGTATAAGATGTAATTCCTTTGCAACTATGTTCCAAATGATGCTAGATTGCTAGCGGAACATGTCGCCATAAGAATAAAATCTGTGAAAGTGTACAAAGTGTTCTCTCTTCATTTTACAGCTACAAAATGCTTTCGTAGCTGCCAATGTCGAAAAATGCCACTGTTCATTAAGTCCAAACAATGGTGGTCGTATTCTAGCAACTGACCAAGGCAAACTTTGATAAGCAGTTCCTGATAATTAGTTCTCAACAATAATTTTTATTATTAAAGTTTTACATTATAAAATTTACAAAAATAATATAAAGTTCATATCCTGGTGAAATAGCTACATGGAAGCCGAAAACCGTATATTCTGTTCCCTAGCTTGTTGTGCATTCTTTCTAAAAACCGGGACTTTCTTAAGACCCCGCGGGAAGCGAGATAAATATTTAAAAATCGGGACTGTCCTGCTAAAATCGGGATATCTGATCACCTTAACTATTTCCCATTGGATTTAGTATTTTCCGCTGTAGACTAAATTAAACAAACAAGTTTAGGGAAGAGAAATAACTTACCTTATTTGTTAAAGAACTATTTTTTTTCTTCTTTTATTCAATTATTTGAGAATAAGATGAAGATATGATTTTTAAATGAAATCCAAATTATATGAACATATAAATATTTCCATAATTAAACAATTCTAATTGCTTCAACAAATTATAATGGTTTTTTTTCCCTGAAATCATACTACGACAGAAAAATATTGATTGTTAAATGTTTTCTTTCGTTGCGATAAGTATTTTTGCATTAATTACGGTTAATTCTTGTAAATCAAGAAAAAGTAAACTTTTTTTCCCTTTAAGTATTTTGTTTTTATAACATATTCTTATGTGAATTAAAGAGAAATGTGAAAGAAATTATTCTAATGATTTGAAATACAGCATAACTAACTTCTTTGTATTTTTGATATTCTGAGCGTATTGTTCTTTTTTAGAAAATGACACACGCATACAGTCGAATCTTTTCCAAAACTTTTCTGAAGTTATCTCAATAAAGACGTGATAAATGTTCCGAAAATTAAACCAAATACAGGAAATCTATAAAACGAACAACATCTGACAAAATACGCAATCAGTAGATTTTTATAAAAATGTTATAAGAAAATAAAATTTAAAGTATTTCATATTTAGTACAATAAAAAAATTAAAAATTCTTTCAGAAGAATTGATTTTTTTGATACTTGAAGAAAGCATTTTTTTCCAGGTACTTGAAGTTGCTCGGAAATATCTCAAAGACGAAACCAAGATACGACGTGTTTCTGAAGGTCACTATAACTTCAGCGGGAAAAACGTTTACTTAAGAGTAAGTTTCATTACGAATTTTTGTTTCTACCTCTTTCATTTGTGGACGATATTTTAGTTGAATTCCAATTGAATTAATTTACTGAAAGCACATTCGGTCCCCTGTTAATACGCGGGTTAGTAACACGTGAATCTGTTTTACACGCATTTTTTTCACGGCTCTTTCGATAAACAGGCGCCTGTGATATCACTCCTAGATCTAGTGGTGCCATAATCCTTTTTTTTTTTTTTTTTTTTTTTTGAAACTGAAATGAATATTTTTTTCGGATGATGCAATGATTCCTGTTGAGAGCAAACATTACTACCTTTTTATTTTTTTTCTATTTTATATATGTGAATCCCCATTTTTAGGCAAGTGAAACGTTCCAGTTTGAATTACTTTTTTAGATATTTTTTTCCAGATCTCGCAGTCATAGAGATTAGCTGTACCTTCAACTCTTTTATATTGGTCAAATTTAAAAAATTGTAAAGATTTTTCTTGTAAAAGTGATTTCCATAATTTCCACACAAAAAATGTCAAAAGGGTATAAACGTAAACAAAAGGCTTATACGATCGAGGAAAAATTCAATGTTATTCAACTAATTCGAAAAAGGGAAAAACAAGCAGAAATTACCAGAGGATCTACCTATGCGAATAGATAAAAAATGAAAAAGATAAATTTTGCCAATTTGAGGATAACATCGAAAATGATAAAGGAATTGTCAGAAAAGGGGTTAAGACAGCTTGAAACACAAATCTTGACAATTTCTGTTCGGTTTATTTTTTATTTTTTGCTCAATTTGTATTAATGGTATAATTCGCGGTTCACTTAACCTGCGGCTTAGTAACCATAGATCCCGATTACCGCGAGTTAACGGGATTAGACAATATGTCTCGATAAATTAATCTTGTGAGTGTTTTGTATGTGTAAAATTTAATTCAATTGAGGAAATTCGTAAGCATCATGAAAAATTTTAGATTTCAACTACTGGGTCGAAGACATGTGTTTTCTTCTATGAACATGAAGAATAGCGATCAATTGCAGCTCTCTGTAACCAAAAAATTCGAAGATTTTAATATATGGGCAAATTCTCAGAAATAAAACTGTTTCAGAATTGCGAGAAAATATGCTAATAAATTAGTAATTAAAAACAAAAATTAGAATAAATTCCCTGTTTATTTCTTAACCAGATAGAAAGGAAATAAAAGTATATTCAATTACAGATCTTTTAGTTCATGTATTCGTGAACCTTGAAAAAAATATTATGCTACTGATAAGGAATCGTGCAATTTGTATGCTCCCCCTTCTTTTTTAAATTTTAAATTAAGTTTTTAAAGTAAAAATTGTAATTTTATATATGGTACTCAATTCATATTTCGTTACATAAATTATACAAGGGGCCAATTATAAAGCCAAGAAATTAAGATAACGAAAATTCAAAATGGAAATTTCAGTAACTCAAAATGTTGTGTCTGGTTTATGACAGGTACACGTGATTAAACATGTTTTCTTCCTCCACCATTCTCCTCAGTTAATTACTTTATAAAGACCTGGTTAACACAAAAAAAGACGAAAGAAACAACAAGAAGAAACTTGCACCTCTAAAATTTATTAATGCATAATGAAAACTTTCCTGTAGTATCATTTCTATAATCTAATTAAAGAAAGTAAATTGTGATGTGTATCGTGTATGTGTACTGCACCTTATACAATGCATTTTCATATTTTTAGGAATTCTCGATCCCTATTGTAAGAATGTTGCATTATAGACATCAGATGCTTTAAGATAGAAGAATTTAAATTTTAGTATTTTAGTTTACCGGGGTAAGAATTCAAGTGCAAAATTTCTCTTTTGAAGAAAAAACACTGCTGAAAATCAAAGTATAATGCTTAACAACCTCTGCAAACTTCTCACTCATGGGATTATAACAATCTAATCAACATGTAAAGATGATCAGTACTTGTAGTTTAAACTATGTGTTGATTCAACGCTATGCTTTACGTTCTTGAAAAAAATTGAGAATCAGAATTCAATAAAATCACATTATACAATATTATAAAATCAATACTTTTAATGTTTTTCCATATCTACATCATTCAGTAAGAAAAGAATCAATCTTGATGTATTTTTATTTTTTAAAAAAAAATAACTAGAAAACCCTTTTCAATTCACGATTAAGTGCTAAACATGCTTGAACACTTTCTCGTTGCAAATGAGTTCAATTATATTATCAGATTCCCAACAATCGAGTTACCGTGGTGGCCTAGTGGTCATTGTCAAGGACTCAAGGCCGGTAGTTTTCGTCGAGTCTTGGGTTCGAACCCTGATGCCATTGAAGATTCGCCGTGTACCCGGGCTGATGCATGTTAAATCTGTCGATGCTCAAAATCCTTCCGTTGGTATGGTGTAGAAGTTAGGAAAGGGTGGTACCAGTTCAGGTATCGTCCTCGTCACTTAACCGAGGTTTGTAACTACGAGGTCCGTCACCAATAGCCCTCGAATTACTTTTTATGCGACGGTAAGAAAAAATAACCAGCGCAATATTCAATTCCAATTTTAATTCTTAAAATAGATTTGAGTTATTTAGAGGGCATGACATTTTCATTTACAACTGTTTATGTATTAGTAACTACAAGATATGTCTATTAGTCAGACCTATTCTTTACGTTGAAATAAAAATCTGGCGTTGTTTCGTTGAGGAAGGGGAATGATTCTTTATTCCACTAAACAGCCATTGCGTAACGATACAAAATAAATTTTTGAGGCTGTAAACATAGCTGCCGACCTTGGGATGGTGGGTAAGTTTGGAGAATATGGTACCTGCTCAGACGTCTTGTTTGTCTCATGACCATGATTCAAAATTACCAGATCCATCGCCAATAGCGCTTATGTTGTTTCTAAATGCGAATCTAATAAATCTAAACTAACTATAACTTATATGCATTTCAGTGTCTTCGACAAGGAAGGCCAAAAAGCTCACCAAGGTGCAGAATCGCCGACTTGCTTGGCGGCTTGGAACCTTACAGTGTTGTTATATATTGTTCAAATTTTGGGTTTCTTATGTACTTTTGCATATTTGACACCTGAAATTATTTCAATTATGCCTCCTTTGTGAGCTTGCGTGATTTTAAGATTAAACATTTTCAATCTTAATTAGGATTGTAGGAAGTTTCAAACTGCTTCAGTCTTAAATTTAAATTGTAGACTGATAGTTTAGGTAAAATAAATTGTTATTGCATTTTTTATTTCAGATTGTGCGAGGAAGCAACGTAGTCGTCCGTTTAGGAGGCGGTTGGGACACCTTGGAACATTTTCTGTCGACTTTGGATTTCAATAAACCATCTGCATTCTATAAACAACCTCGGAAACACGAACATCAAAAACCAATTCAATCGGTTAAAATTTCTCCTTACTGAACACTGCTCTTCTTTTTCATTAAAAAAATGTCTGAAATTGTTTGGGTCACTAACATTTAGATACAATATGTTGTGACTATTAACATTTTATGACGTGTTATGGTAATTGTTTCGATTTTAATAAAAGTTTTATCAAGATGTGTACATGTTTGTTTCTCCATTGTATAAAATAAATGTTCTCTTCTACATAATATTTTAGATACAGAAGTGATTATTATAATTGTTTAATATGTTAGTACATATATGTACATCACTAAGTTATAACTGTATGAGAGTCATAGGAAATATTTGTAACTAATTGGTTTTGTTTATTGGAAATATGCCATTTTTTGTTTTAACAAAAATTTAGCTTAAAATTTTATTTTTTTTTTGTTTACTTTTGTTGCTTGTATTATGATCCTTTTCATTAATATTTTCAATCATTAATATTTTTTGTTAAAAGTATTTTACTTTATGAATATAACTTGCATCAGTTCTAGAAATACGCGAGACATTAAAACCTATAAAAAAAATTTAAGAATGTTATTTTAAACTTTAATTAAAATATATCATTACTGTATTATTTTTATTCTGATTCCATGAAAGTAATGAAATTTTTAAAAAGTCTGCTCAATTCAAGTAAAGTAGCGATTCCGAACTTAAAAAAAAAAAACTTCAACTTTATATACAAACGATACAGCAAATCTATTAGGCAAAAAAGTCAGAAAGAAAAAAAAATGAATCGTTTGCAAATAAAAAAAAATTCTCTTCAGAGCTTGATTAGAATACACAAAGAAAACGCAGCATAAAAGAACACAGAATTTTTTCGGAATTCCTAGAATAGAATCAATTATTAAGCTATTCAGCCAATTTTATTTTGTCCAGACTTCGTTTTGAAATTACGTGACTGGAAAAATTGTGTTACTGAAATATAAAGGATTTCCATGCTACTTTTAGAAAATATTACTTTCGATTCAGAATTATTTTATGTAATTGTTTTTTACTATAAATATGTTAATTTCTTAAAATGTTATCCAAAATTTAATAAATAAAGAAATCGTAAATTAATCAACTAAGAATAAGAATACTCATTTTAATCAGTTTTAATTTATTTCCTAAAATTCAAAAAATTCGTGAAATACTCATTATATTACTTAGTAATTTATATCTGTCCTAGACATTTCTAGACATAGAGTCCTAGACATTTCTAATAAGGATGTTAGAAATTATATGAACGTTAAATTAAAATTTCGGGGGGGGGGGGGGAATTACGTGTGATCCAGCTCATACATTTAAACTCATTTTTAGATAGACTACTTCCCCTAATTTTGAAATATCTGTAATTTTAATAAAAAGCATTTTTTCCGAGAAAGCAGTTTTTGATTTCAAAACTTGTGACGTTGCGCTATTCGCGATTTTCTTTTCGCTAACCTCTGAGACATTTTATAATTTGAATTGCATACAATTACGGCACCTTGCCAACCAAATGAAACGTGTTTAGGTAAATTAGTTGAAGATAATAAGTGCAATGAATTAAATCAGGGATAGTGATATATAAGCGAAATATAACTGAATTGAAAGATGAGAGAGATGTTAAAGACAAGCGAATAGATGTTAGTAAATTGGAGTGAATCATTATAACTAATCTTTCGTATTGAAAGGGGTTAGAAGTTACTCTTGGTTTGAATAATAGGAGTTGAATCTGCTGTATTTCAGAAGTGTAAAAATCGGAGTGAAGGAGTTGGTAAGCCAAGACTTTGTTGTTTAAATATGAATTAGGATCAACTGAGTCTAAGAGGGATTCGAGAGAAAGCGCGATCTTGCACATCCTACGTTGATAAGTAATAAACTTTGTAATACTTTTATCCATTCAGATGGATTTATGAACTTATTCACTAATTATACTTTTAGATGTCTGTGAATCTTAATAATAAAAGGCAGATGCCCCAAACTTACCTAATTTCATATAACAAAATTTCGATTCAAGTTTCAGAATTTTGAATTCAAGATCCATAAATATTTATATTACTATGTAACTCATTCTTCATCGAAATACCTATAGGAAAAAAAACTTAACTTTCTAATATAAGATTTCCAAATAGAAACAATCTGAGCTGCATAGTTATATATATACTGCGGTTACGTAAATTTTTATTACAAATTCAAGAACTAAGTACATATATAAACACAATAATAAAGAAGCTCACAGTGATTTCAAGAAAGTATAAAGTATCCAAGAAATATATACAATAATCAAAGTTTCATACATAGTTTTACATTTATAAATTAGTAATACGATTCAAATACCAGCAAAGGCAGAATAATCCCCATGGCTATATAGTACATCTATTTCATCTCCATTTCGTAAATATTTCTGTGGGATCTATCTAACAAGCTAGTGAGCTATTCTAAAAAGATTATTCTCTCAAAATGTCTTCGTAAATTATTCTTTAAACATAACTAAACGTGTTAAGTTGTAAAAAATATTAAAAAATATTTAGATATTGACAAGATGTCTCTTTTCAATGTTATAAATCACACACACAGCTTACAGAACACATAATATGAATGATTCACAAAATAATTAACTTGCATATGTGAGTTCAGATTCAAGAAATAAATGCAATTAAAAGAACGAAATAAATTCGGATATAAGTTTTATTTCATATTATTCTTCATCATTAACTCCATTAACAATTTTATTATTGCGCTAAATTATATCATAATAAAATATTATTTGCAATTAATTGCTGCATACTTACTATTTTCTTACGAATTTTTTTTTTATGTTGGGAGGAATCACTTGGTATAAATAAAAGAGAAAATATTTTTTTTTCAGTATTTTCTTCTTTACTATAGGTTGGCGGAAAATGTAGTTCTAAAGCTAAACAGACAAAAAAGCTAAATTCCTGATAGTAAAAACTGTTTGGATATCTAGTACATACTGGTATTTATTCATTATTACCACCTAAAGCAAAATAATGGAATCTCGCTTTTCGAGCTCCTTTTTCAACGAGTAATTCGAACAATGAGCAAAACAAATTATATAAAAAAAAAATGACAAATTTAACATGCGACGTTGCGCATAACGAGTGACGAGGAGAGAAGTAAGGATTTTGTGCTTGCTACAGTCAATGTTTAGCGCACGTTCTTCTGTACTTATATCGCTTGTGATCACATATTTTTCAATGTTTACGCTCAGTTCCTGTGGAGCCTGTAGTTGAAGAGATTGAGTCTGCGGCGGTTCGCTAACAGGCAGATCATTCGCCGATTGTGGCGACTGCATAGCCATATCTGGCCCTGGCGCCATCAAACATCACTCACCGATGGTGGAGACCGCCAGACGGATTCTACAGGCGCTGCGAGGCGTTCCTCGCCAAAGGCAGCAACCCAGGTGCGCGCACTCCTTCTCTTCCAAGAACTGACACTCTCTTTTTCCGAGTTGCCCTGTAATTTGATGCTCGCTCGGAGCTCGTTGTACATAGTTCAATGGTGTGTTATTAAAGAAATATCAGAAGGTTTAGTTTGTGTCTGTGTTAAAAGCAGCAGCCGCAGCAAGTCTTTGCCCAAGACTATGGGACTGGATAACAATGATATTAGGGAAGAGCACAGCCAAAAGCTGTCCTTCGAAGAGCTTATACAGTTGCATTATGTCGCGCTGTAAGAAGTTGTAGAGGAGACATTGTCAAAGGAGGAGGAAGTAACAGCAAAGAAATAATCTTCTGGAAAAATGCTGCTGCATCGTGCATTAAGGAGTATCAATCTAATAAGACATTGGCTATGTTACGCTGTACACCGCAAAGTTATTGAATGGTGATACGATGTCGTCAATTTCAAAGCTTAGGCAAAAACAAATTACTGTAGATAGGTATCTAATAAAAAAATCAAATATGTATCATAAATAATAAACTAATTATTCTTTAGTTTTTTTTTTTTTTTTTTTTTTTTTTGCATTTCGAATTCTCATTACAGGTTGGTTCATTTTGCGATTGAAGAACAAATGAAGATGATTCACACTCCTTAACTGTGTATATATGATTTTTTTTTTTAATAAACCTTACACATAATATTTCTTAAGTATTTTTCTCGGCATGAGAGAAATACATTATACTACTTTACGTTACTTTAAATGATGAAAATATGTTTCATTTAACATATGATTCTCATTACGAATAAAATTCTGGAACGAATTATACTCGTTAAGCGAAGTTTCGATGTATTAGCTACAACCCGATATCGGTAAGAAAAATGGGATCCTGTCAACAGCATAATTATTTAATCAGAAATTATAAAAATATTTCCAAAATCAAAAATTATCATGAAATGAAACAAATTTTCTTATTTAAGTCTGAACGAAATAAATAAATAAATTTATAAAACTCAGGCTGTGCTACGAAAGAAAGATATCAAACGCTAGAAGCTAAAATCTTAACAATATTGGCGGGAAGTCGTTATGTTTGTACAGTCGTCTAAAAAAAAAAGTGAATCACTCTTAATAACTTCTTTAATTCTCATCGTATCTGGACAAGATAAGTATCACTGTCAATGCCTCTAAGTAAATTAAATTTTGATGTTACTGAATGAATGAATGAATTCAATTTTCATAATTAACTAACTTCTATAGAATAAATTTTTCTTTGACGGTGTTATTTTTCTTCAAGTTTCATTTATGATTTCTTATCTTGAAATTATACTAAATTCTAAGTTTCATAAATTTCTTCGTTGGAAATTTAACGACACTAAATTCTCATGGAACATATTATGCTAAACTAGTGGTGAAGATATTATTTTCAGATAAGAAAATTTGTAACTCAACCTTATGATATAGAGTAAGATGGTGTTTTTTTTTTTTTTTTTTTTTTTTTTTTTAAATTATATGAATGGAGTAAAACCAATGTCTTGTAAAAAATTAAAAACATTTGATGGGGATTTTCCCCTACCAAGTCAATTAATAAAAGTGTATAAAATTTAAAACATTTAAAACGAATAGAGTTAAAAAGGCAGCATTCAGTCAAGGTATGTCTCATCTTCAAAAGGACTAACACAATGAATATACATGTTAGGAGTTTCTTCCAGAAAAGGTTTTTATATGTCAATCTTGTGGGTCCTATCCATAGACGCGAAAAAATAACGTTCTGTCTTCTATGTGAGGCTGAATTTCAATGAGAAATTATGGGTTTAACATGATGCAATTTATTATTTATTTCCAAACTCCGTTGTTTCTGCTGGTGGTCATGAATTTCTGATTTAATGTATTTAAGGATATAGCAAAATGGTATGGTTGGAGAGATTGTACCAGATGCAAATTTAGTTTGACTATCGACTGTCTCGTTTCCTTAGATATCTGTATGAGGTGGCATTCAAAAAAAAAAAAAAAAAAAAAAACTGGACTTCAGACTTTTCAAGCTTTTGTTTATCATTTTTTTTATATGTCTAAATGATCAATGGGGAGATGAATAATGTGGGAGACTTAAAGATTCCAATGGAATTCGTGAAAAAATAAAATTCTCATTTTGTCGACTTGACAAATTATCCAAAGCCTCGTGAATAGCGGAAATCTCCACAGCAAAAACAGACTCGTATGAAGAATTAAGAGAATTATCAATTAAAAATGAGGAACCAACATGATTCGATGACTTTGAACCCTCATTGTAAATGTGGATAAAATCAAAATATTGCTATGCAATATCACGAAACAGTTGAATAAAAATATTTTGTGCAATATCTGATTTCTTAAAATTTGATAAGCATTTTAAGAACAAAATTCTGCTAGGAAAAATCTGACTTAAGAACGTCTTAAAAATGGATTTCCTTATGTTAATCGAATATGTCACACATTTGATGGTACTAAATTTCCTGCTGAACTCTTAGAACTGCTCCTGTTACAGAAATTAACTAGGATGGAAAAAATTACGAAATCACTTTTTATTGATCATGATTTTTTGGTCAACAAAAAATTTCTAAGTTCAGTAATTTGTCTATCAATAATGCTTCCAATGTATCTCATAACGCTTTATTGATTTATATATAAATGAGAAATAATAAATCTCCAGAAAAAAAAGGAGAATATTTATTTTAAAAGCTTTCTGCTTTTTTCTATCCTCAAAACTTCTGAACAATTGATCCTGAAACATTGTTATTTGCTAACAGATCCAAATTAAAAATTATACTAATTTTTACACATATATTCCTGGATCATAACTTCTATCATGATTAATTTGATTCTACAATAGCTAAAATTTCCATTCTCTTTACGAGAAGGTGTTTACGTTGTGCTGTTCAGGCAATTCTTACAAATAATTATTGGAATACTTTTTTAAATGTTAAAAATTTTAGAATATCAAAATTTGAAATATTTTGGAAAAAATTATTCATCATTTGTGAATAAAGCAAAAATGCTCATTTATGATATCTTAGACCAGGGGTCGCCAAAGTGGTCTATATAGACCCCTAGGGGTCTATTTAACAACAGTAGGGGGTCTATCTGACCCAAGGGGTCGAATGGGGATCTATTGGGACTCGAAGGAAAAACAGTTCTTAATACGCAAATCACACATATCTAACTGCGTACGTAAAAATTTAAAATATTTTTATAATTGACTTAATATTATATTCTTTATAGAAAATAAAATAATAAATCAGAAAACAATCTGCCCTTTTTTTCCTTATGTATTTTCGTATGTATACCGTGACGTCACAACTTGACCTTGTGACCAGTTTGTAATTTATACGACTCATAGTATGTAGCCAGAAGAGCGATTGAGGCTTATCCGTGTCTCTTGCTGGCGAACTCATCAACCAATTAGGAGCCTTTGGCGCAGACTTGGCGAGCGACGACACTGCCGTTGGCTTTCTATGCATTAAGCGCGAAGAGAATCTTCAGTACTCCGTTTTCTTTCTTTTTATGTTTGTGGTTTTAGTTCTTTTAGTTTTCTTCTTTTTTATACGGCAGTTACGCATCGTGTCGTTGGCTCGCCCTTTGTCTCCATCGCAAACTATACGAGCCTTGCATATGAGTCAGATGCATATGTGCGCTTGTCCAATTCTACACTGGATGCTACAAACGCAAATATCATATGCATTTTCAGCTATTTTTGTGAACTGTGAACAGTATTAAATGCTTGTAGTGTCATTATTACTACTATTATATCTACCATTGGATAATTAGTTATTGTTTCTATAAAACTATTCGTTTAGTTTTGATATCAATTTTAATTATTGTTACTTGTGAAAAGGTAAGCTTTAATAATGTGGATTAGTATAATATACCAACTTAATTTTAACTTATTTACAGAACCCTAATTTAAAAATGACAGCTTCAGTATCTAAAAAGAAATGTCGATATTATTCATTGGATTACTTAAAATTTGGATTTATTTGTTCACCGACAAATGAAACTATTCCTATGTGTCTTATATACGAAAAAACTTTTGGAAATGAATACATGAAACCGTCAAAAATGAAAGATCATCTTGAAAGGCTTCATTCAGATAAAAAAAATGAAGAATTAGAATTTTTCAAAAAACTCAAAGAAAAATTCACATGTCGACCAACTCTAAAAAGTTTTATGAAACAGTCTACTGAAATTGAAAATGAAGGAGAATTAATTGCTTCGTACAAGATTTCGTTTAATATAGCAAAGAGGGGGAAACCCCACACAATCGCAGAAGAAATTGTAGTACCTGCAATTAAAGACGTCATTGAGAATGTGGTGAAAAAAGACTCTACTAATGTTTTAAAGTCTTTGCCATTAAGTGCAAATTCTGTTAAACGGCGTATTGACGAAATGGCCGAAGAAATAGAAAACACAGTAGTTTCGGAGCTAAAAAATTGCAAGTTCTCTATACAACTTGATGAATCTGTTTTTGGCGTTTCTGCTATTCTTTGGCGTATGTTAGATATTTCAGTAAAATTAAAGGAGAAGTCATTGATGAATTTTTATTTGCTAAATATCTTGAAACCGATGGGAAGGGAGTGACAATTTTTAGATGTGTACAAGAATATTTAAATAAATATGACATTCCGCTTGAAAATATAATAGCAGTAGCCACAGATGGCGCACCTTCTATGGTAGGGCGTTACCGAGGTTTTGCTACATGCCTCAAAAAAAAAAGTGCCCGGTATTCGTACTATTCATTGTGTATTGCATAGACACAACTTAGTAGCAAAATATCTGAGTTCAAAGTTACATGAAGCTTTACAGTTTTGTATTAAATCTATTAATCAAATTAAAGCTCAACCTCTTAAATCAAGATTATTTGCCAAACTTTGTGAGGAAAACAATGAGTTATTTAACCAATTACTTCTGCACACCGAGGTTAGATGGTTGTCTAGAGGTGTATGCTTGCAACGGCTCGTCAATTTATTTGATTCCACAACAGAATTTCTGAACGAAATAAATCCTGTTCTAAGCAATGAACTCCAAAACAATAAGAACCATATTTTTTTATTTAGCAGACTTATTTGGAAAATTTAATGATGTTCAAACAAAACTGCAAGGTAAAGATGTAACAATTATCCAAGCTCGGACAATACTGTTAGGCTTCCATGTAAAATTAAATTTATTTAGATCTTCATTGCTACGTAAGGATTATAAGTATTTTTCAAATCTGCAACAATTAAAAATAAAAGAAGACTTGGAAATATATACAAATCATCTTCAAAAATTAAGCGTGGATTTTAAACTGCGCTTTGTTGATTTGGAAAACATCGACATCCCTGATTGGATTATTGCGCCATTTTCGGCGCAAATTGATAACGTCGACATCAACATACAAGATGAGCTTGCTGAACTATTGTCCGATCTTGAAGCAAAAACGCTTATTAAAAATTTGATAATACATAAATTTTGGACTAATATAAATATAAAGCAAAAATATGTGAAACTTTACGAAATGGCTCAGCCATTTATGCTGGCGTTTCCAAGTTCGTATATGGTTGAAACCGGTTTCAGTCACGTTAATTCAATTTTAACTAAAAACAGAAATAAATTAAATATGGAGCTTCGAGGGGATTTACGGTTAAAATTGACTAATTTCGAACCCAATATAGCGAACCTTGCCACGAAACACCAGGCACACTCATCTCATTAAGAAGTAAAAAATCTGTAGCTACTTTACTTACTGTTTCTGATTTATTAAATATTTAGACTAATATATAGTTTTATTTTAATTACCTGAAAATTACCTTTGTGGGGGTCTATGGAGATTTCGAAAAACTATATAGGGGGCGATGATCAAAAAAGTTTGGCGACCCCTGTCTTAGACGTTTGGAAATGATTATGATATGAAAGAACCCTTATTATAACTTCTTATAACTATTTAGAAGGGGAAACACTTTTAAAGATAACACAACAATACAAATATTGTTTAAATTCATGAAAATACTCAGCATATATATATATAAATTATTTTGAAAAAATATTTTGAAACTATATTCTTTTTAAGTATCATAATTAATCTGTGAATAATTTCTCATTTTAGATCTGTGGTAACTTGGTAAAATAATCTTGATTTACAAGTGAGAATCTCAAAGATTTTTTATGAGCATTCTAGTAATAATTGGGTTTCAAAAGATTCTCGATTTGATGGAAGATTCTTTTTGGTAATGTAACTTTTCTTTCGAAATTTCATTTTGGTATCACTTTGTTCGAATCATCAGACACTTTGAAATGAGTCTAGGTATGATGCCAGAAGGAAAATTCAAGAAAAGTTCATAACCTTCGACATAATCTAGATATCGGCAAGATTCCAGCATTGTCAAGAAACATTTTGTCACCAAAGTTGCCAAGTTTCTCATTAAGTTGCCGTAATGGTTGCCAAGGTCAAGGAATCATTGTTTAAACTTTCTTTTGCATTAGACAAAATCTTTTTTAATGTCTTTCCTCCTTTACAAGAGTAACTTTCCAGAGAAGCTTTATCGCAGGTTCATAATATTTCTTTTCATCTTCAACATCTCTCTAGATACAATTATGATGAAGGGAAATCGGCAAGTTCCTTATTGCCCGGTATGGAGCTAGCCGATTGATGTGAATGAATTTTGGCTTGGCATTGGGTGACTTCTAAACTCTGAAGGCAAAATCTTTTCGTTTCTTGATAATACTGAAAGGTTTCTCCCAGTTCCACTATAGCATCGGACTCTGGCCTCTCCGTCACTTCCAGTTCATTATTTCACCGGACAGTTTAATTCGCTCACTGGCAAGGACAAGTAAGCATTCCGAACATGTCTCTAAGCTCCTAATGCTCTTAACCGGAGAGTATGGCGCATCCCCCTGCTGTCCAAAGAGGATACCACACGGCACTTGCAGAGTTCTTCCAAAGACCATCTCTTCTGGAGTCCATCCGGTCATTTCATACACTTAGACAACAAACGTAGGTTTACTGCCCTGGCATGGGGTGAATGATTGGGAGATCTTGCAACTAATTTTTGTATTCCTCTCAGTGACCTTGATCATGACTGCAGCAACAGTTTCCAAGCGACAAAGGAGCAACATCAACTAAAAGCGCATCCTTGATTTCCTCATTGATTTCAGATAACACAGTAATTCAAACTGCAGCACCATGAGTAACTGCTCCTCCTGGAGTAAAGGATATACACAGTTCTTTTAATTGAAAAAGTCACGAAGCATCCTCTGGACCTCGATAATTCTAGTTGAATCTCTAACGAATACCTCGTTATGGTTCCTGCGTTTTGCATCCCAGCACCATTCAAAGCACGTTCAACAGGTTCTGCATCGATAATTCTCAAAACATTTAGTCCAGCTGTCTCTCCAGAATCACTAATTACTTGTCTCTGAGAATAATAGAAATAAGTTCCATAATTGATTACTTTGAATGGTCAGTTCTTGAGATCTCCTTGAATCTTTGGATCCTCTATTCCTTCAATCTTCTTTTGAACTTCTCTCTTTACTTCTTCAATAAATCCTTTAACAACTTGGATTTGATATTTCCCTCCAACTTCATCTTCGGTTTCATCAGTCTCCTTCTTGGCTCCTTCAGCTTCATTTGATTCTTTAGCTTCTTCAGCCTCGCTCGTTTCTCTGGGAATAAGTTTCCCTTTTCATTCTCCTCCTATATTAGCTCTTTATCATCTATCTTCTCTTCCGAAGTAATTCCATTTTCTGCTCAAATTTCTTCAATAAAGTTTCCTTCGGACTATTCTGTTGTACTATTCTGGGTAGTTTCCAAAGTTTTAACATTAACTTCTGCTTTAATTTTCACTTGGTTGAGCCAAGTGTAGTGTATATGACGCCTGTGGACGAGAAGAGAAATTGTGGTAACCCCTCTATTATGTAGTAGAGGGTTAAAGAGCGTCTTAGAGAGACGCGGTAAAGCTTCACTCGGAAGAAGTCAGGGAATATGAGCCCCAACATATAAATAAAATCTTTGTTATTTTGCTAAGAAGTTTGAGTTGTCATTGTACCCACATGATCACAATGCAACGTATTAATCCAAACGTGTATGAAATGATCAGAAAGAATTAGTACTCAATGTTCTCAGAAAACACTGTACCCGCTCGGGCATCACACCAAGATTTCATTTTCGACGTCGTATTTTCAAGAGTGACTATCATTACCACCACTTCGACCTCCAGTTTTCTTCACCAAACGTTCTTGGTCAGTTGTAGTTTTGTACATATTCCTTCATAACTTTTACTTTAATTCAACTTTTGATTCAAGTGTTACAAATTCCATAACTTCTTTCCTCATTGATATTTCGAAAAAATTTCAACATTTCTGAGAGTCTTCACTTTATCGAAAAATTGGCCGAGTTTCTCACCAATTCGATAAATTAAATTATTAACTTAGCGCCAAAATGGTTGTTTAATCAGTCACCAAGGTTGCTAAAGGAGGGGGGGGTCATTGCTTAAGTTTTCCACTTGGTATTCGATGAATCTCCGTAAATGGTTTTTCCTTTATAAGAGGAATGTTGAAAGGAATCGTCATTGAAGGTTCGTAATAATACATACATACGTACATACATGCATACTCACACACTCATATATATATATATTGTTCTAGACAATTTCACCTAGCAATAATAATGAAACCGATTTCTTTCTATGAGCCACAGCAACAGATTTACTTTAAAATTTGCAGCCTTGGTACTTGTGAGCCTGCGTGGTTCCAAATAGCTCTTAACTGCTTCTTGTGCCGCGCATTTAAGTGTCAGATGCTCTAAAAGGTTCAAACGATGTAGTCACTGTCTTATGTTCCACTTCTACTTCTGTATCCGCCTATTTGATGTCAGCCAGTTCTTTGTCTGCTATAAAATTTGATGTTCGCTTGCTCACTTGTTAATAAGTAAGTTTTTAAAAAGTACAGTAAAAATTAGCTGAACCACCTATGCACTTTTCACAAACAATGGTGAATATCTAGAAGAAATCGACAGAGGGAACAATTGTTTTTTTTTTTCCTTTAAAAAGTTCACAAATTCGTAACAACTGCTTTTACTTATTTTGCTTTTTATTCATACCTACTTAATCCTCAATGAAAAAAAAGCTAAATATTGTTACAAAGTTTTTATCTCTTTGATGTTCGGTGAAAGCAGTCCAACAAGAATAATAAAGGAGATTGACGCTTTAAATCTTGACGCTTTTAACGACAACTGATACTTACAAACAGATATAAAATAATACTTATAATAACAGTTATATGTGTGTGTGTGTGTGTGTGTGCGTGTCTATGTATATATATATATATGTGTGTGTGTGTGTGTGTGTAAAGACGAATTTCTTTTAAATAATATTATTTAATTATGTTTATAAAACAGTCGAAGGCAATTTCAATTTCAAGTAATTGTTTTACTGTAGCGGAGAGAGAGAACCCATTTCCACATGGCGGGAATTACACAACTCCGCCGTTGGAAACAGCTTATGACAGCAAGAGTGTAAAAGCAAGAGGGAGCAAGAGAGGACGTTTCGCTGTGTTTTTAGTTATATAGCAGGCAAATTTCACTACAAACGTCACAGAACATGCGGAATTAATGGAGGGGTTTCAAGGGAATCTAAGTGCAGACCTAAGGTCTGGTAGGAATCATCCTTACAAATCTGAAGCCGTGTGAACAGCTAACATTGCAGATTCTAAGAACGCGTGATTGCATAAATTAAAGTTAAAAAGGAATGGTATCAGGAAATAAGAATGAACGCTTTACTTTTAAATGAGAGAATGGGAAAATTAGGAAATTAAAATATTATTGTGAGAAACTAATAGGAATTCAAGTTATATCCCAAAATTTCCAGCATTTTCATTGCTAAACCGCCAGGTGTTACCGCTATTATTGTTGTAAAACCCGGCAAAACAGGCACCAAACGCATTTCCAAGATCAAGGGGGTTATTGTTTAAGCTTTCCTTGATATCCGACCAATATCTTTAAATATTCTCTTTTCATCATTAACTCAGTAATCAAATTCAAATTCAGAATTTAAGACTTTCAGAATGATTTGTTTATTTATTGTTTGTTTTCATGAGATATAGCAAAAAAGATTATTGTCCTCTTTAAATGCGATAGATGACATGATCCTGAGCTTGGACACAAGAAATACTTTGCAGTAAAATTGCAAAATAAATATTTTTAAATTTGATTGGGATTTCTTACTCAGGTATGTTATTCGATCAGTGTGGAAGATTATGACGGAAGGAAGGCGTTTATATTGAAAATATAAAGAGATATTTTAAGATCAAAAGTTTAATTAATAAATTTATAAGAAAATTTAGCTTAAAAATTGATTATTAATTTAACTTTAATTTGGTAAGTTTTGGTTGGTATCTAGGAGATGTTGGGACAACACACAGTATACACATATTCCGTTTGGCATTAGTTGTATCATTTTTAGCGACTTTATCGCCTTCGTCGGCAAAATGGGAAAATACCAATCTTTCTTACAGGTATGCGTTGTGTATTTTTCGATACTATTCTCATAAATTAAATAAGGAATAAGGTTTTCCATTATGATAACTTTAATACGATTTCATAACTTTAAAAAATACTAACTGTTTCAAATAATAAACAATTGTAATTTATACATAAAATGAAACATTAGTTAATTGCAAGTTTTTTTTTGAGCGTTGTATGTATGAAATATAGAGCATAATAATTAAAGTTTGATTAATTAATTAAAACGTTACCAAAAAACGCTTTGGTTGAACGCTTTTGGCTTGGTAGTCCGCGAAGTGGCATAGGTTGCCACATTTGGCAAAATGCTGCCAAATAATTCCTGTTGGCAAATGCTGCTGAAGCCCCCCGCAAAAAAATTGAAATATTAATTAAAACTTGTTGCAAATGTCTAAATATTGCATTGTTAGGTGAGTAAGAACGATTCCCAAAGTTTCAGAGCTCTAGCTTGATGGGAAGTTAATTAAATTAACGATCGAAAATTTGATGACACACTGATACACACACAGATAGACACACACGAAGTGAAATACATAAGAACGTTGTAAAATATAGAGCCTCCTCCCTTTACAGCATAAAATCTCTTTAACATTACTCGCTTAGTAAAGCGATCTAAGCACGTTTCGGAAAAACCTTCAACCTGAGATGGACCTAGTAATTTTGTTCCTCAGTCAAGTGACGAGGACGACGCTTGAGCTGACACCTTTCTCCTAACTTTCCCACCATGCTATCGGAAGGACTTTGGGTACCACAGATTTAACACATCAGCCGCTACACAAGGCTTCTTTTGTGTCATCAGGGCTCGAACCTACGACTCTACGAAAACTTCTGCCCATAAGTCCGCTGCCATATCCACTAGGTTACTGTTGCCAATTATGTAATGACATGAGGAAAATTACATATTAAAAGTGATATTAACCATTGTTGATCCACATTCTCCATCAAACAATCAATCCAGCAAAACTGTAGATAAACCCCATGCATGATTTTCTGTCTGATACAAAGTAGTTTCTAGAATTTTGTATGAAGAAAATTTCGAAATCTTTTTTTTTCTCTCTTTTTATGTGATATATTGAAAGAATTCTATACTTGAATATAAACGTATCAATAATGAAGATCAAGCCCCAAATCAGCTGTTGACAAATTCATGACTTCCATCTAAAAGAACTGAATTGAAATAAAAGTGTTTATAAAATAATTTAGAAGTTTTTTTGTTTTAATTTTGATTTAGTAAGTCTCACAATAATTTAATTATTTTAATGCTGTTTTTTTTTAATCCATGTCAAAATTTTTACGATCGAAGCTGTTTTTGAACTACTTTTTTTTCACAAAATTTATCTAGTCATTCACATTCCCTACGCTTTCTATATTATAAACATTCTCGTATTTATCTGATTTATCTGAACTTTTTCAATTAAAACAGTTTTAATTTCTGAATTTCAATAAAATATTTTATTAAGTTTTTTCGTATAACAATTAATATGTATTGTTAAGTAATTTTTAAATGTGTCAGCTATAATTTATTGCCTTTATAAACCCTTCAGTGTTTATTACGTAAAAAAAGAAGCTTTAAATCTTTTGTTTTGTTAGATTTGGCATTGATTATTCTTTTAGGTTATAGTATATGTACATGATTCTCATCATTTACTGATTGACATATATTCTATTATCTTGGCATTGAAGTAAAAATGTCTTTATACTCATATTTCAAGATTGTCATTCCTGTAAATTTATGTAACTTTGATATTGATTAAATTTCTTAAAATGAGTTTTATTGAATGAATTATAAATAATTACAGTTTTTATCTTTTTAAAGATCTTGTTCAAAACTTCTATTTTTTACAGTGCATTACAAATTTATAAAATCCTTACATGTATTTGTTATGTTGTTATTTACATTTCTTCCAACTTCATTTGTGTTGATTTTGATCTCACGATTTTATCAAAAATAATTTGCCTAAAATAAATCACATTAAATTTTATAAATAAATAATTATAGAATTTGCTGAAGTAATGAACAGATATATGATGGATTAATAATAGGATTCACTTTTGAGTAACTTTCATTGAGTTTGATATATCCCACTTTGTAATTTTTTATTAATTCAGCACCTGTGTATACCAATATAAAATAAACTAAAAATTAAAATATATTTTCTAAATGTATGAAATTTAAGATTTTATTAATTATTTTACTAATACATAATTTTTATTTGTAGATCACTATAATGTAATAAATTGAATTAAATGAATATGATCCTTAGCAGTAATCACTAGTTCGTAAAATCTGTAAGTATATTTTAATTATTATGTTTATATTTTCATATATGAAACAATATTTCGAATATTTCATGTCAATCTGTTCTTTTTAGTTACATTGGTTTTTGCAATCATGGGTAATCAACTAACTGCTATTGCCCCATCTCAAATTTTTCCAGTAGAATATTACCTTACAGATCTGCCTGATTGCACTTTTGATTCAAAGTAAGTCTTAAAATATGGAAATATGTATTGAAATTTTTTTTAAAAATTTTATGAGTGATATTAATTTTATTTTATATTATTCACTGTTTTAGTTTGAAATAAAACTTCTTAAAGGAAAAACAAATTGCTTTGTGTATTTGTTTTATATTTATTAAATTCAGAAAATATAAGACATAATAATTTTAACTATTTCTGTTTCAGCTTAGGAAGCACTCGTTTCTTTAAAGTTGCTAGGGCCAAGCACAGGTATATATCTTTTTTATTTTTATTAAAAATTTTAACTCTTCAGTTCTAATAATACATATCAATGGGAGGAAAATAATTTACTGACATTAGTATGGGCTCTCAATATATTTTTCTCTTACATTAATTATTTTGTCTTACTGAAAACATATTTCTTATTAAAATAATCATCATTTGTATGATGCTTAGTGTTAGTTTTACCTTAAAATATTGTGAGGTTTTTATAATTTTGATATAATATGATGGAACCTTTTGAAGAAACAAAATTGATTTGCTGAAAGTTTATCTAAAGTGCTGCTTGGGTCACACATGTTATTGGTGTTAATTTAGGAAGATATGATTATAATTGATTTCTTAAGAGATTATGTAAAAGATGATATACTTAAAATAAAATTGAAAACTTCTACAACTGAAGAATCATCCTTAGTAGATTTTGAATGATCCTCCAATTCATGTACCCTTTAGATTATAAGTTTTGTACTGTTTACCTTTGTTTTCATGTAAGCATAAACTAATCACCAATAAAGCTAAAATGCCTTTCTATTTTACACATTGAAAGGTTCTTTTTCAAGTTCAAAAATTGGATTTATATTTGGCAGTAAGTCCTTATCTTCCTGTTGTAGCTCTTAGTCTTCATTCCTACAGTTTATGTGCATAAATAATCAGCCTTGATTAAACTGGCTGCTATTTTTATTCTAAGTGACAAATACAGAATGTTTTAAGAAAACAACTACATACTAGGACTTATATCATCATTTAATGTTTTTAATTTTTTTTTTTATTCACTGATTTAAAAATATTTATCGTTATGTTTAAAAATGATTATGATTTTATATTATATATATATGTTATGATGGAAGAAAAAAATTTGTGTTAGTGATAATGAAGTTGACTCTGTGATGATTAATCTTGAGTCCTTTTTTTTCTTCCATATATTCCAAGATGATGGAGAATAATATAATATTAATGAAATGTTATTTATTTTTTTAAAATTTACTTAATATTTTAGGTTGTTTTTCTTAATGATTTTTAAAATAAACTGGAGAGGCTGTTATCTCGCAAATTTAACATTATTGTGAAATAGTATATTAAAGAACTAATACTAAAAAAATCAATACAGGCATAATAGTGTTCCTATATTTTGTTCTAGAATCGATAATTATTTTAACAACTGTGTACCAATTTGTGGTTTGTATGTAGCATATTTTTTTTCTATAATTTGATAAATATTTTATTATTGTTTAAATAGAATAAGTGAAATGTTTTTTTTTTTTTTTAAATTTTCAGGGAAGGCCTAATAGTTGTTAAAGTATTTGCCATCAGAGATCCATCTTTGCCTTTAAAGGCTCATAAAGATCGATTAGATGGTAAGTACTTTATATTTTTATCCAGTTTGCAAAAATTAACTATCTGTGTTCTATGATGAAACTCGAGTATTTTTTAACAATTGTTTTGAACTTCTTTCTAACTGGTGTTTTTCTTTTTGCAGAAATAAAAAAATTACTAAAAAATATTCCCAATACTGTTCCATTTCAAAACTTTCTCGTAAGTTAGTTTTTTTCTTTTTAGAAATAATTTATTACTCATTTTAGAAATTTAAAAAAAAAAAAAAAAAAAAAAAACAATATTATAAAAATTACCCTATAAAATGTTAATGTATTAGATTGTATGGTACATTTTACTTACATTTAGTATATGTCTTTCAAAAAATTGAATGAATTATATTTTAATTTTCTTTTATCTCAGTTGACAGATAAAGCTGGTATTCTAATTAGACAATATGTTAAAGACAACCTTTATGACAGGATAAGTACTCGCCCTTTTCTGAACAGCATTGAAAAGCGCTGGATTGCTTTTCAATTACTACAGTGCTTGAGCCAATGCCATGAGCTAGGGGTAATTAATGTATATAAATATTTGATTATGTATTTGTAATTAATATATTTCTGTTAAAGTATTTTGATTATTCTTGTTTTTATTACCTTTTCAGATGAAAAGATAATTTATAATTGTGTTTGATATAAATAATGAATTTTTCTAGGTGTATCATGGTGATATTAAACTTGAAAATATAATGGTCACCAGTTGGAATTGGGTTTTGCTGACGGATTTTGCTAGTTTCAAACCTACAAATTTAGCAGTGGTTTGTAATTTTTTTTAAATATAAATTTGATACTTTATTCTTACAAATGATTGTGACCTAATGATTTAATATTTATAGTATATCATTTATTCATAGTATATTTTATATAATAAAAATTTAAGATTGGCTTCTTATTCACTGCTATAGTATGAATATTTTTACTTAAAAATTATTATTTTACTCTTAAAATGTATTTCTTTTACATGGTATGTGGTGAGTATGATTTGTTTCTTTTGTAAAAAATTATTAGTTGTATTTTTTACATGAAAATTACAATACATCCTTCTGATGTATTTTTAATATTCTTATATATGTATTTAAAATTATTATTTAGGTTTATTGATTTCTAATACTAAATTAAAATGTTTTGTAAGGTTGCATTTAAATGTTTTTCATATATATTATGTTTTATGTGCTGTATTGAATGTTCAGCATCATATTTGTTTTTATTTTTGTGTTTAGGATAATCCTGCAGATTTTTCATATTTCTTTGATACTTCGAGAAGGAGAACATGTTATATTGCACCTGAGAGATTTATCAAAACTATGAGCTCATCTAACTTTTATTCTACTGGTACTACAACTGTTTCTTCATCATCTGGTGGTTCAGTTGCACCATCTTCACCTTCTCTAATAATTCATTCTGATGAAATCAAAACTGGTGATTTAACTGATGCCATGGATATATTTTCACTTGGGTAAGTAATATAGTATCTATTACATATAAAAAGTTTTGCTGATTCCTTATTTTTGATATTTAAGTTTTCCCCTTCAGTCTTATTCATAACTCTTATGTAATTAATATTGTGATGAAAACAGATAATCTGTACAGTTGGCTTTTGCTGAAAAAAATTCTCATTTATTTAAAAGTCTTAATACTCTATCAGAATGGGTTGTCATTAAATTTTTAAAAATTATTAAATGTAGATAACAGTAAGATTAGTTGATGTAAATTTTCTAATATATAAAGTAACAGTGATTTAAATCACGAAGTTTTGTTTTATAATTTATGGCACTCTTGATTTATAATTACCTATCTATTAGCAAATCTATTTTTTTTTCATTACTATTATTCTTTCATTATTTATTTACATAATTTTAAAATAACTAAAAATATCTGCATATAAATTACAAATAAATACCTTTCTGATTAAAATTTATCCGTTGAAAATATATTCATCCTTCAGAAACTTAATTTACCAATGAATATTTTTGAACACTTGATTGATATGATTAACTTATATTTGAAATTCTATTTTAATTTGCCTAATGATTAACTACACAGTTATTTGATAATATTTTAGATGTGCCTTGGCAGAGTTATTCACTGAAGGTACATGTCCATTTGATTTCTCTCAGTTGTTGAAATTTATTACTGGTGATTTTGATCCACATGACACAATAGAAAAAATAGAAGATTCTAATGTGAAGGTTTGTGTTTTAAATTTATGCTATAATTTTCATACGTGTGTGTGTATTGCATCTATATAATATGTAAAAGAATTTGGATTTTATCAATGTAGTATTTTTTATTTATTTTAAATTCTTTTTGTGGTATAAATTTTTTAGATGCTTAAAAAATCTAATGTGATTAAACAGAGTTGTGTAGTTAATATCTGGAGTCTATTCCATTCATGTTTAAAAGATTGCTGTTATTTGAATTGAAAATCCAAGTATAGTGTAGCATCATTATTTCAGATACCAATCAACCAAAACATCAGAGAATAAAAAGCATTTCAGTTAGCAAATGCAAATTTGGGCACAGTGTAGAAGTTTCACTACTAGCTATTTGAACTTGTCGAACTAATCAGCTATTTGTGTTAATTGTGTGATTCAAAATAAAAACAATTTTATATTTAATATCCCTTTTTTTTTTTTTTTTTTTTCATATTGCACTTGTGACACTTTTATAATTTTTATTCTGTAAAAGGTCATTATCTGAAAAATCAGTTACCAAATAATCACAGTCCCCAATTGTTTAGATAATCGATGCTCAACTGTATTTCTCTGAACATTTTGGTGACAGGTGTATTCAAGAAAAAAAAAATTTCTACAGAACTGGACTTATGATTATTGCCTCCCTCTCTCTTTTGTTAATGCTTGACAATTCTAAGTGTCCTTGGACAACAAAGACAAGAAAGCGTGTTTGTCACATACTGAGTAGAAGGGATGTTTGAGATTCAAGAATTCCCAATAACCAATAATTCTTCCTTTTAGGAAAATATTACTTAAAATTGAATTGCGATAATTCTGTTTCTGATTTAAATTCCATAAGTTTTCTGAAATGTATTCAAATAATAGGTGGCACTTTCTTCCTTACAGTATCCTGGTCTCTTCCTTTGTAACATAATTATAATATTTTACTGAGCAATATTTTTAGTATACATTCACTGCATTTTAATAAGACAGTACCATACACAATGCAATTATCAAATAACATTGTATAATATAATGTAATATAATTTATAGATAATAATATGAGATGTATTTATATGCTGAAAAATACTTCTCTCATTTTTTCAGAAGTGTAAATATATTTTTAGCATCTCAATGTGTGAATAAATTATTGAAATATTTAAATTGTAAAGGAAAATGTTGCATCTAGGAGAATTATGTTTCATATCTTTCTTACTAATAACTATATATTTTAATTGAATTAATAAAAGAAATTAATTAAAAGGGGAAAGTAAGTGTATTGTGTTAATTGTTATAAATGTAAACATTAAGGGAAATTTGAAATATTCCAGCAATATTTCCTTGACAATATTTCAAGGTGTTAAATGAAACTACTCCTGAATATATCATAAAATAATGCAAACCCTTTTGTGGGCAGTGGCTATTACATCTAACCACATAAAAATGAATTTTTCCACCTTTAACCACATCATAGGGAAAATACCCCTGATCTGAAATTTTTTTCATGACCAAATAATTTTACAGGGGATGGGAACATTATTTTGATCATGTGTTTTGTTGTAAAAAAGTGTATTGTATTTTAGTATGTAATTTAATAAAGTTTAAATGTATTTTAACTTCGTGCCCACAAAAGGGTAAACAAAAGAAATACTTATTTCATTTTAGTCAAATGTGTAATATTCCAAAACAAGTTTAAATGTGTGACGTTGGGCTATTCACAGGTTTCTCTTCTTTAACCTTGGAGACTTTTAATTGAGATTGATTGCTTTTTCTAAACAACCTTTGCCCAACCAAAAATGAAACATGAATATTTAAATTACAAGCAGGTAAAAATAAAGTGAAACGAGGGAGATAGGAATTATATAAATTAAACTTGAGACACATGAAAGAGATCGAGTGGTTCTAGCATTTAGCAATTGTTCCAGAGTCAAAGACAGGGCCAAGAATTGTTATGATTTATCAGCTGTATAGTGAAAGTTAGAAGTCAAGACAGCTTCAACTTTAAGCTATTGATAAGACTGTTAGTTTGTTATTGGTAGATCAAGTTAATATATTTAGGGCACTATTTGAGGAGAGATGGTTATATTTGTTGTTATATTAGCAATTTCTCAATAAATACAATGTGTATGACCTGTCTAATATCTCTTTGATTGACTTCTTGACTTTTAGTGTTATTACATTGAGTTTAGCTATGGCACTAGAGGCGAATAGGAATAGTTCGCTGTCACAAATGTGTACAGCAACATCAAATATTTCAATATCTGAATTTTCAGTAAACTCATTAAAAATTTGGTAAATGTTTTTGAATTTATTTTATATTAGATAAATTCATTCACGTAATGGAAACTTCATTATTGCTAAAATTAAGGTTTAAGTAGAGTGATTGAATTCAAGAAATAAATATATGAATTGAAAATTTAGGTAAACATGATTCTTTACACTTGAGAAGATTAAGCGAAAGGAAAAGAAAAATATTGAGTATCTCTCTGATATAATGTAAAATTCAGATTTTCTTTAATCTTTAATGATTTCTTTTAATATCATATAGCTTTTTGAAGCTCTAAACAAATATCTGTGTATAGACTCATGCATTCTATTTTTCTGAAGTACAAATGTACATTAAATATGTATATGTTAAGTTTAAGAATTCTTTATTAAGTATCTAATGTCTATAAGTCAATACATAATATTGTAAAATGTCATCTATGCTTTTAGGCAATTATATTACTGATCCATTAGTAAACACTTTTTTTTAAAATCAATTAAAAAGTCGCATACTTCTTTTAAAAAAAAATTTATATTTTCATCCTTATATTAAATGAAACAACTGATAAATGTCATTTATTTATTCTCTTCTAATCGAAATACTCAACTAATTTCATGCTATTTTGACATATTAGATTTTGGGACATTTATTGATTACTAAAAGTGAATATTTATAATCAAAATGACAAGTAAATGTATTGTATGGTAGGAATTGTGTTTTACATAATATTAGAAAATGCACTAAAACCAGAAAAGTATTCTTGTTAAACAATATTGCTGTGCAATGTCTACATGTTCTTGAGAAATAGATACCTCAATTGCATACATAAAAAGTTGCGTGTATTTATGAGGAAATGTAAAATTGATATTTTCTATGATAGTAATAAGCTGTTTTCATGAATAAAAGGATGGATTGTTAGTAAATTTTAAAGATTATACAAAAAATAAACTGATTAGAGACAAAATTATGGCTACCACACTTATGTGAATTACTAAGAATCAAAATGTAAACAAATTTCTCTAGTATCTTGGAAAATTTATTTACATACTGATCATGTAATATACTTTGCATTTGTTTCTTTGTTATGAGTAATTACAGAGTATATCTGAATTCCTTAATCTTTCCCATAAACAGTTATATGTAAAAATTTATTGGTGAGTTTCAATAAGTAATTTTTTTTCCCCTTAAAAAATTAAGTGAAGCTTTTTTGTTGTAATTAAAATTATTACATGAATAAAAATTTGAGGAAATGAAACATTGATGTTTTCTTCAAAGTCTTGAATAATACGTGTGTAAATAATACACTAATCAAAAGACAATATTACCACATAACTATCAAGAGGAATCATACTGTAAGGAAATTGCTCTTGCATTTTGTTAAACTTATTTATGTTCTGGACAATGTATTTGTATTTATGTATAATTGTTTATTTGACAAATAATTAAAGATTACAAACTCTTCCAAGTTTCATACTTCTTAAATCTCTGTAAAAAGTTATTCATGATGAACCTAAATATTTGTTTTTCATTTGAAAGTTTCAATACCATTAATCTGCTTTTAATGCATTATATAGCAGAACATTGCTTAAATTCTGAGACTTATATTCAGATTTTTGAGCAATTAAAAAGGAAAAAGAAATAATAGTTGTCAATTCAGTTGTTTGGGTATTATTACTCTTGTCAGAAAATGTGATAATGCAGCAGTTTCTGAAATATACTGCTCAGAAAAGAAAAAGTACCCAATCTTTTAAACAAATTGAAAGATCATTTCCTTATTCACTTAGCAACAAAAACTACTGCTTGAGAATCACAATACAATATGGACATCGATGATTGTTTTGTCAGAAAGTAATAATGGAAAAATAGTGCTCCAGCTTCTTGGAAATTTATTATCAAATGTTTCTCTTTGTTTACTTCTTTTAATGAAACTTACCACATTGTTCTTTCAGCCTCATTTCTCCTCCCCCCTCCTTTATTTTTTGGTAGTACTTACTTTTCCTATTGAATGTGGCTTGTGAGTAAAACATTTTTAAAAATGAAATATAAAATATTTCAAAATGAAAATCTATGTTAATTTTTCCTTATATTTTCAGTCCTTTACTTTATCCTATGATTTTTGTTATATATTTATATTAACCAATATCTTGATAAGTACCAATTTTTTGTTGTAGAAATTGATCCAGAGTATGATGCAGAAGGACCCTGCTGCTCGTTTAAGTGCTGCTGAATATTTAGAATTACAGCATGATAAAGCATTCCCTGAATATTTTTATACTTTTTTAAATGATTACATGAAATCATACGTCTTAGTACCTGGATCACCAGATGAAAAAATATACAGGCATGTGTTCTATTACTGTTACTAAATTCAAAATAATATTTTGTAAATTGTAATCATATTCATGATAAAAATAACAATGTAGCTAAGATTTTTGTGAAATCTTCATTAAAAAACTAGTGTCTTTTTTTTTTTTTATCTCTTAGTGTTCATAAATATGTTAAGCAGGGATTTCTTAAATTTATTTAATCGTATTTTTAATATATTTGCAAAGCGTTATGTACTTTTTTGTTAGAATAAGTGAAGTGATAGTTTTTAAATATGAGATGAACATATACAAGTATTATATACAGTTAAGACATTTTGTAAGAAAATTTTAATTTTATAGTGATATCATAAATTCTTTTAAATATTAGCCACCCAAGGGGCTATTGTTTTAGTTGGATCACTTTTGGTGTACCAGATCACTTTTCAATTTTTTATCGGTTGCTTCAATTTTAATTACATTTAGCATAAATATATTCAATCATTTATCATGCTTTAATTTCTATATCAAAAAAGTTTATTATTGTCCATTTCTCGATATTTCATTGTTTACTTAAATTCTTATATTTAATTATTGATTTAATAATAATTATATAGAAAAAGTGCACCTTGGGTGGATAAATCTGTTCTTTGCAAAACTTTACATAGAACATTTATATTTACTAATTATTTCAATTGTTTTAAAATTCAACATTTTTCACTTCTGTTCTGTGGAAGTAATGGAAGGATTTTGTATCTTAATGCTTCTGTTGTACATTTAGCAGTTTTAATATTAACTTTTGACTCTTTTTTTTTTTTTTTTTTTCAATTCATTATAAATATTTTGTATGATGTTTATTATTTTTATTTTTGCTCATAAACGGAACTACCTTCTGAATAAATATTTTAAAGTTTTACTGTACTTTAAATGCTTTAATGTGCATTTATGGTTAATTTTCAAGTCAAAGGGAAATTTGAATAACCAAGCCTTTTTTTTTAAAAAAAAAAAAAAAATTCTGTAAACTAATTATTACGTAAAAAAAAAAAGTCACTCAATCCCAATTTATGTATCCTGCATTTTTTTTTATCTAAAATCAAGTCTGGTTAATATATTTGAAGTAATGTTGCAGTTTATTGAGGAGAATACTTTTAAAAATATAATTGTATGCCAAATTTCTAGATTTCTAAATTTTTTATTTTTCTCTTTCTAGATTGAAAAAAGACATAGGCAATATAATAGAAGTTATTACCACTTATGAAAAGAGCATAAGTGTGAATGAATCATCTAATAACAAAGAAAATGTTGTCAGTGAAGGTTTGGTATTAATAGTGCCTTTGGTAACATCACTGTTACGTGCTTTGAAGCATTGTTCTGCTAAGTTAAATGCCTTGGAAGTGTTAAAGACGATGGCAAATTATCTTAGCCCTGAAATAATTCTGGATCGCTTGCTTCCATATCTGGTATTTCATAATTAAAATTTTAAAAAATTTTACAGCATAGTAGATATGTATTTTTCTTATGATAATATTTATTCAATAGCAATTCTGTAAACTTCTCAAGTTAAAAGAAAAGACAAAAGACATTACAATTCTGTCAAATATTTCAGTAATTAATATTTAAAATTGTGAAAATTTGTAGATGTTGCATTGTTTCCTTATTATTTTCTATGTATTCTTTGTGAAACATTGGTTTTGCTTGACATTTTAGTAAGAATTAATGATTAAAATTTGTAGTTCTAGCATTATTGCATAAGGAAAGGGAAATCTAGTGTGTACTTAATTTGTATTTCATTAATTTTCATTTACATTGGGGTACTTATTAGCAAAATTATCTGCTTCAAAAAATGTGTGTAGTTGCTTAATTGTGACCACTAATTCCATTCATTGAAGTTCACTGGGGGACGGAATTCACAAAATCTCACATTACAACTAATAGAAACATTTTAATAAGATAAAATATTAATGGGTTGTAAAGCAATGAAGCATATTCCTGTTCTCAATTTCTTCGTTTAAAAATTATCTCATAAAGTAATAATTTCCTTAAAAATGTTGAAAATTAATAAATCGCTATATCAAGTTATTTATAATTCTGACTGAGAATTTTTTTGTCTAGTTTGTAAAAAATATACTATACTAAATTTGAAAAGTGTTATTAATATCTCTTATTTTTGTGTGAGATATAAATATTTTTGTCTGTTGAAAAAATCTTGTAGTTTACAGTTAATATCTTTACAACCTATTCATTATGAATAGTTTATAATTAAGAAAAGAAAATCAAAGTATTCTCTCAGGTTTAAAATTACTAATGGTTTCCTTTTAAGTAATTGCATCAAGAACAGGATTTTCCCTGAAGCTGGAGGGATATTGTTGCAGAGAAAAGATATTATTGGGAGGAGGGATCTAGAGGAAAACCTTACATTTATTTTTGTCTTTGCTGTTTTCAAAATAAAATAATTTTTTCTAAAAATTAATATTATTCCTTCTCTTATAAATTGAAACTTTGTTTACTTTCTCAGTGCTAATTTTTGAGTTGACACGAGGCAATTAAGAACTTGAGTATGATACGCCGTCCATAAAAGTTCAACATTAAACTGAATGTATTGTTTGTATGATAAAATGTAGAGCTGAATGAAGTTATGTTCTTCAAATGGATCATTGTGTGCAATTGTAAAATGATATTTATTTTTTATTTTTACTGATATTTCTGTTTCAGGTCTTTTTAGCTAAAGATAAATATCCTAAAGTTCGAGTTGCAGTTATTCAGACATTAACAGAATGTTTAAGTCTGATTAAAAGTATTACAAGAAGGTAAAATTTTAATTGTATTTATATTTTTCAAACATTATTACTTGTATGTTTGTAAATTTGTTGTTAACTTGTATGTTTAATTTGTTGTTAAAGCATTGTATAAGCATACAATTTCTATCGTTTATAATGTTTTTAAAGATCAGGGTAAACTTTGTATCCATTTGAACTTTTTTTTAAAAAATATTTGACTGTTTTGTTAATAAAATGTTATGATATTACAGTGACAGCAATATATTTCCAGAGTATATACTTCCCAATTTGGTAAGTGTATTATTTTAATTAGTTGCATTGTTCTTGTTAAGCCTTTAAAAATTTTATTGAGAATTACAGATATTGTTTTCCCAATTCAAGACTTGAATCCTAAAATGTATTATCTCCTAAACATTTTATTTTAACATTAATTTTATGGTTTTAGATACTTATTTTGTTGACAAAATTGTATCATTTGACTATTTCATTTGCTTGTCACTTGAATAATTAAAGAAATTCACAATTTTCATAAATTCTTTTGATGTATTATTATTGAATTATATTTTTTGCACTCATTTTATATTTTCTTATGTAGTCTCATATAGCCCATGATGAAGCAGTTATTGTCCGTATGGCTTATGCAGAAAACATTGCTTCTCTAGCTGAAACAGCTTTAAGGTTAGTAAGTTTGGGAAAAAGTCGGATATATAACTTTGTATTATTAACTTAAAAACCACGTTAATGTGATTAAAATATATGTTGAATAATTGAAAAAAATTTCTTAAAAATATAATTATTGAGGAAAATATTCTGTTACTTGATGTGGATGTTTAATTCTAATGTAACAAAAACTAGTGGCCGCGGTAGCCTAGTGGTCATAGTTTCGGATTCGTGGCCAGCGATTTATGTTCAATCAAGGGTTTTGAGCATTGGTCGCTAGAGACCCACCGTGTAGCCAGGGCTGATGCACATTAAATCTGTCAGGGCCCAAAATCCTCCTGTTGGCGTGGCGTGGAAGTTAGGAGAAGGGGTACCAGCTGAGATGTCGTCCTCATCACTTGGCCATGGTTCAAAATTACGAGGTTCGTCACCAATAGCCCTCATGTTGCTTCTAGTGCAACGTTCAATAAAAACTAAACTAAAATGTAACAAAAACTATTTTTTAAACAATGAATGGATTCATGATAGACATTGTTTATTGTAAACTTATACTTTTATGTTGAGGATTTCTTTACTATATATAAGTGTTAGAAATTGGCTATATAATACATAAATTTAAAAAAAATGTTATTTAATTAAAGAACAATGTTGCTAAAAATATCTTAAAAATTAAGTTATAAGTTGTTCATATGTTTTGATTTAAAGAATAAGTAACATTACTACAATTTGAGAGAGGCTTTTATTTATTTTCTCAGTGTACATTTATAAAATAAGAATTTATTCTTTGTATTTAATGTATATAATTATATTTTTTGCAGATTTTTAGAAATGACATATTCAGACATGGAACCTGATCCTGATAGTGATGCTCTTTTAGATGAGAATGAAAGAACTCTCTATAACAAAGTAGGATACAATATTTTTCAATGTCATTAAAATATTTTCTGAATAAATGAGCATCGTTTATGTACTAAGCATTCGCATAATATTTAGACAATTTTGATATGTATTATTTCATTAAATTTTGTTATATAATGTAACAAAATTGGTAGATAGATAATGCATAGATTTTATCTGAATAAAAATATTGTATTGATGATTATTTATTCTTTGAAAAAATGTTTATTAAAGAACAATGAAATTAAAAGCTGCCCTATCTGTTTTTTTAATTAAAAAAAGGTATGCTTCATTAAATATTATATTTAGTTTGCATTAGCTAACATAACATACAAATATAAAATAAGTATTTTACTGGAGTAAGAGTTGCTGTAATTTATTCAAGATTTCATTAATAATATGTTGTGTTTTAAAATTTGGTATTAAATTTACTTTATTATACTTTTATATAAATAATTATTCTTCTTTCATTTAATCACAACTTTTTCTTCTGCTTTAATTATTAAAATTTTATTGACTAGTAACAAAACATCTTTCTCATTATTATAGGGTTAGATAATTTATTTACTTTATTTATTTTGAAATTTTTCATCTAATTGCTGTGGAGGAAGAATTCTTCATATTTTAAAAAAAATTAATTTGGATCTATTAAAATGTACCTATTATATAAGGCTTTGATTACAGCAAAGTAATGTAATCAAGCAATATATATGAATCTCAAAACCATATTTACATGTCTTACATATACTGTGATGAATACTTACATAATAAAAATAAATTCATTATATTTTATTTTATTTTCCATCCTAAACAGTTACTTAACTAACTGATTCAAAATAATTTTTGAAAAAATAAAAATATTAAATATATATAAAAATGTATATCAATCTTAACTTTTTAGTTAACTTATTTTTGAAAATTAATTTTTTAAAAATTATTATACTGGCATGCTATCTTTTAGCTCAGTTTTTATTTTCATTAGGTTTCTTATGATCATGAATTGCAAGCATTGCAAGAACTGGTACAGCAGAGTGTAACTACATTGTTAAGTGACCCAGAAAATGCAGTTAAACAAACGCTTCTTGAAAGAGGCATACGGAGATTGTGTGTGTTTTTTGGAAGACAGAAAGGTATTTTATATTTAAATAAATACTTTTTTTTTTTCATTTCAATCTGCATCAAATATGTTTCATTGCACCTCAATACTTATGATTTAATGTCTCCATAAATTATTTTTGGATTCACATTAATTTAAGTAATCATTATTTTTTCTAAATGTTTATTTTTCCTCTAAAGAAAACATCATTATCAATGCATTCAATTGTTGTTAGTAAATAGAACGACATCATAAATGTCGTTATATAAATTTTATTGTCGAGTTATAGTACAAAAAAATATTTTTAAAATTTATGATATCAGTGATATAATTTAAACCTTCTGTAATATGGCTTATAAAATAATATCAATTTGTTTGGAATTGATGTGAATCAATGTTTTGAAATTAGTATATTAAATATATTAACATGAATATATATATATATTGGTTATATGTTATATTTCGAGCTTCAGATTAATATCTAATCTGGTGATGAAGCCTCATGTACTTTTTATCTGATTAGTTTAATTCAAATCAAATATTAAAAATTATGTCTTTGTTTTTCCATCAATTACTGTTTTGAAAAGCTGCAGTTGCAAAAAAGAAATAGTTTTTGTAGTTTAAAGCATAATTTATGTTTCATTAAAGAGCCATAAAAACACGAGATATTTTTTTTATGAGTGGTTAAATTCTTAATTTTTTTTTTCTGCTAGCATAGTACTAAAAACAAGTGGTAGAACGAAAACTGATTTCTAGAGTAATGTGTCTTTTCTTTTTCAGGCAACGATGTTCTACTTTCGCACATGATTACTTACCTAAATGATAAAGTAAGTTTTTCAAAAGTGAAACATAAATAAGTTTTACTTTCAATAACTGACTTTGTAGTCATTTATATTTGTTTTAATTTCAGACCAATCTGGTCTTATATACTAATGCTGAGATCTTTTATTACATTCTGAAACATAGTGTGATTAGCTTTTGACTCTTACATTTGACATTAAGCACATTCAGTTAGTGTATCTAGTATATTTATCATAGTTAACAAATACCTTTGATATAGTCATAATCTATAACAAATCAAATAGTTAATTAACTAATTAATCAACTTAGGTATGTAAGATTTTGATTTGAATTGAGAAGGATTTTGCACTATGAAGGTAAACCAAAGAAAACGCATCTTAGTTTGATTTAAACCACACAAGACTTAAGTTGTAATGAGATTAAATTCCAACTTACCAGTTTAGTAAAGAAGTAACAGTTGTCAGGAAAAGAGGCCGCATTGCATATTGTCTCACAAAACTAAAGCTTATTGTCTCACAAAACTAAAGCTTAGGTTAAACTTGGAAATATGTACAAAGAAGTAAGTGAAGTCTTAAGCATCGGTGTAATTACCTTTTTTAAATAGGGTCTATTAACTTGTCAAGCCAAAGTGTTGGTAAACCAGAAAAATGTGAAATTTTCCTAATTTTAAATGTCCCTCAACATTGTGCAAGAGAATTCTAAAGATGTTACCTGGGTATTGAGCTGAAAAAGGGGTTGAATCCAAAGAGGGATGCTTGTGCAAATCTCATTTATTTTAAATAATTATATTAATTAATTGTAAAGTTCTCTGTCAGATTTTTTCCCCTCTAAAACATGAACAAGTGAATTTTTATTAGTTTATGTTAAAAAAAAAAAGATGTGTATTCTAATAAAAATTAATATATTTTTCATCCCAAAGAATTCTACATCAAAACAAGATCATTCAGGAAAATAACAAGGATAATTTATTACTATTCTAATTTTGAAAACATAATTTTTACCTTAGAAGAATATAAATTTATCTTTTTAAGAAGACAAATCTTTTTTCCCTTTCTTATATTTAAAATACCTAATCTCTGAATTCAATTTGGTTTTTTCTAAATGTTAAATCAAGTTATAATCTTAGTGGTTTAATTCTTTTGATTTATAAGTTACAAATAAATATATAAGAATATTGAACTTAATCCTTTTGTTTATAATTATTATTTGAAAAATATTCAAGAAATTCAGTTTATTTGTTTTAGAAATTTTAAATTTTTTTCTTCACTCCTTGATTTTCAAGTGATTGATTTTAATTCTCTCAAGTATTTGAAAAACTTTTTTTTTTTAATTCAAAGAATTTAAAATATAGTTATTTTAATATTTTTTTCACCTATTTAATTTTTAAAACAGTTTACTGAGATTTGTCTCATCAGAATACTCACTGCCAACCCTTCAAATTGTTCATTGCTGTTTAAGATTTCTGAAAAGTCTAAAATGTGGAACCCAGATTATAAAAGATTATCCATAAAGTTGATTATATTGAAACTTGCAGCCCATTACTTACATTTCAGAATTTTATTGGTTGCTTGAGGAGACTTGAAATATCTGAAAGCCTAGAGTCCTATCAAAGATTAATCTAGTCCTGAATGTAAAATGTTTTTGCAATAAATTACATCTTTGAAATTATCATAGAATAAATGTTGATTACTATTTTGTGAGCATTATTATTTTAATATTTGTTGATACCAGGATGGAGTAAGATTATGAGCAAAATTATACCTAAATGATATATATCAAACAAACGAAGCATATTTTTGCTTGATAATGCTATTTGAATCTGATGCTTTGTTTAATTTGGTTTCATGTTGCACTCTTTAGCACAGTTCTAGAATGGTTTCCAGGAAGTTATTTTTTACAAAATCATGTATAGCATGGAAATTTAACTGCACATGTACCTATCATTACTAGCATACCTCTAAAACTGAACCAGATCTAAATCTTGTGGTGAACTTCAAAACAGAATTCCTTGAAATGTGAATACCATTTTCAGTTTCGTTAGTCCAGTGATTAAGGTTATAGGTTTTATGATCTTTTGTAAGGTCTGCAGGTTTGAAATCTAATTCTGTCAAAATCCCTATGTGGAAAAATGAGTGTTACCACTCATTAAATTTAACTGAACACTCAAAATCTTCACATATCATAGTATGAAAGCTCGAAAAGAGATGTTGACCTTGTCATTTGGCCATAATTCAACAATAATGATTTCCATTACGTAGATTATCTTTAGTTCAAGTGTCTTTTCCTTACTTTTTCTCATCCACTAGTCACATATGTATTTCAGATACCTTAAGTCTCTTGAAAAGTACATGTACCTTTAATTTTTTTGATATTATTTTATAATTCATGTAATAATAATAAACTTATTATTTAAGTATAAAAAAAATTAACATTAAATGTGTCAAACAAACAAAGCCGAAAACTTATTTGTAATAATCATTTGTCTCTTCAACTTTTAGGAAGACAGACATTTAAGAAGAGCATTTTTTGATGCAATTGTAGGTGTAGCTACTTATGTAGGTTGGCAATGCTGTCCCATTTTGAAACCATTATTACAACAGGTAATGTTGCTTGTAAATTAAGACTTTATGCTGAGCTATCTTAGTTAGCTAAACGTTATGTAACCTGACATATTTAATTGTAGGGCTTAACTGATTGTGAGGAATTTGTGATCAGCAAAGCTTTGACTGCCTTATCAGATTTAACTGAAAAAGGTTTATTGCAAAAGCAGATGTTGAATCAGCTTTTGATTGAAGCAGTGCCTTTACTAATACACCCTGTAAGTTATATATTTTGGATGAGCTAATAACTGTTATAAAGCATATTTGTTTTATATTAGTGTATTGAATTTTCTCTTTCTTTCTCCGCTTAAGAATTTGTGGATTAAACAAGCAGCTGTGGGATTCATATGTGTAGTTGCAAAATCATCAAACTGTGCAGATGTGCAATGCAGACTTATTCCAATGCTTCAACCATTTTTAAAATATTCAGCCGATCGCAGAAACTTGGTTCAAGTGGAGAAAGAAGTAATAATTTTCACAATAATAATTATGAACTTTGCCCTTTTTTCATTTACTTATTGCATAAATTAACAAAAATCTGTTTATGTGATATATTTTACAGTTAATGTATTATTTCAGTTGGTGTTACTCTATGCTTTGAATGATCCACTTCCTCGATGTATTTATGATTATTTAATCAAACTTCCAACTTTAAGAAATCTTTTGGAATGTCTAATTAAAAGAAGAGTTGATCGTGAAACTACGAGGCCTGGGCACCCAACTAATTATAGAGAAATGGAGCCTCATGTTTTAGCAGTACTTATAGTTTCATTCATTTCTTTCATCATAATATCTGAAATTTCATTTATAATTTATTTTCAGTTTTCGTAAGCAAAATTATCTTTTTTTTTTTTGCATAGGTTCATAACAGATTACAATCAGATGGTATGACAGAAGTTATTGAAGATCAAATATTGGTAAGTTATTTATTTCAAGTGTAATTAGTTCTTACAGTTTTATAAAATAAAAAGTTGAGTTTTGTATTGACAAACTTTTTCAATTCCATTGTTACTCCATGATTGTGACTTGTGGTTAAATGTTAGTTATTTGTTTTCATTTTAACTTACAAAATTTTCGAGGGTAGTTTTTAATGAAAGTTTTATTAGTTTTGTATTATAGATTGAATAAATATTGTCATATTCTATCAATAAATGCATGTTTTTATGAATTTTATCAAATTTAATAAGATTGTTTCGCTTTGTTTAAAATTTTTGTTGGTTGGATCTATGGGATGTTTCAAGCATTTCAACAAGTTTAGAGAGAATCTATAATTTTTATGTTGAAAGATAGAACCCTAATGGAAAATTAGATAAGTTTTAATAAATTTAGAAAATCTCTTTATTTGAATTTTTTGACTAAAACTATTTTAACCCTCTCCACACAGATTAACATATATCGTGCATCAGTTGGAAGGAATTGATAAATCAAATAAACACATTTGAAGGTAGCTCACCCTCATTCCAATGTCAAACTAACTTTCCCTCTGCTTGCTTGGGTAGTTTTTGCTGATCTTGAAACAATAATTTGTCTAGATGTAAATGATATGTTTTGTGGTGCTTTGCACATTACCAATCTGATTATCATGAAACGATGAAAAATGATCTCTTCAAAGTAGTATATAGCTGTTTTGGATCAATGAACCAAGGAAGGGCCAGCTAAGACTTATTATGATGTATCAGATCTTGATGAAGCAGAAGTGACCGTATACCGTGATCATAAAACTGAATCCAAGATTGATGTTGAGTCTTATTGTGAGAATTGTAGAAATAGTTTTTGACTAGAAGAACAACTAATTAATGATGAAAAGCTGAAGTTTTTCATATGAAGGATGTTCTTTTATCCAGTGCATTCGAAATAAGCCTTTGAAATATGGTGTAAAGATACCTGTCCTTGTCAATTCTCGAACTTTTCAATAAATTGGATACGTCTGGGTTTATACCAAGTTATCCATTGACACTCATGTTATTGTTGATCGACTTGATACTCCATACAAAATTTGATAACTGGTTAATTAACTATTCTTTGGCCCAGACTCTTCTCAGAAATAGTTTAAGATTGGTTGGAACTTTGAAAAAAAAAAAAGAAGAAAGAAATTCGATCTTAAGATTGAATGGTTTTCTCTTTATTTGGATTTCAAAAAGATATTGCTTTAATTTTTTTTTTTTGTGATGCTCAATGCAAATATATTATACTCCTCTGCATAGTACACGACTATATCAAAATTGATGCAAAAACTTGAAAACCTTGGTGCTACTGTTGCAGAAAAAAGATTCCCAAAAATCCAGCTAATCATTCCCATTTCAAAAATAAAGTTATCTATCTACCCAGATCACAAATTAATGAGTCTGAGTGGTCATGCCACATTTGTAAAAAATTTTCAACCTTTTCCAATCTTGGCAAGCAGAACCATTTGCAGCGCGTAATGAAAAGAAAATCAAAGATTTGGCTCCTCCTCTTAAAATTCCTGTTCCAACAAAACAACTGAAGAAACAATTCAGAAACAAAGTGCAACAACTTGCAGTAGGTGAGCCTGGCTGCCTGCCTCTTGCCAAACCAATTACTTCAAATCAGCACCTTGCCATAGATACTAACCAAGACCGGAATGCTCCTCTTGAAGATGATGATGAAGATCGTATCGACATCCCTGAGGTCTCAATTCTCTCCTCATTCTGCGAACCTCTTGATGCCCTTCTCAAGGTCGATGACTTAAAGAATGCCTTCACATTATTTGAAAAGATCATTGAAGAATATAATTTTGGGCTATAATAGAAATAATGTTATAACCAACATAGTATGGATTTCATAGTAGCCAGGAAAACATGTAGATTACCAATGCTGATATATTTTGCTCTTTTAAATAGTGTGAGCCATAAATTCTTGAATTCTGCTAGATTTCAAAAAAACAGATTTCTTTTCAGATTACAGACAAATTTATTTGAAAAATCTGGTTATGTGTTCATAAAGGGCCTTCCTCAGCAATGCTTGGAGTTGAAAAATATCTGTCCTGGCAACAGAGCTTACATATGGAAATTGCTGTCCTCAAGCAAATCACCTAATGAAACTCAATTTCAAAATTAAAAAAAAAAAAAAGAAACATGGATGTATTCTTCATGGCAAAGCTAAAAATAATTATATTAATTTCTCTTGTTTGAGTCCCAACAATTTGCTTGTATAACATAACACATACTAACATTATTTACACAACACATGTTGAAATGCAGTAAAATGAAGATGAGCAGTGATGAAGATTGAAACAAGAAAATATGTGTACCTATATGGTATCCTGCATCAGTACAAAATTTGTACATATTTTGATTTTCATCTTTGTTAGTTTAGTAACAAAGTATTATATGTCCTATATTTTAATCTTGTGCTTTTATAGTTACCTGTATGATTGTGTGTATTTATGAAGTGAAGAAAGAAAGTGAAAGATTTAGTAAATTAGTGTATTTTATTAGATATCTGCTATTGTTAAAATTACACATACTTTTGGATGAGGAAAAGAAAGTAGGATTAAGTTTTATTTTGTGAGAACCGAGTCTTTTGTGCAATTTTAAGCATACTTAAGTATTACTTATATATATATATATATAATTGAAATATTATGTATTTGTAGCAGTTTTAATTTTGACATTTTTTTTACTGGCAAATGATACTACTACAACTTTTCTAAAAGGTTTAATTATAGAGAAATTATCTATAAATTTTGGTTAATTGAATAAAACTCTTGGTTAATTGAAGTCAAATGTATAAAATGAAATTTTATTGTCTTAGGAATTAAAAGATCATTTACTGAAGGTTCAAGCTAAAAAATGTGGGTAAGTTCTCTTTTTTCTTTTCCTGATTACATAAATATAACCAATTTAATAGACTACTTTTCTATTATTGTAAGATTTTTTTTTATGTTTAGTCTTAGAAAATAATTATGTTAAAAAATAAAAATGTGTTTATAAATTTTTTAAATATTTAAAATAATACTTTTATGTATATTTATAGATTATATAAAAAATGTGTTTTGGGCTATGAGAAAAATCGATATTAACATAATGATATATATTAATTAAAGTATGTTTTACTAATAATTGTACCTGTTATAGCTAATATACTTTTCTCGTATTTTAATTTATGGAAATTCTACATGATTTTATTTGTTTAAATCAGATTACATTTTTAATCACTGTTCAAATATCCATTATTATGATATTATTGAATTCATAAATGAATGTTGGAGAAGTTGATATTACATAAAATGTGTGATTATTATTATTTACAGGGAACAGTCTATGTCATCATCTGAACAAGATGCTGGAGAAATTGATTTAACAATGCTTCCTTTTGTACCTCAAGTTCATTTTGTGTCTCTAATAAATCCTGATAATCAGTTTGAAAAACCATTTCATGCTATCCAGAGGTAAGTAAAAATTGTGAATTGCATGTCTTGTAGCAATAAATGAACTATATTATTTGTATTCAAAGAGAATTACTCATAATAATATTTGTTGGTATATATATTTTTAGCAAAAAGGCTTCTAAGAAAAAATCTGGTGTAGATTCTCCTGTTATGGTAAGTATTTTCAAAATAATCTTTAAAAAAAAAAGAATAATTTTGTAATGATTTCAATGTTAAACTTTTGGGTAATCTATATATTGTTTTTACAACGTTTTTCTGAATTTCACTTGGTGTGTGTGTGTCATCAAATTTTCAATCGTTAATTTAACCAACTTCCCATCAAGCTAGAGCTTTGAAATTTTGGGAATCGTTCGTACTCGCCTAACAATGCAATATTTAGACGTTTGCGACAAGTTTTAACTCATATTTTTTTAAATAATGCAGTTTAGCCCAATCACTTGGTGCAATTTGAATAATTGCCAAACTTGGCATTTTTTTTTTTTTTTTTTTGGCTGAATGTTAAGTTTGTAAAACGGACCAGGGTAGCCACATTTGGCAAAATACCGCCAAATAATTCCTGTCTCCAAGAGTGGTTTGACTAAACTGTATTCCAACCATTTAATTTACCGGATGAATTAATTTTAGTTAGTTTTAACTTTGTTATGTATTTCACTTGGTGTGTGTCTGTATGTATGTGTATCAGTGTGTCATCAAATTGTCTATTGTTAATTTAACCAACTTCCCACCAAGCTAGAGCTCTGAAATTTTGGGAACCGTTCTTATTTGCCTAACAATGCAATATTTAGATATTTGCGACCAGTTTTAACTAATATTTTAATAATTTTTTTAATAAACTTTGCCACCGTATAAAAACGTTGGTTTTTATTTCGAATTATTTTAGACTTATTTTTAGATTTGTGAATAGTTATTTTGCTTTTGATATGTAATATGAATTATTTGTAATGGTAGGTATTCCTTTTTCTTCACTTTTCTTTTTCTTCCAAATATTTCATAAAATTTTATTTTGGTATTTTTTGTGCCTTAAGTCTTTAAGAGTTGAAAATTTCATATTTTGGAATTTTTAAGATTAAAAATTTTTCACTTCTTGGAAACTGCACAAAAAATACTATTGATAATAATAATAAAAAAAATATACTGTACATATTTTATTCATATTGTATTTTTATTAAAATACGTAATAATTTTAATTTGAGAATGGAAAATGATTGAAATCCTTAAAAAAAAAAATTATTAGTTTGCTGTTTAAGTAAGAAAAGAAATATTTATTGAAAAATATTGTCATTTATTTATTTTATTCTTCAATATCATATAGATCTCTATAATACATCTATATGAAAATATCTTTTTATGTGCTATTCATTTTTTAGAATGAAGAATGGCAACACATGTTTGCAACTTCAGATTCAAAAAATCCACCATCACCTAAGCTTCAACATCAGAACTCTGATAATTCTTTGAATTCTAATTCCAAAGTACTTGCCAGTGGAAAGAGTACTGATGAAAGCTTGGAAATCATAACTGCTGTTGATGGCAAAATCTCTCCTCTTCAACTTTCGGTGATTGAAGATATTAAACCTAGTAAGTGTAAATATTTATTCTAAGATATGGCTGTTTGTTTTTTAAAAAGTGGGAAAATATTGTTTTATCTTGAATAGCAATAGGAAGATAGCAAACTAGAGTGAGAATTGAAGTGAGCATGCACATGTGCATTCATTTCATTTTTTTTATGAAAAAATTAGAAAATGTATTTTTTTAGGAAAGATTTTCTTTTTAGTTAGAATTTTTTTTATGAAATCATTAAATAAGTCTACAAGATGCATAGATAATCTTAAAAGCCAAAAAATGAAATAATTTTTAACATTAAATGCTCTTATATGTCAGAATATTTTTCTCTTCGGAATTTCAAGCTTTTTTTTAAATGGTATTTTAAAAAATTTCAAGTAACATTTTTATTTATTTAATGTCTCAGCATTTTGTATCGATTTTAATTGTCATTATATGATTCATGAATATTTTTTTTTAATTTCATTGTTTTACTTTTTTTCTCTTTATATGAGCATTAGAGAAGGGCAAGGTGGAGCTAAATTAATTTGAATTTAAGTTGAAAATTCGCATATTTCTTGTAAAACAAAAATTATTTTTTAAAAATTCTAGTATTTTATTTAATAATTTTTTAAATTCTAGTATTTTTTATTGAACTTCATGTATGTAAAATTCAAACAAAGCAAAAATAATACCACATAAATTTGGAGTGAAATTATTTATATTTATTTTGTATCTTTGTTTGTAAATCTTTATTTTTTTACTAATTATGTATATTATTATGAAAATGTTTGGCAAAAATATCATTTTTGCAAAAAGAGAAGAGAGGAGATGTTGTGTATTATATATAAAGTATTTATTCTAAGTACTGCTGACATATTTTTTCTCTATGTTTCAAAACTAAATGTGCTGCACTTACTTTCTAAATGATTCAATGTAATGGGAATATTTACAGACCATTGTGCTCCATGCCGAGAAGAATTGCATGCTCTGATTCATAAAAAGCAAGAAGAATGTTTGAATGATGAAATTGCCAGAGCAGCCAGTGAGATAGAATTTAAGGAAGAAAAACCAATCAATAAGAAACATATTAAAATTCCATCTGGTCATCTCATTGCTCATCTTCATGAACATAAAGGTTCTGTAAACAGGTAAATTCAAAATGATTGTTACCATTTTCAGTTGATGCAAAAACAAAAAAATTAATTCCTGAATAATGAAATCCAACATTACTTGAACATAACTAAAATTAAAACAATAACTTTATTTTTTTTCTTATTCTAAAATTTATATCAGTGATTATTTATATATTTGCTGTGTATTCATTCATACTGCAAAACTTTTTAAAAAGAAAAATACTTTATGCTTATTCATTATTTCTATTGATGGTTTTTAATGTATAAAGATTTCATTTTTATTTAAAATAATTTAATGCTTGTGTAATTGAGACTTGCTTAAATGTGTATAATACATAATTAATTTTAACTGGAAGTTCTTCAATATTTCCAATTTAATGCTGTATTTTTAAAACATAATTTTTCTAGATATAGTTTCAAAAGCAGTTATATCAATTTTCAAAAAGTGTATGATTATTTAACTCAATACCAATATAAAATTGCTCATGCAGCTTTTCTTTAGTCATTTTCTTTTTGGGAAATCCTCCCCTCCCCCTTATTTTAACTATGAATTGTTAAGTGTGATTGTGAGATTATGAAGTGAATTTTGTAATATCACTTTTAACTGTAAAAATTGTTATATTATGATCCTGGTCTCTTTTAGTACATATGTAATTGTTAACCAGAAAGATATGTCAATTTTCTTATTTTTAAATTTGTCTTGCTTATTGATAAAATAATGTCCTTGCAAATTGTTAGATTCATTTTGTGCACTTTTGTAATTTAACTAATCCCAAAAAATTTTCTTAAGGGCCTCTAATTTTGATCTAAATTCATCTGAATAATTTCTTAACTTTTATTTTCTATATTGAAGAATTCAAGTGATACCTTCCACTGCTTTGTTTGCAACATGTTCAAATGATGGCACTGTTAAAATTTGGGACTGTGAAAAGATGGAAGGAAAGAATGTGGCAAATCGTTCTAGATTGTCTTATAATAGATTAGGCAAGTATAAGTTAAGATGTTTTCATATTTTTTTCTTTTTCTTCTGTTTTTATCAAGGTCAATATACATTGTATTGTATATATTGGCTAAAGATTTTGTAAACTATAAACAAGATTGACACTTTATTGATTACTTTTACTCTTGATTTTAAAAATTCTATGAATCTTACTTGCCCAAAATATTCTTTCTAATAAATGGGATGTGTATTCTGATTATTTGAATGAAAATTATTTATATATTTTTAAGTACATTAGCTTTATATGTATAAACAGCTTTAAAACCCCAAAAAATTGTGTTGTCTGTCTTCTGTATGTAAATATTTATTAAGTTCTGTGCTGTGCCATGAGTTTTCACAATTATTAATGTTGAAAAATTTTAGTTGAATAAATACTGCTTCTGTGTGTGAAGTGATAAATTAGTTATCAACTTATGGAACTGAATTTTTATTTATCTGTGTGTACTGTTTCTTTGGCCAACTGGTTTCTTTAATAGGGAAGCAAAGGGTGTAGCAATTTAAGTTTTATCTTGAATAAATAATAAGTAAATAAAGAAAAAAAATCACTTTTTTTTTCTCTTCATAATTTAGGTGCATGACTATTCTACTAAAGTGGATTTTATTAAATTTATACTTTTTCTCAATTGTCATAAAATTAAAAACTAAATTTTTTTATCCTGAAATTTAAACTAAATATGGCTCTTAAATTCAAATATGTCATTTTATTAGCTATTAAAATTCAGATTTTTATGCATTCAAAAGACTGATGAAAGTTTGCTTGTGGATATAGTGTTATTTGATTTTACAGTGCATATTATGTATCTGCATACTACCAGTAATTATAGAAAATTTTAAAAAATTGTAGAATTGAGTTATTTATTTATGAAAAGTTTCGATTTGATAGAATTTCTGCAGAAACTGAACTTCATGTATGAAATTAAATTTTGTTTAGTTATGCTATTCTCACTAGCAACCAAAGGGGCTTTGAAATGACAGAAAGTCACCCGAGTGCTATTCAAAATTTTATCATTAAAGTTTTCGCTGCTTTCACCAGTAATGGACATTTTTTAAAAATTCATTATTATTATTATTATTTTGATTGAACTAAAACATGTAAAAAAATTCATTCATTTCGCAGTAGCAATAATTACATTTAGCTTAAAATATATTCAGTTTAATAATTTATTGCTTACTTTAATTTTAATATCTATAAAGAATATTTTTGTCTACTTCAATATTTTATTGTTTGCTTTAATTCTAATATTTAATTGAATAATTTATTTTTTATAGAAAAATTATTTGTTATATTCTTTTTGTTATCTAAAGTTGGAATTGGTTTTTGTTCAGTATTTTTCATGTTTTAGATTGTAAGGAGATGATGGTGTTGGAATAAACCTTAGCACTCTTTTGGTAGCAAAATCTGCATAGAATAATTCTTTTTAATTGTTAAGTTTCTATTTCAGGGATAACGAAATTGTAGGTATCAAATCGTAGATTGAAGGAATTGTGAATTCTGGATTTTTGGGATCAGCAGCATTTATGCATTCAATCAAATTCACGATTTTATTTGAACCAATGTTGAATGACACCTATTCAATGAATAAAATGAATGGGGTATTCTAACCAAAGATTCTAGTAACAAGACACCCTAGATTTTGTTCTATGGATAACCATTCTTTCTATGTACTATTAAAGCTACTGTTACAAAAATGTAAAAAAGATCTCAAAATGGATTTTTAAAAATTAAGTTTGTAATTATGTTTCCTTTTGTTATGTTTTTTATTGTAAAATTGGCAATTTTAAAAAATTCAATTGTTGGTGCTCTCTCAAAAGAAAATCTTAACTTCTTATTCCCGTATAGTGAATGGATTTTAAAAGTTTTACATTCACCAATGCACAAAATATGTTGGACTTGAACTGTAAGAGTGATTCTGTGGTGATAAATTTGGTGTGAAACATGTGGGTTAATGTTTATACTTACAATTTCTTTTAAATTTTTTTAAAGGATATGTGCAAATTAATGTATGAAATCTAAATATGTATTTGTTTGTAAAAAAAAAATCTCTTTTAGATTTTCCTCATACTTTATATAATATTGCTTTCCTCTTTGTGTGTGTGTGTGCGTGCTATAATTTAAAAGACTCAATTTGAAAGAGGTTAGATTCTACATTAAAATGTTTGTTTCTTCAGCATCACAATGGATGAAATAGTTCTTGCAAAAATTCTTAAATATTGATGATCATGAAGGATAAACTAAATTACATTAGACATCAATATTCTGAAATCAAGAAACATTTCTTATTGTCATTTTTATCAATAGGGTGGATGATTGAAGCTACCTTTTATATAGTTGTTATAGTAGGATGAATCAATTTCTTTGTATTTGATTGTTCTCACTTGACCTATTTAATGATCTACTACAGCCCGGTCACATTTTCAATGGTCAGCATGCAAGATTCGTATGATAGCGCAATGCATACCCAATGTTTGATACAATATATCCAATGAGGGTTCAGTGCTAGAAATTTTATACAACCAACCGAACTTAAATATGCATTGCTTGTTCATTTTTAAACAATGCTTACCCAGTGATTAATTGCAAGTTGCATAGCCATAAACCAAATCTTGGAAACAAATAATGTTTGTCCATAAACAAATAATGTAAGTAATGTAAGAAATCAAAATAATGTTTGGTGCTGCACATTAAATGAAATTGAACATTTAGAGTCTCCAAATAGTGTTGTATTGTAAATTGTGGAAGTCCATTATTAAATATCATATAAGGCATATGCATCTGACTGTTGTTCCAAACCACTAAGTCCATTATTATTAGCCTTCTTGTAGTTATAGTGCGGAATTAATTCAAACACAATCACAAAAAAATCATTCAATTTCTTCTTTTGAATTATCAGTATTGTATATCTCAAAAGAGAAGAGATAACTGTTATTTTCATTGAAGATGGATAATTTTGTTAACGGAAATTTCATTTTGCTATAACAAATTCAGGTACGAATAGAAAGTGTTGCCAAGTTTCACTTGTATTACTGTCATCAATATGTTACTAAGGTAGAGAAATTCACAAAAGGCCTAGAATTGGCTTTTTTCAAAAAAAATATGTGGATTTTTGATATCACTATGTTTGATATTAGAAACCATAAATTGCACACACTAAATATTAACATAATTTTGATTCTAGTTTTTAAAATAAGTATTGTTAATTAGCTTTCAGTTTTTTACTTTAAAAGTTAGATCATTTTCATTCCAAGTTTAAAATGTTTCTTAACATTGAAGAATAGTAATCCACATTTTTCTAATATGTTATATTACTTTTTGAATATTTGTAATTTCTGTATTTAAAATTAAGGATATTAAGGGAATTCAGTTGATGTAATTTTTTTGCTAACCATCTTAAATTTTCAAGTCTAAGATTGTTTAAATATTCGCAATATGCATTTATATTTTTATTTGATGCAATATTAGTTACCAAGTGATATTTCCTTCTAAAGAGATTTTTTTTTATCACCATTATGCTATTTTAGAACATTGTCTTATGAATTTAGTTTTAAGATAAATATTCTATTTTAAAAGTGTTTATTGATAATAGCTTTTATTCTGCAGATGGTCCTGTCTCATGCATGACTGTTTGCCAAAATATGCAATCAATTGCTGCTGCTTCAGAAACTGGTAACATCCAAGTATTTAGGTAAATATTTACCAACAATTTTCTTTAAAATTTCAAATCTAGATTTGAATTAAAATAAGTTGGGATTATTTAAAGTTTTGGTGGAAAACTATCATATATATATATATATATA
>BMAW01112591.1:698555-714607 GCA_019974015.1 Nephila pilipes
GGGTGCCAGCTCAGGTATCGTCCTCACTTGACCGTGGTTCAAAATTAAGAGGTCCGTCGCCAATAGCCCTCGTGTTGCTTTTAGTGCGACGTTAATAAAAACTAAACCTAACTCATGAACCTCTATTTATGATCTGAATTTATTGAGACTTAATCTTTATCCATATCCAGAGCGATTGCATGATTCAATGTGAAATTTACTGAAAATGTAGGTTTAAAATTTTGCAGCAGAAGAGTTATAAAGTGAAGTATCGGGTGCCCCTTGGCGACTGGCAATTTTTTGAGAGCGATAACTATTTCAATCAGACATCAGTTTTTGATATTTGATAACTCTTCGCTTCATAGTCGCGTGTTACCTTTGATAGGTATTCGTCAAAAGCGGCAGACGATTTTTGAAAAACTGGAGATATTTTATAAATACGTTATATGGTTCATTTTGCTTTTCAACCATTTTTATCAAATCGCTTATTGTTTAGTGCCTTAGAAGGATTCTTTAATTGTTCTCTTAGGTATATCTGAAATGCATGACTTGCGACTTCCTTTAAAAATGATTTCCAGCGAAAGGGTAAAACGTATGTTTTACAATGATGTATGGACAAAGATTTAATTTTGATGAAGATCGAATGTTCGGTTTGAAATGATTGAAAGTCCCCTCCTTCATGAAACTATTCTAAAAGAACTTTTTGTAAATTATTACTGTATAATACTGTTTAAATTTTTTGCATTCAAATTTTTCAAATAAATTTTAATTAGTTTTATTTTGTATAATATACAAATTTACATAATTAAAATGTATTACAGTTAAGTTATAAAACTTAATTTTAATTTGAAAGTGTTATAGTTATTTATAATATAAAATGTACAATAAAGCACCGAAAAATAAATTCTTTTATGAATATATATAATTTTAAATTATTATAAATTTATATTTCTTGGAATTAATTATTTGTGAATAAATGTTAATTGTTCCAAAAAATTTCTATAAACAAAACATTTTCGTTTAGTTACGTTTCAGTTTGTCATTTTCTTTTGTCAGAATTTTAACGTCCTAAATCCGTCATCCTAAATCTTCGTTTAGGTTTACTGTTCAATTTTGACGTCATGACGTCACTACTTGCGTATCGATATTTTGGCGACCTATTTACGAAGTCTATGTTTTAGCTAAAATCGCCAAAGGGTACCAGTTTAACACAGGAGTTTAATTTACCGAAAAACGTGCAGAGAAGTTAAACAGAAAATAAGTTTACAAATATTCAGGCTATTATTAGGTAATTTGCCTATACTGCAAGAAAAGAGTTATTTCCATTGCTGAGAGCGAGGGGAGGGGGGTGCGTCCAAAATTAGGGTACAGCAGCTCAAGTCGGGATGTGGGGAGAAAGTGAGAGAATCCACTTCTCCAAATCACAAAGATCGCGAGCTCGAATTCTCATTGGTCGAGAAGAGGAGTAGTCTAATCTCAATCTGAGATTAGGAATTTCAGGGTAAAGATGCAACATTGGGTGACCGACGAGCCTCTCTAGCTTTTGCCGCGGAAGTTACGATAGGGTATGTGAAAAACCGCAGCCAGTAAGGAGTTTGAATCAGGGTTTAAGATGAGTTCGGGGGTCTATGAAAATTTTTGTAAGATTTTAAATGTAGTTATCAATCTCTTGAATCTATTTAATTTGGGATAATTTAAGGATTCTTAAAGAATTTCATAATTGATCTCTCAAATTGTTTGCAGGTATCATGACCTCGAAACACCCTAGTGATCGTTTTTTACCATAGCGGGAAAAGGATTTTTAGGTAAACTTAGCGATCCTTTATATTTTCGACCCTCCTTGTCAACCGTCTTTAATTTTTTCAAACGTCTGGATCAATTACTCCTTGTTTGGATCAGCACGACTAGGTCTGGTTCTCGCGCCATTAAACTGCACCTTTACTCACTCGCAACCTTCATGTTGCTTCGCAGTGCGACGTTGATAAAAAAAAATAGTGCACATTTTCTGTAATCACTAACTGGTAATGTAGTAGAAATTGGTGGTTAAAAATATAACAAACAACAGAAGGAATACGGTTCATAATCATAGAATCTATCAAAATTGTGGATAATATCCAATAGGATTCAATGATCATAATGTCATAATAGACTCCACGAGGGCTTTATCCAATTGATTCAAAGAAATCTTCCAACTAGAAATCTTTTCCGGAGACGTGTAGGAATGCTCCAGTTTTTAATTGGCAAATGAAGATTTGGTTTTGTTAACGTCTCATTAATGGCAACACGAAGGTTGTTGACGACGGACCTCGTAATTTTGAACCTCGGTCAAGTGATGAGAATGACACCTGAACTGGCACTCCCTTTCCTAACTTCCACACCATGCCATCGGGAGAACTTTGGGTCCCATCATATTAAACTCGCATCAACCCCGGCTATATGACGGGTCTTTAGTGGCATCCAGTCTCGGACCCCCGACTCAACGAAAACCGCCAACCGCTAATTTCCAATGCCTTAACAACTAGGCTACCGAGGTCACTGCGAACGAGGGTGCCCTGGTTATAATATGTACTGTCTTTTATCATGTCGCGTCTTGGAATTTTAGACTGGGTCCAGTGATCATAAATGGTCAAATTAGTCGGAAAATTTGAACCAACTAAAAATCTTTCTCGAAAACCTGAAGGAAAGTTCCACGACTTAGAAGGAGATCGCCTGGGTATAAAAATGGGAATTTGTATCGTATGTAAGGGTATAAAAGTGCAGTATCGACTCATTGCTCGGTTAATTTTATTTGAGTAAAGGCCTCGTAATTATATACGCAGACTGAAAAAGCTGAACAACTTTAAATATGTTTCGAAAGACTTTACACTAATGTAGAAGAGTTTGGGGGGGGAGGGTGTCAACCTTATCGAATCCTAGTTCAGAGTTCTAATATGAAGACTGAATTAAGAGTACCCCTTTGAACCAAAGAAATGTGGGTACTTGAGTTTTACAGAAAACAATGTTGATGAAATTTGACAACTTTTTATTGACGTTGTTTAAGTTTTAATTACTTTAAAAAGTAAGCGAGGTTCTTTTGTGAGTGTTTCTTTCTCAGCTAGAAATATATCATCGCATAACTTTGAGAACAGATTTAAAGCAACTGTGTTTCCTTAAGGTTCTCGATTTTGGTATCTTAGCTGAACTTCCATGAGCTTGCTGTATGGATTTGATTAGGTACAAATCAAGATGGTCAGGTCATGGGATTTTATTGCGCCATCTTGCTGACATCCCTCTCCCAAATTCTGGAGTCCCCACGGTAGCAGAGTGGTCAAGGTCACGAACTCGCGGCGAGTGTTGTTTCCGAAAAGTCGTTGGTTCGAGATCAGGTGCATCTGAAGACCCACCATGTAGAAGGGCTAACGTTGAATCTGTCGATGTCCCAAGTCCTCCCAATAGTGTATTGCAGAAGCATAGAGAGGGAGACACCAGCTTAGGCATCATCCGCATCACTTTACTGAGGTCAAAAATCAAGGTTAGTTGCCAATAGCTCTTTTCTCTCAGGTGCTTATAATCTCTAGATAGGTACGGGCATCATAATACCGAAGCTCCCTAGTGATCTATTTCTTTTCTACTTGATGGGGGAGAAACCCACCGTAACTTATTTGTTTTTATAAAACAAATTGGCCTTTTACACCATATTTGAATTTTTAACTTTTCACCTTTTTTCTCCCCTTGTGTTTGCCTCATGTTTTTAAACAAAAATAGTTTTTAGTTTATTTTAAATGTTTGGCGCATTATAGTCTGCTTTGGTTCTTGAGCCATAAAACTCCACTGTAATTGACTCACTATTTCTATTCATTGGGATTTATTGTCTGTGTAAACATGGATGACGCACCCCTGGCAAATCCTAGCAGTCCTTTTCTATTTTTGGCCCTCCTTGTTTACCAATTTTTTTTCACATCTAGATCACAGTTACACATTATTTGGCGCAATGTAACCAAATGTGGCGACTCTCATACTCACTGTCCAATAGCCCTTGTGCGACGTTCATAAGCAATCAATCAAAAACCAGACTCCAGATTTATAAAGTTATGTGTAATTGACAATTACATGTTTGAAGTCAACTTTTTCTACCCTTCTTTTTCTGCTGATTGCTTTAAGTGGTCACGATAGCCTAATGATAATGAACTTTCGGGTGTTGTTGTTTTTGCCGAGTCAATGTTCGAGTCCTGATTCCTCTAAGAAACCCTCCATACAGCGGGGATGCAAGTACTCATAGCTGAAAAGCTTAGCTTAGTTCTCTTACGGGTTGGAGTCCAGATTCATCCAAAGACCTACTTCGTAGCAGATGCGATGTACGCTAAATCTGTCGAGACTCAATATCTTCACGATAGGATGGTGTGGAAATTAGGAGAGTGGAGCACCAGCTCAGGTATCGGTTCCGTCACTGGATCGAGGTTGATTGATTGGTTTTATTAACATCGCATTAAAAGCAACACGAAGTCTATTGGTGACAGACCTCGTAATTTTGAATCTCCGTCAAATTATGAGGACGACACCAGAGCTGAAACTAACATCTCCTAACTTCCACACCACGCCAACTAGAGGACTTGAACCTCAATAGATTTAACATGCATCAGCCCAGGTTATATGGTGGTCATTAGTGGCATCAGGGCTCGAATCCCCAGCACCGGCTACGATCATGACCGCTGGGCTACAACGGCCGCTTAACCGAGCTTGAAAATTACAAGATCTATCGGTAGTAAAACGTGTGTTACGTGTTCTTTTACAGAATAAAAGTTCTAAAAAGTGGTGCATGATTTCTTGGAGTGCTCGGATTTGTTATAGATATGACGTAGTAACTCCTTAATAGGTTGTGATTAGTTGAATAAAGTATGAAATCACATATGTAACTGTAGATTAGATGTAACTGCACAATTTTCATTTCTCTAATAATCTTCAGTGCTGTGATGTGCTTTTGAAAAACCTTTTTTTTTTTTTTTTTTTTTGAAGACTGCTTTTCCTATAACTGCAACGCGCATCATGGAACCAATTTTTTTTTTTTTTTTTTTTTTTTTTTTCAATTTCTTCATGTCTAGACCACAGTTAAATCTTGTTTGGCGCAGCATTTGGCTCTTGTGTCAATAGCCTATACATTCACTCAGTCACTTACTCACCAAACATGCGAACTATTAATGCATTAAAGGCACTTTTTATACTACTAAAGTAATTATATGTATAGTATTTTTATTAATGAATAAGTAAATATTCGTTCAGACAATGCAATGAAATTTCTTAAAATATGTATTCAATTTTAAAGCCAATTATGCGTTTAGTTGCCAAACAATTTGTCTTTTGTTATCGTAATCAACCAGTATATTAAATCCATAATATCATGTATTCTATTGCATAAATTATAATGTGTCGAAAAATTTTAGTGTGTTTATGTTAATTTTTCCTGACTTATATCATTTGTAGAACCTAATGTTGAACATATATATGAAGTTGGACACAATGTCAAAAGTCCGATGTGAAGATAAAATGACGTACAATGAGAATAGTAAACTTCCTAATTCGTTTGGGATAGGGAATAAACATGTATTTTCTTATAATATGAAATTGCAGCCTCCAATCTAATTTGGAGACAATTAAATCCACCTAGTGGAAAGAGAATGCATGTACACTAGAGAAAAGAAATTATAAGTGTTTAGATTAATAAAATTATGTATATGAAGGGGGAAACCAAGTCCCATTTCAATATATATAAATAATGGTCTTAACACTGTATATTTATTATTCATTTTATTATTTGTCTTTCAACAGAACGATCACATTTCCCTTCTGGCCCTGAAAGTTTAACATTTTTTTTAGCTCTCGCTCATGTGGTTAGATTTGTCACGGCTGTTGAATTTTTTTATTGCTTTGATGCAGTAACTTTTTGCATTGTGATTTGTTAGTTTTGCTAACAAAATCGCAAAGGATTTTGTTTTCTCTACTGGTTTCTTAGGCTTAGCTTGCTAACCAAACCGGCTCGCAAATACCGTTCGAACTTGGACTGATTTTTAACTCATTGAATATGGAAAACCCTCAAATCCACTCTCCACAGGAGAAAAGTGAAATTTGAATTATCAACCTGTGTGGTTTAAATTTAGAGGAAGCATATCTTAAAGTAAATAGTTTAGGTACCGCTTGAACCTACAAATAGTTTAGTAATCAACTAGAGCAGCTCATGTATGCTTACACTATGCATCATGCCGATACTGATTTAGATATGAAGTTAATTAAAGCACGTCATCAGATGTGCCAGGAAAGCTAATAGATTGCTTTCTGCTGAGCTTAAGCTTTATATAAGACAAATTCTCGTCAATGTTCGTAAAGAGCCTCCTCCAGCACTACTTAAAGGTAAAAAATAATAAATAAGAAAACAAATAACAAGAACTTGGTTTCACCCTCTTTGGCTGAAAAGGAGGCTTAAAAACCCCAAGCGCGTGGAAAACTCGGACAACGATTGTGATTCCGTGTACTCCGCTCCTTCCTCGCCCGGAGGTAAGAGCGAAAGTGAAATTGGCGAGATGCAAGTGATTCCTCTGCAAGTATCCGCGCTATAAGATACTAAAATTCAAAGCGGGTTGGAAGATGAGGAAGTTCTTACTGTTGTCAACAGGAAAATGAGAGTTCCAAATAATTCCGAAAATAGCTTTCAAATAATCCCTTTAGAATTCAAGTTCAAATCAAGGTCTTAGAATATATACCATAGAAACGCGCACGCATACACCACGATACAACGAGTTAAACGACAAAAGCAATAAAGTTCATTTGACTTCATTCCAAACTGGAATGTGATTAATAAGCCCTAACACAAGGACTCAAAATGAATTCATTCATTCATCAATGGTAACTGAAAGCTAAGATAATCATCACAAATTAAGATAGCACAGTTTATTTTAAAACATTCACATTTAAAACAAGACAGGTTAAAGATAGTTAAAAGGGGCTGTGGAATCTAAATATGCATCATAATCAATATCAGTCCAAACTCTTCATTTGTAAGTAAATCCTTCGTTGATATCCAATCTTAAATTATATCTCCAAGGACTGAAACCAAGTTCTATTTTTTTCCCGCCAACTTAATATTTGCGACATTTAGGCTTAACATGTACGATATTTGAAAAGAAAAGCCTAATCGCCTTCCCCTTAAGAAACGGTACAATCAGAGCATAGGTATATTGCATCAGCTCCAGAATCGAGCCGTGAAAAAGAAAATATACACTGTTGCGTGCTTTCTAGAAATCTACCCGATTTCAAAGTATAGCTTGAAATAGCTTTCAAGCTTCAAAGTATAGCTTGCAAAGTATGTATCGTTTCTTATTTAAAATTAATACTCCAAGCGTTTTAAAGTCAATCGGCATCTTTATTCCTTTTCTCCACAAAAAACATTATAAAAACATTGCCAGATTACCAAAAGATAATGTTACATATTGCCAGATTGCAAAGGCATAAAATTAATCGTTTGCTATAAAATAAACAAATACTATTCAGAAAATATTTTTAGATTTACCGAACACTCCCACCTTTGATTATAGGATAATAATCAAATTCTAAGTAAGGTAAATAAACATTAGCTTAAAGGATACAAAAAAGTTTGAAATGTTCAAATTTTTAAAATCTTGACGGTACTTTCACAGTTCTGCCACTTCTTGTTGTAAGAAGTATTCCACTAGAATGGCTTTCATCGTCCGTGTAATTTATTTCCAAAGGATAAATCCGTCGAACAGAGCGTACAATCTCACCACTTTGTGTTTTCACTCGCACCACTCTAACGGTGTTATCCTTACCTGGGTACACTTCAAGAACTTTCGCCATTAGCCATAGTAATCTTTTTTTTGAATCATCTTCAATTAAGACAATTTCTCCAAATTTTACTTCATAGTAAGTGCTTTTCTTTCGTGGTTGCAATAAGATGCCCAAGTATTCACGGCGGAATCTGCTTCTCAAGTGCTGTCTAAGACTTTGTTGATATTTTAGAGCCCTTTAACATCGGTTGTATCGAGTTTATCCAAATCCGGCACTTCCACCGTCGGAATGTCCTGTATAAACATTGATGGAGTGAGAGGAATGAGATCATTGGGATCTTCGGATATGTACGTAAGAGGTATGGAGTTAATGACTGCTTCACAATCATAAAGGATACTAACAAACTCTTCGTAATACAAGCAGGCAATTCCTAAAACACGTCTAAGGATTTTTTTCACCATTTGCACAATCCGCTCCCAAAACCCTCCCCACCAGGGGGCAGAGGGGGGAATGAACTTCCATGTTATTCTCTGGACGGAAGTTTCCTTTTCGATCTCATTCCAATCCAGTTTTTGTAGCAAATTTTCCGCGTCTACAGAGTTAATGTCATTGTCACTGTACATCACCTTTGGTTGACCTCGTCTGGCTATGAACCACCGAAGGCAAAAAAGAAATGATCTAGTAGTAAGTGACAGTACCAGTTCGAGATGTACCGCACGGTACACCGCACAGGTGAAAATAACTATCCAACATTTTTCACTTCCCTTTAGTGTAGACCCGTGTGGTGACCGGGGATGACAGAATAGTCTCACTGTAGCTCATGCATGTCGTAAAAGGCGACTAAAATGGGTACCCAGCGTCTGGGGGTATAGCCGGGCACCCTGCCCCTGGGGATTATATCAGGGGACCTCAGGGACTTGCCTTCTTTAGGCAAGTACGGGCATCATGACCCCAAGGCACCCAAGTGATCTTTTTCTTTCCCATGGGGTTTACTGTATTTGATAAACACGGGTGACGCACTCCCGGGATACCCTAGCGATCCTTCTCTATTTTCGACCCTCCTTCTTGTCAATCACTTTGTCTTCTTTTCCAACTTCACGTCTAGACCACAGTTTAATCTTGTTTGGCGCAGCATAGCCATAACTGGCTCTTGCGCCAATAAACTTGACATTCACTCACTCACTCCCTTTAGAGTAAGTGGTCCAGCCAAGTCCACTCCACTCACTTCAAACGCAGCGGATTCTTCTACACTGTCCTGAGGCAAACTACCAGGTGGTGTCTCTATGTTCTTGGAAATGTATCTCTTGAATCTTAAGCATTTGTTAATTTCCCTGCGAACGGTTCTTCTTCCATTTATAACCCAAAATTTTTCTCTCAATTTTGACAACAGAAACTGTACTCCAGCATGAGGGTTTTCCAAATGAGCCTCTCTGACCAGAAGTTCCACTAACCTATGTTTTTCAGGAAGAAGCATGGGATATCTAAAATTTCACAAGTCGGTTTTCTCTGTCAGCTTGGTTTTAATCTTTAAAATACTCTCCTCATCTCTTAGAATATTGAGGGTTTTCAAACCTTTAACTGATTCTTCGGTGAAAGACTCTTCTTGAATCAGCTGAACAATTCTTTTTTCTGCTTCATTCATTTCAAATATAGTCAAACATCCCTTTTTTCTGCATTCTTTAACGGTCTTCAAATTATACTTAAATCTTAAGATCCATCCTATAATTCTAATAATTTTGTTGTAACTTGATAATCGAGAGAAAAGACTTGCAGTAACAGGAGAGTTGTTTATGAGACTAAATGATTTGCCACATTTTTCTGTTGAGATAATCCCTTCGTTAATCGGGTGACTCGTTTCTGGCCACATTTCTTCACGTAAAAGTAGCCATGTGGGACCCTCCCACCATTTAGATTTCAAAAGCTTCAAAACAGAGCATCCCCTGGAGGGCAAATCGGCGGAATTTAATGCTCCTGGAACATGTCTCCAGTCGTCGATGTTTGACAATTTCCGGATCTCTATTACTCTATTGCGGACAAAAATACTCCAAGGTTCTTCTCGTTTTATCCATTGGAGAGCTGTGGAGGAATCGGTCCAAAAGTGTGTTTTCACATTTACCATATTTAAACTCTCTTTTACAAATTTTGAGAATCTTGCGCCAATGCAACAGGCAAGTAGCTCCAGTCTCAAAATAGTAACAGGTTTTAATGGGGATATTCTAGAATTTGCAGCTAGAAGTTGTATAGAGGTTTCATGAGCTGATTGACATCAAATAAATACAGTTGCTGCATATGAAATACCACTAGCATCGCAAAATACGTGAAACCTAACAGAGGATAAATCACCAATTAAACATTTTTTTGGAATTTTCACAAGATGTAATATTTTGATATCTTCTATCCATTTCAGAAATGATTTCTTCATATCCGTAAATACCTACGAATCCCAGCTCACTTTTGATCGCCAACTCTCTTGTAATAATATTTTTGGTTGTAAAGAGACCGAGCAAGTAAAACCAATCGGATCATAAACTCTATTGGCATAAGATAAAATCACACGCTTAGTAATGGTATCTGGAGGTGTTTCTACAAAGGAATTATCACAGAACAGCACATCTTCTGATTTATCCCACAAAAGTCCTAAAACAGGAGTTGGCTTGAGATCTTTTAATGAAATTGCTTCTCCTGTAAATTCCCAGCCTCTAAGGTCAAACTTGGCTTGTGCCATCAGCTTGGTTGAATCTTCAATAAAGCGATGCAGTTCCTTCTCTGAATTCACCGAAGTGACACAATTGTCGACATAAAATGAATTCTTTAACTTCACAGCAGTATCATGATAAGGAGTAGATAAATACTGATCTAAATGACGATGGATAACAGCACTCAATAGAAAGGGGCTGCAATTTAGGCCAAAAACTACTCTGGCATGCTGAAAAACTCTAGTAGAATCTCGGTTTTTATTCTTCCACCACATAAATTTTAAGTATTTACGATCTTCCCTATCAACAGATATCTGAAGAAATGCCCTTTTGATGTCTGATACAACGCCAAATGTTTTCTCCCGAAATTTCATAAGTACTGAAGTTATCAACTCTAGAAAATTGGGACCTTCCATCAAACAGTCGTTCAATGAGAGATTACCGCTTGACTTGCAGGAAGCGTCAAACACTGGCCGTACTTTGGTGGTAGATTCATTCTTAAATATTCCTCGATGAGGTAGGTAGTGACCAGGACCCTCACCAGAATCTTCTATAAAATCTTCATTCTTCCACTCTTCGAAGACATCATTATAACATTCAAATCGATTACCTTTTAACAACTTCATGCTAGTAGAAACTAGCCTTTTCCCAGCAATATCTCTGTTTGAGGGAAGTTCATCTAGACTGCGCATCCAAGAAAATTTGACCTCATATCTTCCATTTTCGTCAGTTTTTATATTTCTGGAAAAATAATCAACGGCTTTACTTTCTAAATCCTTTGAGCTATCTGTTTCACATGGATCCATTATACCAATAGTTTCTAGTCTCCACAGGTCTGAAATGTCATTACTTTGTACAAAAAGAGAAACAGATGAGTAGTTGTTGGAAGCAGCCTTTGGTCTTCCCATTACACTCCATCCCAAATAGGTTTCCACAGCAATTAAACCGGACGACAGGTGACATATATTTCCTGTGAAAAGATTTCCAGCGTAATCAGCTCCTATCAACAGCTCTATAGGCATCGAGCTTTTTCCAATATCAGTGAATTGGATACCTTTATTTTGTATCTCTTCGACCCACGGACCTCTTTGCATGCTAGGAACGTGACCACAAATAATCTCTTGATCCAAAACTTGTATCTTACAAGAATAATTTTTTCTTAAATTGCTCACTGACAGTTCATAGCAATTATGTTTCTTCTTGGAATTAGCGCCACCAAATACTACATGCGTTAAATTTTCGCATCGCTCTATAGTTATATTCATATCATTAGTTGTAGACTTCAAAACATATGATCTTTGCGACCCTGTATCAAATAACGCTCTAACCATTTTACTTCTTCCATCCGCCTCAATTAATACTAATAGTGTTTGCAAAAGAATTTCTGGTTCGCTTTGAGTTGCCAACACTACATTTCCCTCAATGCTAGTATCATCTTCGGTGTTAAGTCTTGCGTTATTAGCCTTTTCAGGACACAAATTTGTCCAATGTTTTTTTTGACAAATCATACATTTAACGGTTGATTTGCATCTCCGAGAAACATGTCCGACCTTTACACAGACAAAGCAAGCCTTATTCTTCTTTAAAATATCTTGTTTTTTTTTCAAAAGACATTCTTTGAGCTTTAAAACAGTCTTGAGAATTGTGGACTTTTCCACAAAATAAACACGACTTCAAAGTTTTGGCTCCATAAATTAAATCATTGGCTGTCGGGACAGGAGATTCAACCTCTCGAGACTTTCTTCTCTGCTTCCGAGTTTCTGTGGAAACGAAGCCTGATTTTGCCAACAATATCCTCTTACCCTTCAACCTCCGTTCGGAGAAACAATAATAGTTACGACAATTTATCGCCATAAGAATTCGTAACATCGAACTACTTTATTTATTACTGGATTTCGTAGCCAAACACTTAACAGATTTTCAGGAATGCATGACTCCACTAATGGGAAAAGCATAGCAGCATATTTTTCAGTAGTCACGTCAATTGACTCCAGTGACCTTAAATATGACTCCAATTTATCATACAGTTGCATTATACTCAATTTCGAATTTATATTTACAGCATTTTTTACTACTAATGAAAGTAATTCTCTGACGTAATATTCAACGAGAAGTTCTTCACGACCAAATCAAGTCTTCATACTGTCCACAACTTTGGCATAATTTTTTGCAGTCGACGGATAACTATCAACGATTTCACGTGCTCTACTGCCTGTAATTGTACTTCGTATGAGATATTGAAATTTTACTTCATCACTAAGGGTATCATCCTCGTGAATTTTGCAAAACTGACTCCAAACACTGAGCCAGTCTTTAACTTCACCGCCAAATTTATTTAATTCTATTTTCGGAAGTTTTAATTTGGTTTTCTCTGCAATAATTGATACCTGCGATTCGGAAATAGGATAAAGTTTTTCGATATATGCCTTTACACGAATTCGTGCAACATCTAATTTTTCACGATACTCTTCTATTTTATCATATTCTTCAGATTTAGCTCCTACTAATGCGTTACATATGCTATCATCACATTCAGCCAAATCTCTAGCAATTCTTTCTAAAGAACAAAGTTTTATTTCAATATCCTCCCGATTTAAATTTTCTTCATTCAAAGCCGTTATTAATACATTAAAACGCTTCGTAAAATTCGCTCTAATAGGACTACGCCTTTTTATTTAATCTTCCATAATGCGAAACGAAAGCAATGGAACCGAAAGTATAATTTACTGACCTTGATAAATCTTTCACTACGTTATCAATCACGTCCGGGTTCACCAGAATGTTGCGTGCTTTCTAGAAATCTACGAGCCCCACAAGGAACTACTTTGGTATATGCCCGAAAGCCGCCATATTGTTTTTTTGGCGACCAGTCATTTCTCGCTAAATAGTGGGTTGACTGGTCTCCATGTTAGGTTTAATCGCCCGATTTGGCGGGGAAAAAAACGAAGGTTAGCGGTCGGGCATATACCGAAGTAGAGCCATCTATCCGATTTCTTACGCTTCAAAATATAGCTTGCAAAGTATGTATCGTTTCTTATTTAAAATTAATATTCCAAGCGTTTTAAAGTCAATCGGCATCTTTATTCCTTTTCTCCACAAAAAACATTAAAAAAACATTACCAAAAGATAATATTACATATTGCCAGATAGCAAAAGGCATAAAATTAATCGTTTGCTATAAAATAAACAAATACTATTCAGAAAATATTTTTAGATTTACCGAACAAACACAAATAAAACAGTATTGAATGCAGTTAAGCTCTTCCTTGGAAACTATAAAAATTGTTGTCGATAAATTCTTTTATTAGGTGCTTTAAGGAGTATCTACGTTTCTCCGTAAAAGCACTCCAATTTGGCGATATTCAACCCCGCGCGAAGGGTTAAATTGCATTTAAACAAGGCAAAAGTTTACACTTGAACAGAGATACACCTACATATTTTTGTAGGATGTTGCCAGAATGCCGAATGTTTAATTTTTAGCATTTACATTGCATTTTATTTTACTTTTAGAAAAACCAGTTTCATATTTAGTTTTATTTTTAAAAATGTTAAGACGTTTTCTACGGCTTCCATAATTTGAAAATTGGAAACATTGTTTCTCTATCATTTGAATAGTTATAGATATTTGTTACAATTTTTAAACTGGAAAAATTAAGTGCCTTTAAATACACAAAATTAAAATTTAAGTAAATTATCACGCGCATTTATCCAATTATAGTAAGTGCTTAAAGATCCAAACCTTATTTTTATAATTAAAAAGTTTAATGCGTTGAATTTATAAATTGATTTCATCCCGAAAAGCTCAAATTATACAAATATCTTGGGAATAAATTTTAATAAATATTAAATTCCAGTTATGAAAAAGACCCATGTCACTTTTAAAGTAGAAATGCGTAGTGCAAGACGAATAATTCACGATATTTTTCTTCCACGTAATCACAAAAGAAGGCTCAAGTTATGCGCAAATACCATTCAACAACTGGTAAGTAAACAATTTTTTTGCACCCTTTTCCTTATCTTAAAATATTCGAAGAAATGTTGGTTAGATCCTATTTTAATATGCTGCGTGGCAACGAAACATTTATTGGCAATATATTACAAATTTTCTGTTGGAATGCAGTTTAGCGTAACTACTTGGCGACAGGAATTGTTTGGCGATATTTTGCCCATTGTGGCTACCATGCTTTCTCTCCACTGAGGTGGCTTTAGCCGTGGCAACCTTTTCGAATAAGGCTTCAGGCTCCACCATAAAAATCGCCAAATTTGGCGATTTTTCAAATCTCGCCAAGTTGTTACGTTAAACTGCATTTTCACCCAAATTTTCTTATAGTAACTCTACGTTTGGCATTCTTTTGACACGATTTTCAAAATAGCGCCAAGCAGCGTGCTAAATTAGGATTTTACCGAATTTATATATTTTTTTATAAGATTGAAAACTGGTTTTTTGTTTTACATTCGAATATTCGCGCCCGGTAAAATCCTATTTAAGTTCACGACTTGGCGAATGATAATAGTTAAAATGGTTACAAACCACTAAGTAGCACTTATAAGTAGCATTGCACTAAAACAGAACCTAATAGGTTTGTATTACAACAGTTGCCAACTACGTTTAAAGTCGGAAATAGGATGTCCCCTAGGAGATTGGCGACTGTTGGAAGCGTTGGCGACTTTTGAGAGCTATAATTGGCGATTTAGGTTATGGTAACCCTGAGCATACTCAATACAAGTCAAGCACGTTTGGCGATCTATTTAAGAAGTCGCTAAGTTTCGTCGCTAGTTTCCTAGGGGACACCCTATTCCCGACTTTAACCCCAACTACTTGCCTGTCGCGTTTTTTTTTTGTCTACTGTCACCAAAAAGGCGTGAGCTAAAATAGGATGCACACTTTTTCCCCAATTTTTAAATATGACAGCTGTATGAGAAATGCTGATACAGTTTCCTATGGCAAACTGTGTCGGCATTTGTGAAGGAGTAATCCGTAAATGAGAATTTGGCGTCGCCAAGTTAATCATCCCATTAAAAAATACGAATATTGAGGTCAAGATGCAGAATACGCTCGGATGTCAAGTTAGATTTGGCCCTACTTTGGTATATGCCAGACCGCCAACCTTCTGTTTTTTTCCCGCCAAATCGGGCGATCAGGCCTACCATGGCGACCAGTCAACCTGCTATTTGGCGAGAAATGACTGGTCGCTAAAAAAAACAAACAAAATGGTGGCTTTCGGGCATATAGGGAAGTTGTTCTGCTGTTTTGTATTTTTGGTCGATGAGGCTTTTCATGCCAAATTTCGTGTATATCAATTGCCGTGTTGTGGCACATATTAAGGTGGTGAAAAAAAAATCTAGGAACAACCCTCAATATGTGCCACAACATGGCAATTGATATACACGAAATTTGGCATGAAAAGCCTCATCGACCAAAAAGTTATCGGCAAGATTAAATCTTGAAACTGCATTTTTACTCTTAAAAACAATTTTCGGTACTTCTCTGTTATTGCGGCACCCGATGATGAATCGTAAAGCGAATAAGAAATATCGTCATATAGGTTGTATCAAAAGATAAAACTACGATATATGATGACTTATGTAATCGGGAATTTGACG
>BMAW01112591.1:714632-790747 GCA_019974015.1 Nephila pilipes
AAAATACAAAACAGCAAACAATACAGGTCGCTGTCAACTTGCTTCCGACAAACAAACATGATTCTGGAGCTTGGGTTTTACTATTAGAATTTAAATGCGTTCCAAGAATATTACTTTTATTGAGTCAGATGCAGTATGCGCCTAGTTGATCCGCAGAGATTTTTCAGGCCAAATTTCTGCTGCATGCCCACCCTGTTAAGGATATGTTGAGAGTTTAATGATAAAAATTACAAAATGACTAGATCTGGCATGCGGTCCAAGCCGGAAACAATAATGCTCTATGGAATGCAGCTGAAACTTTAAGAAATAGAAAGACGCATCATACATTGAAGTTGACGTTATTCTATGAAAGAGATGATAAATTAAAAATTTTCTTGAGGATTGCCGGACAACGATAGGTTGAGTCTCCATTAACCATAAAATCCCACAAGTTTAACCAATAAACTTTATAGAAATATTTGAAGCTTTTGATATGTTGAGTAATGAAAATTAAATTCAAAAAATTCAAATATTCCATACCATGTTTTGAACCAGCACTGTTTTGAAACAAGTGTAAGTATATTCTATACTTTTCCGAATATACTACCTGGCATCAATAGTAAAATCCTATTTTTGATAAAATCTTATTTTAACCCTTCAATCTTTAATGAAGGAAAAGTTGGCAACTAAATGGCACTGTAACAGTCCTTTTTTTTTTTTTAAATGAACTGAAATACATTTAATATGGAAGTGTTACCATTATCATTTTCCGTAAAAGAATGAATGCTTACACTTGAGCTATTTTTATTTGCCAAAGCACAGTTATGATTATTTGAGGGCACTTTCCGTTAGTTGGATGTTTGTCAAAACCTTCTCCATGCTTAATGGAGACGCAGTTATCGCCGCGACTATCACTTGGCGATAAAATGTAATAAAATTCACCAGGGTCAAATATTTTCGTGACAACATTACGTGATAAATGCGCCAACCGTTATTTCAGTGGTTCAGTCTGACAATTCGTTCAACGTGGAAACCATCATTTCCAATGGAAACCAAATTGCAATTTTGAGTTGCCAACCAAAAGCATCTGAAATATACTCCCATTACACCGACATCTTTAAACTTACAAAACAATCGCAAATTTTATTCACAAGACTTTTTTAAGATTAAAATAATATTGATGGGGAACGATGTGTAACTTTTGTTATCATTTGTAAGCGTTTCGCACTTAATTATTTTGTTCTGAATTTTAATTTATAGTGACATTTTGAAGAATGATGGAATCTTGAAAGTTATCGGCAAGATTAAATCTTGAAACTGCATTTTCTCTTTAAAACAATTCTTCGGTACTTTCATCTTATTGCGGCACCGATGATGAATCGTAAAGCGAATAAGAAATATCGTCATAGGTTGTATCCAAAGATAGAAACTACGAGTTATATGATTACTTATGCTATCGTGGAATTTGACGGCAGCTATAACAGAGAAGTACCCTAATTTTTCTATCAAAATGCAGTATATTACACATGGATGCCGTTCTTATTTTTCTTCGCCAACTTAATATCGTACAGAATATAGGCATACAGGATTGTTTGCATAATTTTGAAGACTGCCTTGGTGACGAAAAACAAAACGCCAAATCAACGTAAATTTAGGACGGCTTAAAAAAACAGTATATTTATTTTAGAATATTGTTTAATGCGAACCAAACAGAATAACTAATATATTTTAATGTTCCGTATAAGGGGTTGCCGATTCACACAATCGCTGATTTTGTCGTCATTTATTTTCTATCTCTCAACGCGACTAAAAATATACGATTCAACTCCTCATCGCGTAGGACAGAACTAGGATCAGAATTTGGAACATTCCTCGTTCCCAAATGTGTCATTCCAATAAACTAGAAACTTTGATGTTGGAGAACAAATAATAAATGATCAATGCAAAAAAGAAGAATATATATTTCAGATAATTATTCGTACTAGATTTTACATCATTTTTCTCTTCACATCCTCGAATACTTTTGTATCTTCGTAGAGAATGTCTCCTCACACTTTCTTTGTTATTACATTGCAATAAGTAAAAAGTAGGTAAAGAGAAAAACATCCACATACTATTCTACACAAATGCTACATGGTGCGTTGACGAGGATCGTGACACAAAATTCAACTACGTTAACGAGTCTATACCCCTCAACAATTTTTTAATTTATTCCACAATTATTAAAACTTAACTAGTATTTCTTTCTATTTCAAAACATATAAGAATCAAATTAAGAATAAATTAAATACTTGATTTCTAGTCAGCTTGATGAAGAATCGAACCTTAACATAAGGTAAGCATGCTTTTCAGACAAATATAAGTTTCAATGCCGTACTTAAACTCTTCACGGAGAAAAAAAGCTATTATTGTGGATTCACGTCTATCCCGTAATGTATTTTAAAAAAAGTTACGATACTCTCTTGAAATCTCTAGAGCGTTTTCTAGTAACTCTTTTTAAACGTTGAATACAGCTCAATCTTGTCCAGGATCGAAAAATTATTAGTGGGAGAGCCTTTAGTTTAATTTCTGAACTTATATTCAACTATTTCCGACTTTCGGAGGCCGCGATATCCGATCATGGCTTCGATTCGTGGCCGACGGTTTTCATTCAATCGCGGTTGATCTATGCTGCTAAAGACCGCCGTAACCGGCCCTGGGGCGATGGTCATAAATCTGTCGGGGCCTCAAGTCCCGTATGGGCGGAAGTTCGAGAGGGGGCAGCTACAGGTGTCGTCCTCGTCACTCTGACCGGTTCAAATTACGAGGTTCTATCGCCAATAGCTCATTGTTGCTTTCTAGGCGACGTGAATAAAAACTAAAAAAAAAAAAAAACTCCTAGTTGCATTACATTACAAAGGAGAGGAGAATAGTATAAATAGTTAGTCAAAGGACGCAAGACATAGGTGGAGGAAAATACAAAGGAGTAGAGGAAGAAGAATCCTGTTAAAAGTTTGCGTAATAACTCAGTTGATGTAGACTATCAGTTTTGTAATAAGTTTTCTTGGAGTAATTACAGAGAATGTACGCATGGTGTTTATTTTTCATAGTATTGTTGAGGACGATATTTTTGACTCCATTCTTAGATGCAAATTAAATTTAAAAGAATGGCTTTTGAGACTATAATTAAGTGAAGAAAAACTTTAAATTCACAATATTTGCATACATACAAGCGTTTACTGGAAGAAATTGATCTGAAATTGTAACTGAAATGAAACTTCTGCATAGGACTAGAGATCAAATTGTTCAAAAATCTTGGAAGAAACCTCGCTTGAAGGTTAGAATTGTTATTTTGGGCTACATGATGAACTTCATAATTTGGAAGCTTAAGCTTTTGGGCTTAAAGGTAGTTTTTTACATTTGATATCTACACCTTCCAGAATGACCGTTTTAGGTGTGATTCATGAGAGATAAGACAAAAGAGTGGAAGTTTATAGATCCTGCTATAATAATGTCTGAGTGAGGACTTGAGCAATACGTAACTGAACGAAGTGGCTACTTCATAACAGAGAAGTACCCAATTTTCTATCAAAATGCAGTATATTACACCCGGGATGCTCGTTCTTATTTTTTCTTCGCCAACTTAATATGTACAGAATATAGGCCTAACATGGTAATTGTCTTGCATGAAATTTAGCTTGAAGAGCACTCGCCTTGGTGACGAAAAACAAAACGCCAAATCACACCAAAATTTAGGATGCATTAAAACAGTATATTTATTTTAGATATATTGTTTTAATGCATCCAAACAGAATAAATATATTTTAATGCTTCCGTTATAAGGGTTGCCGATTCCGAACAATCGCTGATTTTGTCGCCATTTTGTTTTCTATCTCCAACGCGCAGACTAAAATATGATTCAATTCCCCATCGCTAGAGGACAGAACTATCGGTCAGAATTTGGAAATTAATTCCTTCCTCAAGGTTTGAAGTCATTCCAATAAAACTAAAACTTTTGCAGTGTTTGAGAACAAATAATAAATGGATAATTTGTTCAATGAAAAAGAAGAATATATATTTCAGATAATTATTCATACAGATTTTACATCATTTTTCTCTCACATCCTCGAATACTTTTGTATTCGTAGAGAGTTCCCTCCAAATTCCTTGTTATTACATTGCAATAAGTAAAAGTAGGTAAAGAGAAAAACATTCTACATATTCTTACAATTCACAAATGCTACATGGTGCGTTGACGAGGGACGTGACACAAAAATTCAACTACGTTAACGAGTCTATACCCTCAACAATTCTTTAATTTATTCATAATTACATAAAACTTAACTACGTATTTTCTTTCTATTTCAAAACATAGAATCAAATTAAGAATAAATTAAATACTTGATTTCTAGTCAGCTTGATGAAGAATCGAATCCTTACGTAGATATAAGATGCTTTTCAGACAAATATAAGTTTCAATGCCGTACTTTGAAATCCTTCACGGAGAAAAGCTTATTGTGGATTCACGTCTATCCCGTAATGTATTTTTTTAAAAAAAGTTACGATACCTCCTTGAATAATCCTAGAGCGTTTTCAGTAATCCTTTGTTTAAACTGAATACAGCTCAAATTTTGTCCAGGATCGAAAATTACTAGTGGGGAGTTCTTAGTTTAATTTTGAAATCTGTATATTCAACGATTTCCGACTTTCCGGAGGCCGCGATATCCTAGTGATCATGGCTTCGGATTCGTGGCCGACGGTTTTCATTCAGTCGCGGGTTCGATCTTTGGCTGCTAAAGACCCGCCGTGTAACCGGGGCTGATGCACGTTAAATCTGTCGGGGCCCAAAGTCCTTCCGTTGGTGTGGAAGTTCGGAGAGGGGGTGCCAGCTCAGGTGTCGTCCTCGTCACTTGACCGTGGTTCAAAATTACGAGGTCTATCGCCAATAGCCCTCGTGTTGCTTCTAGTGCGACGTGAATAAAAACTAAAAAAAAAAAAAAAACTCTATTGCATTACATTGGGTAAAGGAGAGTGAGAATTAGTATAAATAGTTAGTCAAAGGGGACGCAAGACATAGGTGGAGTAGAAATACAAAGGGAGTAGAGGAAGAATCCTGTTAAAAGTTTGGTAATAACTCAGTTGGAGTTAGACGAGCAGTTTTGTAATAAGTTTTCAGTTTGGAGTAAGTTACAGAGAATTGTCGCATGGTGTTTGAGTTTTATTAGCATTGCTGGAGGGGACGATATTTTGACTCCATTTTTAGATGCAATTAAATTTAAAGAATGGCTTGAGACTATAATTAAATGAAGAAAAACTTTAAATTCACAATATTTGCATACATACAAGCGTTTACTGGAAGAAATTGATCGTGTTCGTAACTCGGAAATGATTCCCAAAGATAGGATGATCAAATTGTGTACACCAGGAAGAAACCTCGCTTGAAGGTTAGAATTCATATTTCACATGATGAACTTCCTCACTACAATTTTGTGCTTAAGCTTTTGGGCTTAAAGGTAGTTTTTTGCAGCATTTGCGGATATCTACACCTTCCAGAATGACTGTTTTAGGGTGTGGATTCATGAGAGATAAGACAAAAGAGGAAGTTTTACAGAACCAGAGTGATCCCAAGTATAATAACTTGAGTGAGGACTTGCAAGTTAAAGTGTCTGCTTATGCATCTTCAGTTCATGCCTGCATAAGAATATCCATTACTTCTTCGAAACTACGGGAACTGAAAAGGTTCTTAGTACCTAATATGGTGGAATGTGCCCATACCACTAGCATGGCAGCAAAAACTGTTTTTGGTGAAACGAAGAGACCAATTCAGAAATTGGTCAGACTTTTTGTGAACGATTGATTTATATTTTATTCCATTTATTTTTCGTTTGATATTTCACTGATATATAAAAATTTGTGTGCTATTGTGTTATAATTTGATATATTTTATTATTTAGTACTGTGCTTAGTTGTATTTGTAATTCGATTGATGACATAGTCATGGGGCCAATGTATAACAACTCCATGGTGTTACGACCACAAAGTATTGTAAATAACCAAAGTGGTAAGAATGTTTATATCTATAGATGGCGCTGTTAACTTTATTACAAGTAAGATAAGAAGTTTTGTTGATAATGTACATAGGGTCGCTCAATATAAATGTATGCGATATATCGCTCTTAATTTCATTCTTAATCTAGAGTTAATATAATTTCCTTTAACAATAAATTGGTTGACGTTAGTACTAACAATAATCACAAACTCAATCAGAGGGCAAATTTAAATACGTGCACTATAAAAGATGAGAATGTTATTGAACATTAAACTAGAAAGATCTCCACAAACCATGCCGACAGAAAAAAATTGGAAGATATTCATTATGTTGAACGACGTAATTGCAAACGTTTTATGGGCTCAGTTTAGTTTTAAAAATTTTACGAATCACATGGCATAACATTTTTTTAAGCACTACACGTGCCAGTATAATACCCACAAGGAATGAAATCAGAGTTGACAAAACACCTAAGATAAAATAAGTTTGTCAAAACAACTTTCCGAAACTGTGACAACAGATTTTAATTGTTTTTCAGTAGTTAATTGCTTTTTAGTTTGGGTCAGTTGAAGTAATAAGGTTCTTTAGCTTGTAGTTAACTGTTTGGATTAAATGTTCTATTTGCTAAAGCAATAAAAATGTTGACGCGAATAAATTTGTTTCAACATTATGTTATCATTAACTTACCTCTATACTTATTGTTTTGATTTTATGCATTATGCAACCTTAAATAGGGATACAATTCGTATTTATGTTACAACTTACTTGCTGTAACTTATTTGTTGGATTTTAATAAATTCTGGAGCAAGTAGAAACGAATAAACCGAGACACCGGTTCATTCGCTTCAAGCCCTCGATGCATGGGCACCATTTCCCTGAGCCAGTCATTATATATCTTGATGAAAAAGTATAAATTAACCACTTGGGAAAATTTTTCGATTTTCCTCTTTTAATTAATATAGGTATGGTTCAATTTCTTATATCTAAAATTTGATTCTTTACAGAGAATGAAGAAAGTTGTCAAAATTGGAAAGTTTATAGCTATAAGAACATGTAAAAATCGTATCAACCTCTGCAGGCAAATGGTCACGAGAAATCAGAATGATCAACAAATCATAAATAGGAAGTGTTTAGATACAAATTGTAAGAAAGAGAATAGACAAATAACTGAAAAAACAAGAAAACCCGAAGTGAGAATCAAAAATTAAATTTCAATTTCCTATGTTAATTTTTAATAAACATTACAGTTGTGTCTTAGGCTACTTTAATGATCAGAAATAGACAATTTATAATAATTCTGATGATTGCGAATCTTTAAGCTTTTTTATGATAATTGTAAGATTTCGAGTAAAATTTAGTCATAATAGCCCTCGTGTCGCTTCTCATTGCGACGTTAATAAACAATCACGATCATAATAAATAATTATATGCAAAGTTTTGCAAAGAACAGATTTAGCAAACCAAGGTGCACTGTTTTTATAATTATAATTAAATTACTGAATTAAATATAAGAATTAAAGTAAACGATGAAATATCGAAGTATGAACAATAGTAAACTTTTCCGATTTAAAATTAAAGCAAACGATAAATTATTAAATTGAATATTATATCAGCTACATGTAATTTAAATCAGGTGAAAAATAATAATAATAGCTTCTGTCAAGTAATCGTAATACTACTGAGTAAAGCAGTCAGCAGTTTTATAGAAATGAAAAATGTTTAGAAGAAAAATTAAAAGGGAGTATTTCCGTTAGCTCAATGGGGTTTTGAAAAAATGTACCCCAGTAAATATAAGAACACTTTTAATTGTAGAATAATCAATCGAGACCGGAAGCCTGCCTCTTAATTACACCACAATAAATGCAATATAGAATTCGAATTATGGAATTACATTTTTTCATCTTTTTTCATATTACGGAAGAGAGTTTCAGAAAATATTATTATTAAAATTCAAACTAATTTATTCAAACAAGTATAATGAATCACACCACCAAAGGATTTTTTAAAAAAGAAATCATAAATTGGAATTTCCAACAAAATATATGAGTAGACATATAATAATTTTTGTTGTATATATATTTATATATATATATATACACATACACACAGATGTGTGTATATATATATATAGTTATATATACACACACACACATATATATATATACACATCTGTGTGTATGTATTTCCAAAATTTTAAAACCTTATTGCAGACGGAACAGGCGCGAAAAACTTTTTTGTCACCTTCCCCACATATGTTGCAGTTCATAAACATAATCTGTTTTCTTTCCTAAGCAATGCTAGCTATAAATTGTGTGTCACAATGCAGATTCTCATCTTTTTCATCTATGCAGGCAAGATTTTAATCTTTAAACATTTAAGGTCCAACAATTTCAATATGGTAAACTGTAACATAGATGGTTAAATTTGCAATATTGCTTACTACTTTTAATTGTTTGCAGATAAAAATCGTTGGTCTCGATACTTTTGTCAGATCACAACTTCCTAAAAAAGTAACTCAATCGTTCTTTCGAAATGTTCCTCAAGAAACTTCCATACAAGTTTCCGAAATCAAAAGAAGACGTATCAGAAAAATTCATTGTAAACTCGTGGAATAGAAGCGCCAAAAAATAGTAAGTTTTTCTTCTTAATATGTCTAATATAAATTCTGTATAATATTTCTTTCTATGGAATAGAAAAATTATCTCTCTTTCAATTCTTTATACAGTTGAACCTCATCTCTACGGTCTGTTCACTATTGTTCTGATTTTTTCAAGGGTGTTTTGAAGACTGTAGTGGACGAGTGGATTTTTTGAAATCCCGAGAATCGCGGGAAAGAGGGAGAGTGAAATACTCTCAACATGTGATGAACCAGTGGTTAATTCCTTGAAGCGGCGGAGAGGACAGAAATAATTCGATTTAATACGGAATTACGGGGTGCTCTCTTTCGGGGGATCCGTCGCCAAAAACCCTCGTGTTGCTTCTAGTGCGACGTTAATAAAAACTAAAAAAAAAAAAACTCTTTCGGGGGATTCTAATACGTTCTCGAAAAATAATCTTTGAAAAGTTGGGAAAAATATGTGGAATATAAATTTCAGTTCTTTATAAGTTGACTTTTATTTTCTTATAAGTTAACTATAAGAGTTTAAAATAACATTAGTTAAATGGTTCTGTTGAGATCACTGAAAGTGTTCAATATATCCGAGCGGATTCACTACATCGTAATTTACAACAGCATTGTAAATTGTATCAGTTTAAACTGTGTCAGGGGCCTTAAAACAGATCGATTTTTTGAAAATAATATTTTTATGTATTATGGATTGTTCTGAATAATTTGACACCAACCATTTTTCGATATTCCTATCGGTTTTAAATATATAGCCATTCAAAGTGACTTCACTTTGAATAATTAAGTGTAGTCACAGTGTCAAATGTGTAGATTACGTTTAGATTTGCAGATTTATTGTCACTTATAGAGCCGTGGACTGTTAAGTTATTTTTATAATTATAAAGGTTTTCTTACGTGAATAACTAAAATAAATTTTAAATTATTCAAAATTTTAGCTTTACAATATTGTTTTCGAATTTTTTTTCTTTTTACATTTTAGACAAGATAGATAAAGTAAGAATGTGTTATATAAAAATGATGGCAGTTACATACCTTTAAAAAGTTATTTTGTGCAGCTTAAACCTAAATTTAAGCCAATAATACTGTTATATTTTGTACCAATTTGTATATTTTAAAACGCCAAAAATGTCGAAACAACTGCAACAGGCTTCGTTTATGATGTTTGTGGCCTACAAAGTGAATTAAACCAAGTTAATACTACATATGTATAATGTGTATTTGTAAAACAATGATTTAATTAGTATATGAGAGGTTTTTTCTATGTCGGCTATTATTGTGGTTATGAAATTATTCAAATTTCTAAGTTTAAATTCATTTTTCTCAAAACATTCCTTTTCCAAATATCAGGTAAAACGTTTGAAATACTAATCATTAAAATGGATAAAAATTTGCACATATCATCTAAATATTGTTCTCTAGGACCTAAACCTAAATTGAAAGTAATTAAATAGAAAATAGTTTTTGAAAAAAAAAAATTAATTTTCAAAAGTTTACGATTTTTAAACTTTAACCTTTTTTTAAAAACAAATACTTTTTTTGAAAATAAAATAGGTTCAGCACCTGAAAGCAAGTGTTAAACTTAATTTGAGACTATTTTGGGGGTATTCGCATAATATTTAAACTGTACGTTTTACATGAAGTGAAACTCACATTTCTTGAAGAAAAAAAAATTCAAGTCTTCAACATACAGTCAATAACTTTGTTTTTTTAAAAAAATAAATTTATCAAATTACACATATGAAATTATTTGAAATTCGCTAAAACAATTTCATCTATTTCAAGTAATTTTTATGCAGAAAAAGAAGTTTTAAAAATTGCATTTCAGACACATTTTTCGAAAGTTAAGGGTCCTGACACCCCTTAAAGCTGTTATCTATATACAAGTGCTATATGTATATTCATGCACTTGGATTTAAATCCTCTCCCTACACACATCAACCTTATAAAAAATTCTTGAAATATAAAACATGTCTCAGTGTATGAGAAAATGTAAATTAGCAGCAGACTTCGCGCCTACCGTATATAGCAATGAAATACTATAACCGTCTTCCTTATTGTATTAAACAGAATATACTATCTCATGACAATTAAGAAAAAAAAATCATAATTAGATTAATTATATAAAACTATTAAAATTTAAAATTATAAGAAATTTATGCGAAACAAATCTTAGAGCTGCTAAGAGAGCTCGGAAAATAGTGAGAGACCAAGATAATTCGCCAAATTGTTTGAATGTTCAACCAAATCAGAGACTCGATTGTAGAGAAGCAATACATCGAAGCTTTTAAAGTCCAAATAAAATAATTTGGACATAGTGGTAAATTTCTCTCTGATGCACGAGAGAACTCTTAAGTGGGACTTGTAGGAATGTTAAGATAGTAAATAGTTATTGTTAAACAGATTAAAATAAATTTAGATCCATTACTCAAAGCCATAAAATTAGCAATTGCGAAATTTTTATGAATGAGTAAAATAAAAATTAAAATTATAGATTGCACAAGAGAGGCAACATGGGGCTACTTTTAGAGAAAATTACATGAGAGGAAGTCAGTAATTTATAAATGATAAAAAAAAAAAAAAAAAAAAGAGGATAATACATCAATTACGCAAGTCAATATAATCAAAAAATTTCCCTCCCAATAATTCATGAGACTTCTGATGCGTAAACAAAAATTCAGAAGAGTTAAAACTCTATTATTATAATTAAAATACATCTGGTGCCATCTCTTGATGGGTCAGTGATTATTTAAAATTTGGATTGAAGGGGGAGTCCGGTGTCTCTAATCCATTGTGCTGCTCCATCTCGACATGGGTAAATTCCCTAAAGATTACGATGACACTCAGAGACACTTGACTCGTGGAAAGTTTTCATATTCGTGAACTAGCACAAATCGTTGACGTTTCTGTGAACTATTTAAGTTGGCGTTGTAGAGTGGTAAATCCCTTAGTTACGCGAGGGAAATTTGTCGTAATCTTTTCAAAGAATTTTCGGAACTGCTGTTTAATATACGGCAAAGTGAGTTCAACGCTTAAAACTCTTAAGACCTGTGTGGTGACCGGGAATGACAGAAAAGTCCCACTGTAGCTCATGCATGTCGTAAAAGGCGACTCAAATGGGTATCCAGCGTCTGGAGGTATAGCCGGGCACCCTGCCCCTGGGGATTATATCAGGGGACCTCAGGGACTTATCTTCTATGGGTAAGTACGGACATCATGACCCCGAGGTACCCTAGTAATCTTTTTCTTTCCCATGGTATTTACTATCTTTGGTAAACACGGGTGACGCTCTCCCGGGATACCCCAGCGATCCTTCTCTATTTTTGACCCTCCTTCTTGTCAACCAATTATTGTCTTTTTCTATTCTTTCACGTCTAGACCACAGGTAAATCTTGTTTGGCGCAGCATAGCCACATCTGGCTCTTGCGCCAATAAACATTACATTCACTCCCTTAAATGACTTCACCTCAAACATACCAAGGCCCCTTTATTATTCTTCTGAGATGCTTAGTAGTAAGGACGAGTAATTTCATTAAATGATTTATAACTGTAGCTCTCCAAATTGATGAATCAAATATAGGCCTTGTGATGGAAAGTAAAGAGCAGATGCTTATGTGCCGAATCACACGATCTGATTATTTATTAATGTCGCACACAGAACATGAGAGCTACTGGAGATGGTCCTTGCAATTTCAATCCTGGGTTAAGTAACGAAAACAACCTGAGCTGGTACTCTGTCTTTAAATTTCCACACCATGCAAACGGGAGGATTAGGAGCAACAGATTTAATGTGCATCAGTTCCAATATAAGGAGGGTCGTCAGAGGCATTAGAATTCGAGCCCACGACTCATTGGAAATCGGTAGCATACCCGAATGGGGTGCAAAGGGACACATACACTTCCCAAATTTTTTTCTGGAAATCAAAAAATATATTTCAGGATGATTCTTTTCAGCCATCCAAGAGGTGATGTGTTTTGGCGTACCAGATCACTTTTCAATCTTTTCATCGCTTGCTTTAATTTCAATTACATTTAGCTTAAATATATTCATCTAAATAATTTATCAATTACTTTAATTTTAATTACAATTAGTTTAATATTATTCTATTTAATAATTTATCTTTCGCTTTAATTTTAATTACAATGAGCTTAATATGTATTCAATTTAATAATATATCGTTCACTTTAATTTTAACTACATTTATCTTAAGCATATTCGATTTAATATTTTATCGTTTCCTTTCATTTTAATATCGGAAAAGTTTACTATTGTCCATTTCTCGATTTTTCATCGTTTGCTTTAATTTTTATATTTAACTGAGTAATTTAATTATAATTATCAAAAAAGCGCACCTTGGGTGGTTAAATCTGTTCTTTGCAAAACTTTGCATATAACTTTTTATGTATTAAGTTATTGTCTTTTTCGATGCACTTTGAATGCATAATTATATGCTATATTTTTCTATTTTAGATGTTTTTAACTTATAAAAAAAAATGAATTTTTTTCTCGTGCTTAATTTATTTCATCGATAAACCAGCTCATTTCATCAACGGAAGAAATTAACACTTTATTAGAGTTGCAAGCTGAAAAATCTGTAGTCTTGACATTTGGCGATACTTATTATTAATGTTTGATTGTAAATATTTGTTGAGAACAATACATGACATTAAAGGACAAATTGCACAAAAGTGCAGTATAGTAACTTTAATAAATTATTTCATTTTACGAAAATGCGATAGTTGTAAAGTCAGATGACGTGATGTGCATGGATCTAAATCTTTTATCTTGCGGTGATTGACCAAAGAAAACCGATAAAATTTAAATAAAAAATGGAGAGTAAGTAGAAAATTGAGTTTTATTTCCCGTACTACTACATTCAATGTTAGTAAAATGGGCAATAAAGAATGCAAAATTATATGTTTGTCTAATCAAAAAATATTCAATCAAAAATCATTCAATGACTTTTTTTTTCAAAAAAAAATATTAAAAATAAAAGCGGTATTATACATTATTTAAAAGAAAGATGTATTATTGTTCCCCTTTAAAAACAATACGTAAAGAAATATTTTTAACTTTGTGAAATTGTTATTATTTTTATACAAGTTTTTGAAAATGAAATTTTGAAAATTCAAATATGTTTAGATAAATTTATTCTCTCTATAATGCAACTACTGCAGTTTCCTTTGTCTTAATTAATTTTTCTACCCCTACATTTAGTGTGTTTCTGCGTTCCTGTTCAACGCACAAATATTCGCTGCGAAGGTCGTTGAATTCCCGGTTAATAGGTTATATTCTATATTGTTAAAGAGTTCTAGAACTAGTTTGTGAACTGTGTAAGCATGCAGTTAGCCCCTTTTTTAGAAACATCAAAAATTTTAATGAAAAGTTATGAATATAGATATGTTATCTGATGGAATTGCTCAACATCAATCGACCCGGATGAGAAAAGTCGTGACTTTACCTCCTCGATAAGCTACCTCATTTTTTCACAGGGGAAAAATAAAATAAAAGAAAGGAAGAGAAAGGGTCGTGTTGGAGTGCAATGTAGCAATTTATGAATCCGATAAGTTAATTCATGTGCACCAAAAAGGATACAGCAGAAAAGTAGGATACCACGTGATGTGATAGGAACCATAGCTCTTCTCATAGTGGCAAAAAAGTATAAGACAAGAACAATTTCAATGGAATTATTCTGGTGAGAATAGAGTGATTACTGAGTATCACATGAGACATTAGTATTAATAAAAGTAAACATCATGTTGTTTCCTCAAATAATCTTTATCCCTATTCGTCATTCATTGATTCACATTTATGAAATAATAGCTGTGATCATTATTTGCTCAAATTTGTGAAAACACTTTAACAAAAAAGTCTGCTACGGCCACGCAGTTAGGTCGTATCGAGTTGCAAGTTTGACTCCTAATTTCATGAAAGATTTGAGTGTTAAATAACGCGAAGCTAATGAACATCAAATTAAATACTATGTAACGGGATTTTAAGTGCATTTCTCTTTTACTTACTTCTGGGGCTACTTTACCACGATGTTTGTTACGAGAACATGTCCTTGAAAAGGAATTTTCGTTCAATACGAAGGCGATATACTAAGTATATATACTAGAATTGGAACCCATCTCAAGAAGGCTACTCGAATCGGATCCAGTGGTATGAAGTCGTCTACTTAAAATTATGCAGATAAGTAGAATTTCTCTTTATAATATTTGGTTAGGGATGCTATTAGTGGGCTGGCTATGCTTTTGTCGAGTTGTGGATTCAAGTCATGATGCCACTAAAAATCCGCTGTGTAATGGGGGTGATGAAAGTTTAATCTGTCGAGGATGATCGAAGATGCCAGTTCAAGTGTCTTCCTCATCATCTGACCGAAGTTCAAAATTACAAGGTCAGTCTCCAATAGCCTGGTGTTGTTTCTAAGTGCGACATTAATAAAACAATCCTCAGTCATTCCATCAAGAGACGCTGTAAATTAACAGCTTTACATTATTAACTTATAGTGATATTGCTTATTCAAAAATGATCACATTTGTTAAATAAGAAGCTGGTAATTGCGTCACTATGTCTCTTAATCATAACGAAAATAATTGGAAGTAACATCCTGGAGTATGTATGCCCTGGAGATATAAGGTGAGGGAAGTATTACCTCAAGTCTCATCCTTATTAAACGATTGTGACTCAAAATTATGAGCTGCATTACTTATAGCCCTGAGTAGTTCTAAAGAGATGTTAATTCAAATCAAACTGAATTATGCATTAAATATGTCATATATTAAATGACGCATTTAAATAGGTCAAAATAAGAATAGTAAGTAGTTTCAATCTTTTTTGTGTGTATTGATACATTAATCCAATTTAACATACATGAACAAAATTGGAATTCATATAATTGCAATATGTAGTCCATTATTCTAATAATAAATATACATAACCTGAAAAACAATTTAATTCAAAAAGTAAGCTTATTTTTTTTAATTCAACGACAAAATTTGAAAAAAGTATATATTTTTTTTATAACTTATGAAATTTTTGAATAACGATACAAATTCATGAAATCCAAGTTTTAATTTTAATGACTATTTGAAATATTTTTAGAGAATTGCTGGGAAAAATACTAGTTATTGATTTTGAATTAAGAATTCGTTACCTAACTGATTATTATTATTTTTTCTCATTTCAGTCTCGAGCTTATATGTGGAATAAAGTTAACCTGTGAATATTATATGAAGGTTTAGAAAGCTTACAGAGTATATAGATGGAAAGTAAATAATGTCAACTACCCACTTTTCCAACATTATTAGCCCCATGCCTATAATATAAATAATCTAATTGGTAATATACATTTTTTTTATAAGGAATTAAAAATTATGATGCGAAACAGATTTGAAATAAATAGTTTCTTCAATAATTCAAACATATTGCCAAAAAATAACAATGCAACAAAAATCTGAAGCCTGCATACAATTGTGTTTCTACAAAGTGATGTCTTCAAACAATTACATTTGTACTTAATGAAATAAGTGAATAAAATTCATGTGTTGTATTTTGTCTGCATATTATTTATGTTTTGATTATTAAATATTTTTTCACCATCACTCAGTCTAATTTATTTTGTCGCGTCTGTTGAAATAATGCATGCGCATGGCAGTTTATTCTAAATGCAAATAGATTCTCAATTATTCAAGTGCATCATATTCACACTTCGATGCACTTTGTTATTTATATAGTTCTTACTCTCTCTTTCATTCACTCTGACTTTCAAAATATCCTTTCATGTATGATTTAGATTTTTTAAAAAAAGAAAAAATATCACATTAAAAAAACAATTACAAAATTATGCTATGAGAACAATTTTAGAACCGAAATTCAAAATAATATTTTTAAAAAATACATTCAATGGGCTAAATTCATGTGATGTCAAGAATACATGATGTGGAGAGCACGTGTATCCCGCCAAACATAAACATCACTGTTGTGCAAGTGTTAACTGCTGCTTTTTTTTACTACTTGAGCTTGTTACTACTGCTATAAAAAATGTCATATTGTGTAGCTTATGGTTGCAACAAATAAAAAAGACAGGAAAGACTGTAGAACTAAATCGTTCTTCGGTTTTCCTTTAAAAAATTTATCTCTCGTCAAAACATGGGGGGAAATGCTGCGACGTGATAATTTTCAGCCATCGCCATACTCGAAAATATGCTCGGATCACTTCAACGAAAGTTGTTTTGAATACCAGCCGTTTACTAATCATAGCAGCTGAAGCCGGGCTCCATACCAACTATTTTTGTATTTTCCAAAGCTACATCTTCTAGAAGAGTACTGGATAGATGCCTGCCAACAACCTCTACAGAAAGGTAAGTATTTCAAAGAAAATATTTTTCACTTACCATAACTTTTATAATAAAAACATATAGTCAAGTGTAAATATGTTAATTGACTGAAGTTTTAGTTCTTAAAAATTTATTTAGCATTATGCTGTACAATAAAGTTATGATCTTTGAAAGTTAGTGTATTTAAATTGAGTTAAAATGCTAATTTATCATTAATATAGACTATATAGTTTATGATTAGTATAGATTATATATATTTTTCAAAAATATTCCTTTCTGCAATATTTTTGAGATTTTAATCCTATACTGTATAAATTTACTTTCCCATCATTTAATTCTATTGTTTGTTACATTTATAGAGTAGTTAACTAACAAAGCTAATTCTGCATGAAATTATATAAAATGAGAACATAAAGTATAATTTAAAGCAATAATATATATTAAACAAGTATTTTACAAATGAATATAAAAATTAAAATAAACTTTTTACATTTTTATGGAAATAAGATATGCAGCATCTACCTCAACTGAAGCAAACGTAGGAATGGAAAAAGCTGAAATCTTAACCACAAAGTAAGGATTTTTAAGACAATTAAGTTATTATTTCTTTCAAAAATTATGTATAAAAAACACAAAATTCAAAATATACTTCTTCCTTCCAGGGAAAAAGAGTCCAGTAAAGTTAGCGTCGGAACACAGACTGTTTCTTTCAGTGAAGTGATCGACTTGTTAGCTGAAAAAGAAGCTGAATTTAAGGATTTAAAAATTATGCTGGAAGAGAAAAAATTTGTTGCAGAAAACATTAAAGATGACACTAAAATGAAAGCATTGACAAGTTTTACATGGGAAAGATTTTTTGATTTTTTTTGAATTTCTAATTATAGAAACAAATTTGCAAAAAAACACAAATAGAAGACCAATTGAAAGTTTTTTTATTTATTTTTTTTATAAAACTAAGAACTGGGATTTCAAATGAATTTTTATCTGTTTTGTTTGAAACTTCAGTCTACTGTGTCTCGGGATTTTAACTATGTGACATCAATAATGTACGCAAAATTAAAATTACTAGATATTTTTCCATCAAAAAGTAGGATGATCGAATACATGCCACTACCATTCAGGTTTGGTAATAAAGATGTTCGAATTATAGTAGACTGCACCGAGTTCCCAATTCAGAAACCAAGTAGTCCCATGGAGCAGCAACTGACTTTCAGCCGTTACAAAAATACCAATACCTTAAAAGGCATGATTGGTATCGCACCAAATGGAGCAATAAGTTTCATATCTCCACTATATTGTGGAAGCATATCCGACAAACAGCTCTTTCTAAAAAGTAAACTGATGGATCGTTTAGAGCCAAATGATGTAATGGCTGACAAAGGCTTCTTGATTTCAGAAAAATTGGAGAACATCGGTTGCAAATTGCAATGCCCAATATTCCTGAAGGATAAAATTCAGTTCGAGGTAGCTGAAATGGTTAGTAACTCTCAATTATCCAACATGCGAGTAACAGTGGAAAGAGCTATCTCGAGGGTAAAGCAATATAAATATTTTGAAGGTGCTTTACCATACAGATGTTTGCCACATGTTGACAAGGTTTTTTTCATAGCATGCATGATGTGCAATTTTCACACGCCTTTGATTCAAGTGACCTAATGTGTAAAAATATAGTGTACTTGAATATTTTAAGAATTATAAAATTTTTAATTATTCCATATGTTATTTGTTTATTAAATTGTCATGTAATGTATAAATAAATTTATCATATTTAATTTTGAATTTTTATTAATTATTTAATTATGAATTAAACTTCATAATATTTAACATTGTGTGGGTTAAATGTATTCGATCACTCTTCTATAAACTAACAAATTGAATGGATTCCAATTTAGGTTTTTCATGTATTAATTATTTTTTAGTCATTTTATTAAATTGCAGTGTAATATGTAAATAAATTTATATGTATGAACTAATATTTTCAAATAATATACTTATATATTTTTAACATTGTTTCCTTGAAATATGACATTGTCAAGTCTTTTTAAAAATTGTTTCTTGTACTATTGCATACACAGCTTTTTGCTGCAGTTCATTTTGTGTTCTATTCTTAGCAATTGTTCATATTTTAATCTTATTTTTGGAATTAAGTTGAAAGCTTATAACTGGAATAAAAATGCTTATTTTTTTTCAAAATATTTTTTCTGAATAAACAATTTTGTATGCTATGCATTAACATAGTATTTCTGTATATGCTAGCTGTATACTTCTGATACATTCTTTTTTAAAAAATAAGTTAATCCTAAATTGTTAATGTTTTATAAAGAAAAACATTTAAGTAGATGTAGTAATCATTCTAAGCACCTGAAAAAGAAATATGGCTATGTAAATTCCATATACAACTTCATATTTAACAATCTGTTATATTGTGCAAATATGATTGTTTCTTCCCACCATTAACAGAACTTCATATTTACTTCGTCTCGGCATGAGCATATTTTTAAAAAAAATATTCATAAAGTTAATTCAAGTGGTTAAATTATATAAATAAACATATAAATATCAAGTCCTTTTATATTATATCTGAATTACCTTATTAAATCTATGGAATAATAAATATTTAGCTCGGGACTTTAATGAATGAATGTGATTGGATTGTAAATAAAAATATTTCGCATATTGAATAAAGCGCTGGATAATATGCTCAACTTCATCCTATGGTTTAAATTATTAAGTGTTTTTATAATTTACTAAATTATATTTAAATACGAGTTTGTGTAATAAATAATATGCTGCACCTATCATTTATATAAAAACCACGTTATAAAAAAATCCTAATATATTAGGGTTTAAATATTACATAAAAATCCCATTTTTTAAAAATTAAAATACAAACAAGTTGTGGTTCCTTCCACCAAGTCATTATGAGTTATGAACATTAGGTTCCAAAATAGTCATCTAAAAAAAATATAGCAAAGTGGCAAATCTTAAAATTCAACAACTCTACTTTTTAAATACTATGGTGCTATTTTATAGAATAAATATTAAAACATAGCTCACAATTTGACTTTATTCAAATTTTAAAATAATGTAATATTACAAATATAGCTTATACAAAGATAATTACAATACATTAATACAAATACAATTTTTAAGATATAAGTATAAGAAATTAAACACATTAAAAGGCGAACATATTGAAAATTCCTCAAGCAATTTTTTTGAATTAAATTTAAAAGATCAGCAGTAAAGAAACATTAGACAATCCTATTTTTATTCAAGCTTATGATTGTTTCAGCGAAAGGGGTGGCAAATATACCTCTCACTTTTTTTAAGGCAAATTTATTGCTGTCTAGTGTCGGTGTTTTTGTGCATCTACACTTAAACAACAGACTAGCCTTTGTCGGATCTTTTTTGGTTGGCCTTGGCTGGTGCCAAGTTTGCAACTTTTCTATGGGTGCAGAAAACATTTCCTTCTTAATGTAATCATCAATTGCATGCAATAGAGCAAATGTATGCTTACAAAAGGCAGGATCTTTCCCAGCAGGGCAAGTGCATCTTGCATTTAAAATCTACAATAAAAAGAAGAAAAAAAATTATAATATGAATTCTAAAATTAATAATAATTAAATATGTTAGATTTGAAAATACTCAATTAAGAAATAGTAACTATGAAATAAAATAAAAATATAAAAAGTAAATAATTATATACTGTTAGAGCTACATTACTAACTATCCAAATTTTAATTAATGTTACTGTACTTTTGAAATGTAGCAATCAATGGATGAGATTGTAATATATAACAATGTTAATATATAAAGAAAAATATTCAAAAATACTAAGTAATAACAATTTGACCATTCACAATCCTTTTTCATGTGGTTAAAAATGATTATTATATTAGAATAAATTTAAGTTTCAGCATAAATACAAATTTTCTGCACAATGAATTACTGCATTAAATTACTCAACTGTTCAATTTAAAAAATATATTTTTATGGTCATGTAAGCTATTATTACATTATGCAACTAAAATGCCAGTTAATAAGTAATGTTAGAACAAAGAAAATTATTATTCTGAAATATTAAATGAAAATGTAACTTGCTGAAGACAGAAAATAATTTAGTCCAAAATTAATTCTAATGATACTTTACTTTGAAAAATAACAATCATGCTTGAGCTTGTAATAAGTAAAAAAAAGTTAATATATAAAAAAATATTCACAAATACTATATGTTGACAATTTTAACATTGATAGATAAAAGATGATAATTTAAAACTTACCTCACAAGTTGGTAATATATCTGCAGATGGATAATATACCACACGTGTTTTCATCTGTGCTCGGACTTTCGCACGTACAGTGAAGAAACCGTTCCCCTGAAACTCAGGCTCCGAAAATGAAATAGAGCTGACAAATTTATCTCGAAAAAGTTTGAGACCTTTTCGTAATTTCGTCAGAATACTTCTATTTCCCGATTGTTTTGAAAAACGTTCACTGTACTTGTAAATATCCATCATTGAGAATGCCTTCAAATTCAGTGGTCTACTTTCGATACTGTAAGCCATCTTTGTGCAAATATATAGGATAAGATTACGAAAAACTAACTAAATGTATAAATAAACACTAAAATTAATTATTAAGACGTTTACGACTCTAAATCTTAACTACACAAATAAACTAGAACACACTACTACAAGGCTTACGACACTCAATTTAAACTTAAGAAATAAACAAGAATAAAGCAAAAGTTATACACTAAAAATACTCAGAAATCTTCCAACCTAATACATATGTATTGGAACTATGTAAAAAATTGGATATTACTAAATATTATACTAAAAAGTTAATGCACAAAGATGTAAACAACTAATAATAGAGTACTCCTGTGTTAAAACAGACCACGCCGGTTTGTATTAGTAGACATCGCGTGATTTGGATGTGGCGCCAGTTGTCTGTGAATTTAGCCCATAGGCTACTAATTTAAGGAGACTGGGTAAGTAAAATTCGAGAAAAAATTTGATTTTTACTTTTTTTATATCGCTAAATAGCTTACACTTTTTTTTTTTTTCTCTTTCAAACGATGTGACACAATTGTTTTTAAAAAATAAGAAGTGTTGGAATTTTTTTCATTCTTTCTTTGAGGACTTTGCAACTTGTTGATCATTTAACGAAATGACAAATGTAAAAAAACCTCTCTCGTGACGTGGCGCTTGATTTAATATCTTACATATATTATTATCTCTGTGTATCTTTTATAATTTTCTAACGATTGAAGAATTGGTAAGAATAAAGTTAATCGCAACTGTTCTTGCAGTTTTAACTGTTTATGTTGTTCCTTGTGTGAGTTTTAAATATTGAGGATAATATAGACTGCGTATTGCTCCTTATCCTATAAAAACTATCAACCATTTTTAAATATTTTTCGTGTATCTTATCTGGTACACTTAGATTACCTTGAGGAAGTAGTATTTTAATGGTATAAAAGAGTTAATTTATTTAGAATGCCATAAAGTAAGCGTATATTTTCAAAAAACGTAAAAATGTTGGAAAGTCAACCATCTGTGATATTGAGACAACAATAAGATAAAATAATAATGTAGGAACTGAAATTGCCATATTAAGCGATTCTTTCCTTCAGTATAATGATTATAATAAAAATTCTAAATACGAAATTATATCATTACTTGTATTGGATAAATTTGCTGTTTGCAAAAACTGTAATGGGAGCATATATGTGCGAATTATAAGGCGAAGACCTTGCATCAACAGATCTTTTGGAAATATTTTGGATCCCTTCAAACAAATCCAGCAAGCTGTTTTGGCTGAATATTTTCATTTATTGTCGAGTAATGAAAGTCCAAATCATGGATTCTGTCCAGTTGAATCTCAAAGCTGAAGTGGGTTTCATTGTACCCGAGCAAAAGGCTAAACGTATGACCACACCAGGCATGCGTATAGTTCTCTACTTGTAATGGAAGTTATCAATTCCGTATTTAGAGATTTGGTTAATACACAGATGCTAAGAAAAAACCTTTATTGAAAAACATAGAATCCTAATGAATCTGTGAGCACAGTTATCTGGATTCGTATACCAAAAATAGTTTTTGTGATTACCAAAACTTTAAAATTTGGTGGTTTTGATTCTGTTTTTTGCTTTCACGTAGGAAAATTAACAAAGTGCATTACTTAATGCAGGATTGAAATTAATTCAATTGATCACTGTGTGAAAAGAAGGTATGAATTAGACTACATAAAAATGTATAAAAATAACTATCTCCAAATATTACATTCTTCTACAAAGATCAAGCAATTGAATTTATTAAACGATTTTCAGAAAAAAAATCCCTAAATGAACACATAGTCATAAGTAACAAAAGATCGTGACGTCATGTGATGCAATATGCGCTCAAATTTTGCGGAGTCGAGACAAAATCTGTCTTACCCGTAAATTTGCCTCTTTAACACTAAATTTTAAGCATCTAAAACAGATTTTAAAAATCACTTTGATGTGAACACCATCATCACTCACAGTTTCATGTGCCTTTCCACTTTTGTGTGTTTTACCATTGTCCACACACACAATTTTTTCCTTTTATTAAATATAGATTTAGTTTAGTAGAAAAAACTAACGTAACTTATTTCTACCAATTACGAAAGATCACGTTGCGTAAAAAATATCATTAAAATGCATATATTTTGAGCAGAAAAATTTAGGGAAAATTGCTGGATCTGCTGGACATTTTGAACAGGGAATTTTCGTAAAATATCACCAAATGTTTCACGGGAATGTGCTACGATTCCTTCCCCACATTGGAAAAGCAACCTAAATATTTTTAAAAGCAATAAATTTTAAAAGCGATCAAAATGTAAGGATCAAGGTAGTCAAACATCTGGGATACTACCATCGCGCTAAGAGCATCAACGAATTATAAAAATAGCTAGACCGATTGGTTGCGCTTCATAAGAATTGGTCACTGCAGTCAAAGGCAGTGATTGAGAAATGGGACAAACACGATCCTATAAACTAAACGAGGGCTATACGAAAGCAATTTGTTAATATTTTATTTAGTCTTCACCAGAATATGTTATTGATCAACTTGCACAACAAGAGCTTTGACTCATCCAATCCAATGACTCATCCAATGTGTAGGTCGCAGTAGCCTGGCGGTCATGGTTTCGGATTCGTGGCCGGCGGTTTTGGTTCAGTCGCGTGTTCGATCTTTGGCCGCCAAAGACCCGCCATGCAGCCAGAGCTGATGCACGTTAAATCTGTCGGGGCCCAAAGTCCTCCCGTTGGCGTGGTGTGGATGTTAGGAGAGGGGTGCCAACTCAGGTGTCGTCCTCGTCACCTGACCGAGATTCAAAATTATGAGGTCCGTAGCCAATTGTCCTCGTGTTGCTTCTAGTGCGACGTTAATTAAAAAAAACTAAACTAAACTTAAAAAAATAAAACTCATCCAATGTCGATCATCAACTGATTTATCTATTATATCATTTTCGGTAAGCGTTAAATAACTTATCTGTTTAGTACATCGATTCTCAACTGGTGGTGCACGTACAACAAGAGGTACGCGAGAGGCCGTTAGAGGGTACTTGGAAAGAAAGTGGTGATGACTACTATGCAGCTATTAAAAAGAACAAAAGAATTTTAAAAGTAGGTAGTTCTTATTAAGATAGCCAGGTGAAAATTTGACTTCCCTTTCAATAAAATCTTTGACGAAAGAGAGGCTGCATCCATTGGATGGATCGGCATATCCCCCCAACCTCGCCACATAAGAGGAATGAGAGATTGAGTCCTCTGGAGGGTTCGGCCTTCCCTCCTCTTACTCCAACTTCCGCTCGAGGTTGGTGCTCTACTTCCACAGTATTTCATATTTGACTGTTGATGCATGCCGAGCTAAATATAAGAACAAAGAAAGAATTAAATCGTGTTATGTTTAAATTTTTGTCGTTGGTTTTTGTAATACGTGTTATTCCTACAATTCTAGTCAATTTTTCTATTACTCACGTGATTTATGTTATGAATCAGTGGCTAAAAACTAGATCTGTGCAAAAGTGGAAATTGACTGAAGCACCAAATAAAGCACTATGCAAGTACATCTGACCCTGATTTAACCAACAATACAGTATGACAACAATAAACACTACCAGAGCAGGTGAATAAGCAAATTAAGTTTCTTCGTCTTCTTCTGAGGGAATAACAAACAAACAAAAAAGAAAATATTTAGTCAGTTACATTAGTCATTGATTTTAATGCATAGGAGAAAAAGAAGCGGAACGCCTTAAGTCCTTATGTGTTGTATGTGGTCGTACCAAACATTATAAATTAAATCATACTTAACATCCTAGGCACAAAGATAAAGATAGCATGATTTTTCATAGATCACAATTCAGTTCTGTAAACGTGAAAACAAATTTTGAATCTACCGAATCTGATTCTCTCAGAATCAAACTTAGCAGAAGCAGCCCCCAAAATGAAATCACTCACTCACTACTGTATCCCCAGACTCAGCTTTGTATTTAAAATTTCTAGACATGAGAAACATTCTGCATGAAAAGGTCAGAGTTGTCAACTTTATCAAGAAGAATCCACCAAACTCCAGGTTATTTAAATTGCGGTGTTAAGACATGGATAGCCTTCATAACATTTTTCTTTTAGCGCACCAAAATTTGGTGATTTTCCCTTGGTAAAGTCCCGTGGCTGTTCGAATTTCAACAGGAACCATTCCTTATTTCGGAAGAGCATCTTGAAAATCTTGAACCCATGATTCTTGATTTAAAATGGTTACAAAGACAAGTATTCCTAAAAATTATTCCTTACCAGATTAATAAGCTAAGCCCTTCACTTCAAAAAATTGTAACATTTTTCAACTCGTCAACAAAATCGAATACATAAAAAAAGTATTTGATTTTGGAGCAAAGTGCATTAAGAAACGGTCACCTTCAAGTGTTCAAAACACTTCACAATTTCTTGTGTGTGTCGCAAGTCGAACCAATTTAAGCGTCAATTTGATGAGATAATTGAGCAACTTGGAAGATTTAAAATTTTCGTTTGAAAAATATTTTTCAGTGTAGGAATTGGTGATCGGTGGATATCTAATCCTTTCATTCTAAAGTGGCTTCATTGTTGGTTCCAGAAAAAAAGAAATTTCTCAAACTGACATCAGATACCATTCTGATGATCTTTTCGATTGCGGAATGGTGAATCTTGAAAGTTTTGGGGATCATCATGGGGATAAATGCAGTGCGTTTTCTATGTTTCCATGTTCAATAATGTTTTTGTTGTCATTTGACAGCACTTAGTTGGTTTAGCGGATGTTTTCTTCGTATATTTACAAATATATATATATATATATATATATGTGAGTGTTTGTGTTGTATGTGTGAGTGTGTGTGGAAATTGAACTTCGACTTATCGCCCAGAACGCGGCCATAGAACGTCTCACAACCAGAGAGCGCTGCTACTGTCTCGGCGACATTCCGCTAAGGGAAAGAAGACGTATTGCGCGGGAAGACGCCATTACGAGGTTGGAGTGGGCACACGGAGTGTCTGAGATATATCGCCGCTAAAACCGTTTTACGAAATAAGTGCAGGGAGCACAACCTCACTGGAATGAACTACTTACGCTTATTGGATCAAGATACTATTTACGTTTTTCTTAATTTCATACATAAGTGTCTGTACATAATCGCTGTAAATAAGAATAAATAACTTCAAATAAACCGAAGTATCATCGTTGTGAATACCCGGACTTTACACACACACACACATATATATATATATAAGCAAATTAAGCACAACTATGGATTTTAGCTTATATTATCCTCTTTTGAGCCCTATTTTTCAAAAATTTGTAATTCAATACAGTTCCAAATATCCCGTTAACTGTTCTTATTTTTTTCCAAATCTGTGTGATAATGTGTTTGCTTGCGTAAAAATGAAATGAAAATAAAAAAATAAATAAAAAGATCCTTTACTTCAATTCAATATGCCCTTTTTTCGGAGAAGTTTTCGAAATCTGTGATAAGTGAAACAAAATGTATGGGGGTGGGGATTACCTGGAAAATTTTTATCCGGGAATGTGCGAAAAATAACTGAACAAATGGGGGTACGCACATTGGTTCGCTTCTCCAGTGAAATTATTGGAAACTTCTGGTTGAATAGGTTGCCATATTGCATTACTGAGATCGCTTTTCTTCCTTATTAGAAACCTGTCACTCTTTTGAACGAATTTTGAAAAGAAAAAAAGAGGGAAAAAAACGCCAAAAAGGTGAGAGCCGTATCCATTATACGGCTTTAGTTTTTTCATGAAACGAAATAAACTCGTTTATCGAGGGGCGGGGGAGGAAGAGGTAAGGGTCTTTACATAGTGGTTGATTCATATAATGTCTTTTAAAACAATAAGTTACGTATATCTTAAACACTTTTGTGGATTTCTTTTCTCCCGAAGGTTCTGATAACGTTATAAGTAATCCCTATGACTTATTTCTTTGTATATATTTCCAGCAGCCTGTTAGATTTAATAAATGTATCGCTTTGAAAATGGTCATAAAATTATTTTGATATCAGAGTTTGCATTTATGGTTCACAACATCAAAACTTAGCTAATGTAATAAGTTTAAAACCTTGTCATGCATTACGTGAGTTAGATGCTGGTGCGCGGAGATTTACATGACCTGAAATCGTTGTAAAATCTGTGAGCTCTCGGGATTCGAAACTGTACATTTACAGTTATTTCAAGCAGTAGAATGAGATGCCAACTCAAATATCGATTTCGTCATTTGGCCTAGACTCAAAATGAGAGTCTTACTGATTAGATTAAGCGAAATTTTCAGCTATAACCTTAATTAGGCAACTAAAATCGTCCAGTAAACTAGAGATAAATAAGAAAAGGGATTTAATTTAAATTTTACAATTACATGTACATTTAATATGTAATTTATTTATATGTAGATTTATTCCATGTTAAGAAAATTATTACTGTTGTCATACACGAGCAGAAAAATTTAAGGAAAGAAACACCTAAACTCCTTTCAAAACTAAATAAGAAATTTTATACATTAAATTTACAAATTCATTAACCTCAATTATTTCAAAAGCAACAAATTATTTCTCCTTTTTTATGGGCATGTATCACGGCAAATTTAAAAATTTAGTGAAGAAACGTAAAATTTATAAAAATTTTAAAACTGTTGATTTCATGCCAGGGTGGAATTGGTAATGAATCATTGTAACGACAATAAATTAAAAAAGAAGCGAATCGTTCAAAAATACTTTCTGGCTCAAAAGGCTAAGCAAAAGCAGAATCCATCTTCAAAAGCAGCTCATCATGAGGTAGGTTATTGTTAATATATTTGCCAAAAATCTAACAAAATTAAAATAAAAACTAATACTTTAAATCTTTTACATTTATAATATGGCAGAAGTTTTTCATTAATTCAAAAATTTATTTCATTTTTAATGAATTACATATAAGTCTGGTAGATACCCATTCATCTGCAAAAGATGTAATGGATTTTTAGTGTTCCTCTTATAGGTATAATGGATATATAGGGAAAATATACAAATCGCATACATTCAAAACATCGTCTACGTCAAAAACTATCTAACCTGTAGAAGATTCTGTCTGATAATAAACGTGCTGTTTTGCAGCAAGCTCAATTACTAAAAGTTATTGCATATTAAAAAGAGTTTCAAAAGCTTCACAGGTAGTTGAAATATAACTCGGAAAGTGGGTTGGATGTTGACACCTGACCATTTCTCAAAATTATGGGGTGGGGATTTGCCATCACGAGTCTGTAATAACCTTGTGGCCAAGATCATTAGTTTCACTTCTACTGACATTTAAATCGATTCATGAGCTTATGTTCTGGTTTCAATAAAGATCTTTCTTCTAAAAAAAAAGAAGGCTGTTGCATGTTAAGCTCAACTGAGTTTTTAAGTTCTCATATAGTGTGCAGTGGAAATTAGGAGAATAATATGCATGCTAAGGTTTTGTCACCGTATTGCCACCGCTCAAAATTCCATGCCTATTGCCAAGGGTCCTTAAGTAATTGTTGAGTAGTACTTAATCAAGCCAACCAAATATACGTTGGCAATAGATATGATTTCGAAAAGACTCTACTCTTATAAATTCTCATATTGCGATAAATAGTTTAATATATGAAACGGTCAACAATTCTCTCTGTCTCTCATCTCTTAAAGATATAATGGTTTTAATATTTCTGTCTTTATTTTTGGTTCTTTTTTAGCATTTTCATCTCTTGTTTTAACTTCTAAGTAGTATTGTAATGGTTTAGTATTTACGTGTTGTGAAGTATTTTCGAGTATATACACGGAAGCAGCCAACAACTCACGCAAGCGTGTACTCTACATATGCTAGAGTAAATGTGTATTTATATATTTCAAAGCTATATAATATGTAAAGTTTATATATATATACATATTTCCAGCTAATTATTAAAGTATTAACTGCATTTTCAAATGTACTGTAAATCAGTTCCTCAGTTATTCGATAAATGGCACCATGAATCAGCGCAGCGTCATGTGATAGCTCGAGCAGCGCCATCTATTCCTGAACAAAACTGAGCGACATTTCGTTCACGCTGTCTTTTCCCCTTTTTCCATTTCTCTTTTCTCTTTCGCATAACCTGCGTCGGAAGTAAACTTCAAACGTCAGAGCGCGTTCCAACGCCCACCGCTGTTATGCAATACAACGAGGCAGCTATCTATCTTTCTCCGATGAACTGGTCAACTTCTGTTGTAAATATTTTCACTCTCCATCTACCCATTTAATGAATGAAGTAACACAAGTTGAGCTTCATCATTGAATTCCTACGAAATCATCATAATAGAATCCGGTAACAGAATTACTTACTCCCCTAGACAAAACGCTTTGCGTAAGAGCAAACCAGTGTAGATTCGGGACGTGCAATCTCATCACCCCCGTTCTACACACACACACATCTTTTACATTTCACGAATACATTTATCTCGTATTTGATGCATGCGTAAATTCTCACCGACCGTGGAAATTGGCGCGATTCTAGTCAAATTTACACCAATTATTTATGTGGCTTAAAATCACTAATTCCTTTCAAGATAAACAACGAGTGAGCTCTCTTCATAAGAATTTGATGCCACATAAATTCATCTGTAATATATATCTAAATGATGGCGTGCTGTTCCATGACGGCGCATCGTTTGGTGATATTTTTTCTGGTTTCGAGATAATTGTCGATGAAATTGCATCAATCTTTTTTTACCTTAATAAATTGTGGAGTTTACTACATAAACTTCCTCAAAAATTGCCATCGGCGTATAATATCACTGATGTTTCTTGGCTGGTTGGAAAAAAAAATGTTGCAGTTTTTCAAAAGTATATCATTTGTTAAAAAATTTTGAAAATTTTCGATGCTTAAATGATATTTCAAATGAGAGATTTCGGAAATTTGCATATACTTATGATATTTTAAACAGTTTTATAAATTGGTTTTTAAATAGTGATAAACTGAATAGTATCCACACATGAACCCCAGAAGCAGCCAAACAAACGCTTTTCGCCAATTCACAAAGATGCCAGTGAGAACGACCTTTTTTTAGGATCGCAAATAACCAGAAAACACTTTATTATTTTGTTATCACAGATGTTGATAATTATTTTATACCTTTGAACAAAGGCTTCTGGTATTTACGTAGGATCTCATCGACTGTGAGTATCAGTGAAGTTATTAGCGCCTTCCGCTAATAACATGAGCCGATCATTTTGTAAGCCGACAATTCTTAATGCTATTCAAAAGTAAGAAGTAACGAATTATTTTATTTTTTAAATCGCACTGTTTGCCGCAACAGGTTAATACAATGCCGACTCACATAAACTGCTAAAATTCTAAGAAGATAGGGTTTGTCACGTGCATGCATAGGGTGTCCAAAATGTTTTTCGGTTCACTTTAATTTGGCATACTTCTATAAAATGACACTCATCATTCATTTAAAAAGTAACAGGGGCCTTTGAAGTATTCGTACTTAAAGCTAAATTATACTTTCCTAGTCCTGCACTTTAGTTTATCATTGTTCTGCATGCAAATAAAACTGCGGATTATTTAGTACTTTTCCATTATAATCACACCTCTTGGCATCTTTATATATATATTTATCCATTCACATATAACTCTTCCTTTTATAACGGCACGGCATTTTCCATCAATGCATATCAGAATTTGGGATTAGCTGGGGTAACTTTAAGCTGAAATGGCCATAAATCACACTTGTCGAGAAGAAAAAGGTATTTGTGCACAGTTGTTGTTTGTTGATATTTTCCCGTGTTCTTTTCGTAAGATTAATTTGCTTCTAGAGTAAAGAATTGAGGAGAAATTGCTCTTTTTTGTTGTTTTCCTTTTTTTGGAAAAAAAAATGAAAGTAGTTGTTTGAAAGTTTAGTATTGGGGAAAAATGCACACACACAAGCTAAATGGCGCCAATTCGGTGTTGGAATGTGTATATAACGGAAAAGTGTCACCGTTTAATTTTTGAAATAAATTTTTAGTTATAAACTTCTTAAAAAGCACGCATTCTTATTTATATTTGATAAAGATTCTCAAGATGTTTCTATGGCCACGTGTCGGAAAGGCAATTTTCACTAGCAGCTAATTGGCGACTTTAAATTTTCGCAAAATTGTAGCATATCGGATTGGGGAACTAACCAAGCAATTTTTTTCTTTAGCTCAAAATGATTTTTTTCCCTACTCTTCCAAGGAATCGATTTCCACCATGACGCTGCATTTCCTAAAACTAGCAAATCCGATTACCTTCCAAGCATAGTTTGATTGCTTATAATTTCAAGTTGATTCGCGAGCAAAGCGTTACAGGGGACATGGGGGAAATTTAAATAAATTTGGCGATAATTAAAACGGCCTTGGCGAAATCGCGTTGAAAATGCTGCTGCAAAAGAATTCTGAGCACGCTCTAGGAGTTTTATTATTTTTTTCTCTAGAAATAAAGCGAGAGTAAATTAAATAGTTGACGGGATCAAGCAAGTAAATGCTAATGCTCAGAATGGTAGAGCCATGGTTGGTGGGCGTCAATTTTTGATAATGGTAAATCAGGCGAGTTGAAATACCAAAACCAAAAAGTTGGGAAAAAAAAAAAAAAAAAAAATCAACGACACAATGCTGATGTTAAGCAGAAACTGGAGGAACTCTAGTACAAAACAAATGACCAACAGAGTGCAGTTACCGGTTAATTAGAATTAAATTAGAATGTAACTGAAATCTGTATGATAAAATTGCAGTGACATCAAAGGTAGTAAATATATTGTCATTTCGTAAGTGAAGTGTTTGGTGTGTGGTACATAAAAAGCGGTTGAGCTTTAATAATGTAGTTATTGTGGTTAGCTATTGAGAATTGAAGTCTATGCTAGATAATTTAGGGGCAAAGTTATCAGTTTATTAAATGTTGAATTCATTCAGAATGATGTTGTTCCTAACGTCATAACGCGAAGAATCTTGTTTTGTATAATTTAAATTTTCTCAATATATATATATATATATATATATATATATATATATATATATATGGGATGGAAGAATATTGTAGAATTTTCTTAAGAAGTTTATGTTTTGAGCCTTAAATTTAGGTATTCTCTAAAATAGATCTGTCTTGAAAGATTAGCTTAAAATTTCTAAAATAAATCGACGATTTCTACGAATCTCACTTTATTGTTTATTTCATGGTTATCATGTCGTAACTCTCAAAACTTACCAGCTTTTAAAGTGCAAAAACTATGGCAACTTTTAACAACCGAAAACGACAATTTTTAACTACCGCGGCCACTTTTAAAAGTGGCCGCGGTAGCCTAGTCCGCGGTCATAGTGGTCCGGCAGTTTTCCTCCAGTGAATGGTTCGAGTCGAAAGATCCGACGTATAGTTGAGATCGATGCACGTTAAATAAATCGAGGCTCGCAGTCCACCCGTTGGCGTGGTGTGGAAGTTTGGAGAGGGAGGTACCAGATCAGGTATCGTCCTCGTCATTTTAATGAGGTTCAAAATTACGAAGTCCGTCGCCCAAAGCTCTCGTGTTGCTTATCAGTGCGACGTTAATGAAACCAATCACTCAATCAATCTAAGCGATAAAAATGAAATTAGTATTCAAATATTAAAATTTAAGCAAACGATAAAATATTACTGTGGACAATAAATTTTTAAAGCAATAAATAATACTGTGTTCAGATATTTAAATTAAAGCAAACGATAAATTATTAAACAGAATATATCTTAAGAGTTATATAATACATTAATTATAACTTTCGTTGCCGTGGAATGAAAATAAAATTCATTTATTTACATAAATATTATAATCTGTTCTAACAAATATCTTTATCTATGTCTCTCCATTTTAATGGTCTCCTATTATAACCAGCAATTAATTAGAATTAAGCTTTAGTACGGGTACAGGTTTGGTGCTTTCTCATTTCTCACATACATTCCCTTTTTAAGCGAAACGAATTGCCGACACAACGTACTCAGTGATAACAGTTAAGCAACTCCGTCCTCTAACATAACAATAAAGATATGTTTTTCAAGTTTTGTCAAGCGATTAATTAAGTTTACGTCTAAAATTATGGCGTAGAAAATGATTACTAAAGGGAAAAAATAGGTAAATGAGAAAAAGCGAAAATTAAATTTTGATAGACGAATCGTATTTTACAACGTTTTTATGTATTTCACTTGGTGTGTGTCTGAGTGTGTATCAGTGCGTCATCAAATTTTCGATCGTTAATTTACGAACTTCCCATCAAACAAGAGCTCTGAAACCTTGGGAATCGTTCTTACTCGCCTAACAATACAATATTTGGACATTTGCGACAAGTTTTATGTAATATTATAATGATTTTTTTTTGTAATAAACGTTGCCATAAATAAAAAAAAATAATTGAAATTGGAGAGCATTAAAAATATACAAACGTTGTTCTTAAAAACGTTGATTTTTTACCTCGAATTATTTACAAGCTATCCTCGAAATTAAATAAAACTGAATGAGAATAATTTCACTTATAGTTTTTACTGCCTTTTTTTTTTTAACGATATTCTCATTTTTTTTTAATTTCCTGAATGACAGGGGGGGGGGGCCCCTTATATATTTATTACACAGAATAGGATATTTAGATGAAGAAATAAGTCGCTAAACATTATTTCAATTCAATATTTGGCATTTTAATTACGTAGATTACAACGCGAAAGTAATCGAGATGGTGAATGTGATATTAAAAAATTACAAAGAAACATAAATTATTTTTATGCCTGAGTTATCATGATTAACATCTGCTAAATTACAGCAATTATTTTTATGATATCTACGTTGGATAAATTATCGAATGATAGCTATTTAATTAAGAGTATTTTAATAAATTACCCGGCACCTACAATGATTTACTTTGATATTAAAAGCAGAACATGAAATAATACGTTAAAAATTATCAAAAAGAAAACTTAGAAATATATCTGCCTAAATCTTACAATTTACTCTACTACGTTTCATTCATACTTCAGTTATTGTTATTGTATTAATTTAACATATAAATATTCAGTGATAAGTTAACAGCAGTTATTAAAGAGGATTTAAATAATTTTACACGTGCATTAAGAAACTAACAAATATATTTAAATGGCTGATACTAATTTTCAAGATACTATCATATTGCATTCCAAAGTTGAGACGACGACACATCATGAATAATTTATTTATTAATTATTAGAATCATTTATTAAGATTAACGCTCAGCACCAAAAAACAATTTATGACTAATGAATGTCTTCTTGGTGTAATGAGCTCTGTTAGAAGATACTTTGATTCCACTTAACGTATTTATCTTGGACCGAAATGGATACAATTGTAATAGTTATCTTTGAGTAAAGAAATGTTAGGTCTTTAAGCATCAAATGAGCCGTAAAGAACAAGAGAGGACGGTCTTGTTTATTTCTCTCTTTATATTCAGATTAATATTTTTTAATCACTTCCAAATAAGGGTTATTACAATATATGGGTTTATAATAAGGTTTAATAACTTGTTTTCACATTTATCTCAAAAGCGTTTTGCTAGACACCTGAAATTACCTTGCTGATCTTGTCATCGCGTGCAGCAAAAAAATTGTGTGTTGAAAAGAAATAACCGAAAGACAATTTACGCTTTCTCTTAAACAAAAAGTAGTTGTGAGCTGATTACTTATATAAGACACTAAATAAAATATTTTTTTTAGAAATTAAGAGGAAAGGAAACTTATTATTCGATCATATTCATATTTTTTATCAAGGAAGATTTCAAAAATTCTTGTGGTATTGTTGTATTTCCTCAAAAAGTTTTGAAGATAATGTTGTGAGGTAACTAAAAATATTAAAGTTCAGGGTTCAGTTTTTTTTTGTGCAATATATATATATATATATATATATATATATATATATACACATAGACCTAAGCATTTTTACAAACTTTTATTCAACCTGCTATGTTCTTATGTACATTTGTGAAAAACATATTTTTTCAGTTCAAATTTTGTGGTCGCGATAGACTAGCGGCCATGGTCGTGAACTCGAGGATGGCGTTGTTTTCGTCTAGTCATCAGGGTTCGAGCCCTGATGCCATTAAAGACATGCTGTGTCGTGGGGCTAAGCATGTTAAATCTGGTCGAGGTACAAAGTTCTCCCGTTGGAGTTTAGTTTAATTGGAGTTTAGTTTAATTTTAGTTTTATTAACGTCGCACTAGAAGCAACACGAGGGCTATTGGCGACGGACCTCGTAATTTTGAACCACGTTCAAGTGACGAGGACGACACCTGAGCAGGAATCCCTCTCTCCTAACATCCACACCACGCCAACTGGAGGATTTTGGACCCCTATAGAGTTAACGTGCATCAGTCCCGGCTACACGGCGGGTGTTAGGCGGCCAAGGATCGAACCCGCGACTGAACGAAAACCGCCGGCCACGAATCCGAAACCATGACCACTAGGCGGCCACTCTCCCGTTGGGATAGCGTGGGAGTTTGGTGTCAGGTCTAGCTCATCTTCGTCAGTTGACCGAGGTTCAAAATTATGAGTTCTGTCGCCAACATCCCTCGCATTGGTTCGCAGTGCGACACCAATAAACAATTATAATCCAAGTAAAATTTTGTAGTCGAATTTTAACCCACTCCTTATCAATTGATCGAATTGAAATTTTGCTTACACATATAACTCAGATGTCAATACAATATTATAGTATACTCAAGCAGTGACGGATTTGTGGGAAATGGGTCAAACAGTGACGGACTTAAGAGGGGAGCCTGGATCCGGACCTCGCACTTCAGAACAGCCAGTTCAGTTGAAATTTGCAGAAAATATAGCTCATGTAATTGCTTTTTAGTCTTAAATTTTCCAGACTAAAAAGAATTATATAAATAAATATAAGAAAACAGTTTTAAATTCAGTTTTTATTTAAAGATGGACTAAAAGGCATATAAAAATATTTTTTAAATAAAAAATAATATATGCGAGTATTATAAAAGCGTGAAGGTTAATACCTCTTTTGATCTCATATATAAGAAAGTAGCAAGCGTGCTTAATTTATCAATAATTATCTAGATATCTTAATTAATCACATAACGCTTTTATAAAAAAATTATACTATTTTATATTGAATTTTTTTTATACATTTTAATCCAAGTAAAAACTTGTTTTAAAAAGGTAATTCGACATATTTATTCCTTCTAAAATAAATTACCTTGCTATCAGTGCTGAGAATAGATTAATATATAAAGATTTGTTTTATTTCATAGCAATCAGAAGTATATTTATCTTAAGATACGATATTTAATTATTTAATTTGTTACCTCTTGTTTTTTTTTTTTTTTTAATTTTTGGTATCTGAACAGAATATCACCGTCAATTTAAAATTATTTATTATCTACAGTAATACTTCATTATTTACTTAAATTTTAATATCAGAATACAAACCTTTTAAAATTCAAAATCGTTTGTTTTGATTCATTTCGTTGTTAAAGTTGACATTTTTATGTACTTCAGAATTTTTGTAATTTGAAGGATTATTAAAGTATTTTAAAAAAGATTTTTGTTGATTGTTGTCAAGTACGATTTTGTGTGAGCTTAATTTAATAAGAAAATAGAATAAAAAGTATTTGAAATACTTTGAAATTAATATAGAACTTACTTTTTGTAAACAATCTTCTTCGTATTTATAATTTTTATACAAATACCTAAATTATTTTACGAGTTTTTAATTAAATAATATTTCGTTTGGATTCGAAATTTAGAGATTCACATTTACTGGCATTCATTTGCATATTTCCTTTATGAAATACCTAGAAAATCTATTTCTTTTGAAAGCTTAGTAACCATATTTAGTTTATTAATTTTTAATGTTTAAAGAATAACATTATTCTTAAAGCTTCGTAATAAGTAAAGTTTTATGGGTATCAGAACATACTTATATCAGAGCAAAATAGAACATCACATAAAATTTAAAAAGACAATCAACTTTTTCAAAAAAAAAAAAAAAAAAAAAAAAACCCACTGTCTTCTCAAAAAGTTTGAAATTACTTGATAAAAATGGCTAGCATTTTCCTATTTCAAAGTATTTATTATGGTTTTAAATTTTTTTAAAGTAACGTCTTTTTCTGATCAATTCAATGAATGATCACAACCTTTAAAAATAGATTGCGGTTTGTGTGATATTTGAAAAACACGATTTAACTGTCAAATATATTTATACCTGCTTGTATATGTATTAAGTAAGAATTCAAATATAAATTAACATTCTGACACAAAAGAATGAAACATTCTCATGATCCGTTTTCAAGCCTTTTATTAAAAAGAAAAATTTAGATTAATATTTTTAAGAGTATAAATAAACTTATATACGATAGACAAAAGACTATTGTTTTCTGAAATTATGTTGGACACTTAAAAATCTCGTCTCGAAACAGGATGATTTTTTTCATGAGTGTCTATTCGGGCATTTACTATAAAATTCTACTGTAATGCTCTTAGAAAAATTTTATGTTGCTAATATGTATATTACATGAAAATAAAGCTTGTAATTTCTTTTTTAAAGTATTACAAGATATAAATATGCCTAACATACATGTTTTTATTTTAATAGCTTTTTCTACTGTTTATTGGAGGTAAAAAATATAAGAAAGTCATAGTGATACAAGCCATTTAATTGTTCGAGTGAAAAAATGAAAGAAATGCAATTTCTGATAGATATATTAACATAATTCGAGATAAAACCAACGTTTTTAAAAACAACGTTTTTATATGGTGGCAAAGTTTATTAAAAAATTATTGAAATATTAGTTAAAACTTGTTGCAAATGTCTAAATATTGCATTGTTAGGCGAGGCGAGTAAGAAGTGAAATACATAAAAACGTTAAAACTAACTAAAATTAATTAATTCATCCAGTAAATTAAATGGTTGGAATGCAGTTTAATCCAACCACCCTTGGCGACATGAATTATTTGGTGATATTTTGCCAAATGTGGCTACCCTGGTCCGTTTTACGGATTTAACGTTCAGCCAAAAAAAAAATCGCCAATTTTGGAGCCAATTTTTGAAATCGCGCCAAGTGGTAGGGCTAAACTGCGTTATTAAAGAAAATATTAATTAAAACTTGTAGCAAATGTCTAAATATTGCATTGTTAGGTGAGTAAGAACGATTCCCAAAGTTTCAGAGTTCTAGCTTGATGGGAAGTTGGTTAAATTACCGATAGAAAATTTGATGACAAACACACACCAAGTGGAATACATAAAAATGCTTTAAAAAGTACTCAAGATTTAGCTTTATCACATGAAAAGCTTTTTAATACTTAAAATAAATTTTTGCAATAAAAAAAAAAACGTAGATTTTGCTATGTTTTTCACCTGCAAATTGATGTATGATTTCATGGGAATTATTTTTAAAAAGTATTTTCTAAAAATTAAATTTTCTAGTAACGATATTCTTTGAATTGGACGTAGAAATTCACAAATGATTCAGTGATAGTATATTTAATTAAAATATGTATTATTTAAAAAAAAAACTTCGTTTTTCATTTCAGAAAAGAAGCAAAATCTCTAATAACAAGAAATTAATCGCTCTAAAATCGTGCAAAAATAGAATTAATCTATGTAGGCAGATAGTGACAGGAAAGCAAAGTTGTCAGCTGATCAAACAGAGAAATCAGACAAAGCAAACGAAGCAAGGTAAAAAACATTTTAAAAGAGAAGTAAAAAAGGAAGTGAGTATAAAAATTATCGATACATAGTATATTATTCAAACTGAAGATCTTTCACAAAATTAATACTTCATCTCCAATTATAATATTTCTAATTATTGAAAATGTGAATATCACAGCTTAAATTTTATGGCCGGAAAATTAGAAAGTTGTGCACGAATGATGCGGTTGTAGATATTTTAGGTTTTTTTTTTTTTTTACTATATCAAACAGCATTCGAAACAGCTCTATTTCTGCTAAATAGTTTTTCATTGAACATAAAACGAATGATTGTAATGAAATCCTCAATAATTTTCTACTCATGGATAACTGTTTTCAAAACATTTCAGTCCCATCAAATGCTGTGAAAATAAAAATAAAAAATTCTATGAAATGTTCTAAGCTTATCGAATGTTGTGGCTCGAAAGATGTCAAAATGGGTATCCTTTTTATAATATAATGTACGTAATATGTGACGTAATCCTATTACCTGTCTCGTTTGCCCTCTTAAATGTTATCCGAAAAGCAAATCTAAATTTAAATTCATTTTCAAGTACAAATAAGGCAATTATGTTATCAAAAAGGGGAATGCCCTCAACCAGTTCTAAAGTCTCTAGACGCGAGTACTAATAACTTTTGTGATACGGAAATGAATACGCCTACCGGAATACGATGCGAATAAATCCTCCAATTAATCAATCAACCTGATAGCGTTGAGTTCTAGTCTCAACAAATCAAGTAGACACGGAAGAAAACTTCTGCGAACTTCACACTAGCACTCTTCCAATTACCGTAACCTTAATCTCGTAACTTCTTCTCAATTATATTCCTCTCTGTCTTTTTTTACGAGACTTGATAATATGTATTCACTCCATTCCTAAAGTTTACTTAATTAGCAAAATCGTGCTTCATTTGACTGGAAAAAGTTAGAAATTTAAATATAATGTCAAAGAGGAATCCCAGATGTTAGTTACGGAAGGTTTCGCAAAGAGCCTATGTTATACAGCATAACAATAACTCATCCAGTTTAATTACTAAACATTTATCTTTATTTATATAAAGGTTACAGTTCAGTATTATCTTGATACTTAAAATGACTGTCAAAAAGACAAGTTTGATAAAGAAAGTAGATAATTTCAAGAAAGAAGTGAATCCAAGAAATTTCCCCAATATATGAATGTCATTAAAAATGTGTGCACCTTAAGCATTGAAGTAATTAGTGCTGCTAAATAATATAATATTAAAAAATGCACTATGATATAAATACCAAGTAAAGAAAAGAATAATTGTCATCATATCTACATATCGTAGACCTTTACAATTTGCATGTCAGATAATGGTTTATGACTTTAATTCAAAAGAATGAAATATTGAGCAATGACAATTTAAAAATTAATTTTCCTATTAAAGGCAAACGAGGTACACACACGCAAAAATTGGGTTACTACAGTCGACCTCAAATCTTACTGAAATATAAGAAATTTGTCTTACTTATACCATCATTTTGAACGAGTAAGAATTTATCTATTCTTAATATTGTATTTGGAAGCAGCATATTTCAAACTTTTTTCACTTAATTCATAATATCTCATTCTACTCAAATGTTTTACTGAGAGCTGTTCATCCTGAAAAACATTTTAAAAACAAACAAACAGATTTTTGGGGCCTTCCGAGTAAAAGAATTGCACCGATGGATCAAGAATCGGATCCGAAGCTGAATTCACCGTGTATGTCTTCCACCGGGGGGTCCTGAATAGTGTCTGCATGTTTAAATAGAATTCTTATAATTCAGTTTTCCAGTCCGAGCGGTATTCGGCATTCGAATTTGCTGTGTTGTGGGCCGTCTCTCATAACTTCAAAGTTTCTACTTATACCGACAGTTTATCATCAATATTGCTACTGTAGAACACCAGAAATAAATACGCTTTTATTAATATCATTAAAGTAAAAAAAAAATAGCAACTTATTCTGATTTTTACTACTTACTCTGGATTCGAGAACTCGTCGGAGATTATTGCAACGAAACTGCAGATTTATTTGCAAAACTCGCTGTCACTGATGGTGAAGGAAGGAATGTCCCTGTCCTTCGGTTTCATATAGTTAAGATATCAAAAAATAATCTCCTCTTTCTTACTGGAAGTTCTGGTGGTCAACAAGTAATACCAGTATTCGGGTTCACTCCTAAATTCCAATACCAAATTTGAATTTTTTATTCCAATTCAAGTTTTGTTACTCTCTTCTTACCTGGTTATGATCCCTTCATTTGTTATTTAAATTGTTTTAATTTGAAAAATACAAATTTATGTCAATGAGGCTCTGCGGGAGATGCTGACAGCTACGTTTTCTTTTGTCCTTTTACCAGAAGTTTAAATTTAAAATGTTCTATTGTTGTTTTCATTTAGAATGTTCTGTTGTTCTATCTCTGAAGTCCTTGATTGAGAATCTTAATTTGTATTTCAATCTTAAATCCTGTATCCTTACGGCTCCTAAAATTACCCAACAAATTTCATAATTGTTTCAATATTTGATTACATTTCTAAATATCTCAATTATTCTTATTGTGTGTTTATAATTATATACTTTGTATCTATGTCTATATTTTTGTCTAATACTTCATTTTTAGTTCACGTGTTTGTTTATTCCTTCTATATTGTGCCATTTAACCAAATATATGTCGTCTGGTATACTTCTTATTTCTGCAAGAAAAAAATCTTACTGTTAATTTTTTATTCCTGTCATGTACATTTCCTGCTCTGTAAACACATTGTAAGCTTCTATTTACTTTTGAAATTCGAAATTATGTAATATCTCATGTTCTCTGTTCCTACACGTACTATTATTTCTTACTAGCTATTGTTGAAGGAGGAAAAATTTTCTTTGTCAATAAATGCTAGAGTGCTGTGATTGTCATCCAATAGCCCGGTTTGTAGCTCTAAATCCCTAGGGCATTGTGCCGATAGCTCTCGTGTTGCTTCTCAGTGTGACGTAAATAAACAATCACGTCTTTCGAAGGTTAACATTGTAAAACATACTACACCGAGCTCTATCTTCGTTATATTGCGAGATACTTCGACTTAGGGCTCCCTGAAATCAAAGAAATCAACATTAATTGTTGTAATTTACAATATTACGTACATAAGAATCAATTAACATACAGAATAAATTTTATCCTAATAACTCGGATATTTCTTTTTGTGATAATCAAAACTTTACCTTACTCCTTCGTTAATACATATTCTTTTTTAATTTACATAAATACTGCATTTATAATAAGGTACACACTCAATTTAAAATACCGCATGCTGAGAATAACAATTTATAAACATATCAAATATATTTATAGCATCTTTTGATAATGTATAATAAAATAACTTTTATCTGTATATATATACACGAGGGCTATTCAGAAAGTAAGGAACATTTTGGAATTAAAAAGAAACTAAGTACAAGAAATAAAAATTTATTATATACATGAGAAAGAGTGACTAAAATTCTACTTTTTTACTTAGTCACCAAACAAATTGAGGCACTTATAGCGGTGGACAAGCTTTGAAATTTCTACGTCATAGAATTCTGCCGCCTGCGATCTCAGCCACCCGCAGCTCCTTGTCGTCTTCAAAGCGCTGTGTTGCTAGCCAGTAATGAATCACCATGTCTGTCGTAGGTCTCCAGAAATGTCAAAGCTGCTCCCATTCGCTGACCTTTATGGTGGTCTGTAAGCAATTTCGGCACCCATCTTGCACAAATTTTGCAATAGCCTAGCTTTTGTGTGACAATTTCAAACAACAAAGTCCGTGAAACTTGTGGAAAACTAAGTGAAAGCTCCGTTATTGTGAAACGGCGGTTTTCATGAATCTATTCATCAACTTTAGCTACCTGTTTGTCAGTCACAATGCTAGGGCGTCCACTCTTCTCTTCAACGTGAACGTTAGTACGGCTATTTTTAAACTGAATGCATCATTTCCGGATTGAACTTTCATTCATTACGTTGTTTCTGTACACTTCACACACTTGCCGATAAATTTCCATAGGTTTTAGGTTTTGTGCTAACAAAAACCGTATCACAGACCGCACCTCACATCTGGTGGGATTTTCAATTGCAGCGCACATTTTAAATTTGAATATCGAAAAAACGGACAGCGTGGAAATCTTCCCGTTGTGATGGCTGGATGCCGACTGAGATGCCGAGCACGCAGACACCAAAATATACGTGATCGGAGCGCGCTTAGCGACGTCAGACGGAAACGTTCCTTACTTTCTGAATATCCCTCGTGTATATATATATATATATATATATATATATATATATATATATATATATATATATATTACATAAATATGTTTAATGAAATGAATAAAATTCAAATTCATTTTGTTCTTAAATTTTTACTCTGGAACAGGGGGAAAGCATCAAACGCAAAACAGTCGTCAAAATAGAGCTTCCTAGAACAGCAACTAAATCATTCATTCCAGATAAACCAAAGAAAGTTATCCTACGAATTCCAGGCACCAAAAGGAAACGCACTAGAGAAATATTTTGCAAGCTTTCTGCATGCAGAAACAAAAGAAAGGTGAGAATGTATGTGTACTTCAATAAATATAAGTCACACAGAATTTTGAAATAATCGAAAGCGATCATTGCCACATAAGGCTAATCTTGAATTTCCTAAGAGAAAAATGCGAAATTTTTTTTTTAAAGCAATTAAGTGCAACTATGGGGAAAAATATGAAAAAACATCTTTCTTCATTGTGTTCTGATAAAGAGAAATATTATAATTACATTTCTATAAAATGAATGGGTCCTTTTCAATTTCAGTTTCAAATCTCGAAAAGCTGGCATTATTGGTGATAACACACAGCATACACATAATCCGTTTGGCGCCCGTTGCATCATTTTTGGCGACTTTATCACTTGCGCGGGCGAAATGGAAAAGTATCAATGAATGTAAACTACGGTCAATTTAAAGACTGCAATTATTTGTGATGCTACTGCCATCAACATAAATCAAGAAACTCAGTAATTTGAAACGCACTGACGTATGTGTTTGTATGTATAAATGTATATATAATATATCTTGATGGTGTTATTAGTGGTGCCGGTATTTATTACAATAAAACGGTCGTTATTAATAATAAATCGTTGATTTTGTTGAAGGATTCTGGAGCATTTTATGAATCTATATTGCTTAAGTCATGACGAAGTAAAGTGTGCGAGGTTGCGTGATTTACATAGCAAGTGTCACATCGAGTCAAATGCTTTTATATTCTAAGTATAAGAAGAGGGTTCCTCAAAATAACTTGGTTAATTCAGTGATTTCAAAAATGGAGCTCGTGATATTTCCATAAAACAAGATACGCGCGATTCCAAAGAGAAATTTAGTATAGTTAAAAGCGGAAGAAATAGTTTGGCGATAGGAATAATTGAAAAAAAAAAGATAAGAAAAATTAATTTGCCATATATACAGGGTCACTCAAAATGAATCATCCGATTTCAAAATGTTATATTTTCAAAAATAAATGACACTAAGTGATAAGTAATAAATAAATGCAAAGGGAAAATATGGAAGATTTATTTTAGAAGTGTTTAATATAACTTCCTTTAGTTACAGGCATGATGTCATTTCGATGCGTAAATTTTTGTCAAATACATTGTAGAGTGTCAGTAGAAATTGATTGTGCAGCCGCAGAAATTTGTTGTTCAAGTTCATATAAATTTATAAGCAATTGTGATACGTACATTTCATCTTTTACAAACCTCCCCAAAAGGAAATTATATGGATCATATCAGGTAACTTAGGTGGTCAGCTGTGTAACATCGAGTTATCTGGTCCAAAGCGACCCATCCAAATGTGAGGTAATTCCATGAAAGTTTCTGTACAGCTTTTGTGAAATAACTTCTCGAAGAACGTCCGAGGACCATCAATTTTTCACAATATAAAATTTCTACATTTTTTCTTTACGTAGCCAGAAATGTTTCATGGAGAGCGTTTGATGGTGGAAGATAGGCAAGATTTTGGCGAAGAATTTATGTGAAATTTCGTACAAGTCAAAAATAGGAAACGTACATATTTAGCGATAGAAATAAATGAGTTTGGAATAAATTGAGTTTTTGAATTTGGAATGTAGTTTAGCTCCAAAACTTAGCGGGATTTTGAAAAATAATAAAATGGCGACTTTTTACGGAGTAGCACACACGCAAGACAATCTTCGTTTACTGAAGGACCCCGCTACATGCATGAACAAACTGAAGAGGCTGTGACATACGTAAGATATTTTGGACGTCCCGACTTGCATGACTTTTTTTCAGGATTGCAGTCACTTGCAATCCTAAATGGTCAGAAATCAAAATGTCTTGAGGCAAGGACAAAAATCTTATGATAGACACGATGCCATTGCGAGAGTATTTAATTTGAAAGTTAAGCACAGGATGAATATTCTGACAAAAGGTTGCATCTTTGGCAATACTAGGTGCAACTTGTATACGGTGGAATGAATTTTATTCATATTATATATATATGGGGCGACTTTTTACTGAAATTTTTTATTTTTCTCATATATTTGAATGTCGAGGATAACCATTATTACAGACAATCGATTTCTTAAAAATTTAAATTTAGATTATCATTAAAGTTTTAAGAATTGAAAATTTTCTTGATATCTTACGTATAGGTTCCAAAATATTATATTATCGTCTGTCCAGCGAAGCGGGCGGGCATCATTTAGTAGCAATATATATTTCTAGCAATTTGTAAGATGATATATTAAATTGATATGAATTTAATATTTCCCTTGAGGAATATTTAAGGAATTCTAGAGGATATTGAAAACGGATTTCTTGAATTTAAATTTGACATCAAATTTTTTTTTTTTTTTATGTTTTGACAATTTTCTTACTTAGATCTTTATTTCATAAAGCGACTAAAATTATTTTTGATTTTTCACATCCTGGAAAATTAAGAGATTCTTCAAGATAATTTTGTATTTGTGAGACTTTGGAAATTGAAGCCTTAAACGTAAGATCTATTAACTTTCAGGACTTTCATAGAATATTAAAGATCTTTTAACTAAAAAAAAAACCTCCACTCAATATTAGGATTCCAAAGGCAGGTAGATAGTGTTTTTCCTGAATTTTTACAAAGCTTACATTTATAGACATATATTTTATTCATAGTACTGAAGAAATTTTTGATAACTAAAATTCAGTTTTTGTGTTCTTTTTGGGTCTTTTTTATTTGAATTATACTTCTGATTAACACATCGATCAATAACTCCCGAGTCTAACATTGAAAACAACATTTTTTTTGCAAAATTTTTTTTTATTCATCAACATAACACCTTTTGTTAATCACCTTTTAGGGTGATACAATCGTTCCAACGCTTTTCCAAATCTCCCCCCCCCCCCCATTTTTTTTTTTTTTTTCCGCAAGAAATCTTTTTTGTTGCGAGTAAATAGCGATAAACAGCTTTCTGAATCATCGACTCGTTGCTGTTTTTGTTCCATCGAAAGCAATCGCGGCACCCACTTGGAAAAAACCTTTTTCACTTCACTTCAAAAAACTTTTTTCCTGGTCCGATCGACTTAAAATTTTGACACGTTTCAAGCAAAGGTTAGTACTGTAGAAAGACCTGGTTACTGGTTTACTACGAGCGCCATCTCTGGGTTAGTCTCGGGAGTTATTGATCGATGTGTTATTTGTTTTAATGTTAAGATGTTTATTAAACGCATTCTTAAATTTAAATTTTTCTTACCATACCTAATTAATAATTTATTGATATTCACTTCATATTTGGCAACAACAGGGACATATTTTAGATACCTTTATTTAAAAGGTTCCTTTACCTTCTGTACTGTACAGCTTAATTACTTGCATACATATATGAAATTTTTATCTTTTGCATTGGATTTTTATATTTATTTAAAATGAGCTTCATTCTCTTTTCACAAGTTTTAGGATTCAGGTAAATTTTTTTGTTATAAATTTTAAATCTTTATACAAAATCCTAAATTTAAAAGTTTTTGATTAAAATTTTTGTAATTAGAGTACCTTGCCCTTTTTCCTTTTGTATAATATATTGCAGTTTAGAGTGATCCAATTTTTTCCCAGAAAGATGCACTGAGGAGGGGTGGTACCATAGAAAATGTTTAACCCCACAATTAAGTCCCCAGTCTGAATGTGCATGTTTTGTTTTGTTGGGTATTCAATGATTGTGTTAATTTTTACCCAATTATTTACTCGTTTTTCTATAAATGTTTTTATTCTTCTCTTGTTTAGATTTTTGTATTTTATTTGTTCTTTTATTTATCATGCTGTTTTTCAATAATTTTACTAATTTAATTGTTTTGTTTTATACATACACAACACACACGCACATATGTGTGTGTATGCGTGTTTATGTGCATACATATGCACTCATATATTTAAAAAAGAGAGCCCACTTTCAATAGATTCTACGAATTTATTTGCAAATTTCTTTTTCCCCCCCCCCATCCTGATATAATTTGTGCCAGGTTCCTATATCAAGATGAAGTTCGGAGAAATAAATAAGTCACAAATTGAATTGCTAAATTAAACTATTATCATAGTTAGTTATTTTAATATTATTATTTTAATACATTCCCTATTTTTCTGATATAATTTAATGATAAACATGCGCTTGGAGAAATAAGAAAAGCATATTCTTTTGTATTTTGAATTACATAAAAGGTACAATTTATAAATTTTATCATAAACTGCAAATTCTATATTCGCATCTCAATTTGTAAAATTTTTCCTTTAAAATAATCATTTGAAAGCATTGAATTTATTCAAAGAAAAATAAATTTGTGTATAAAATTATTCGTTAAAATTTTAAGACCTGAATTTACTAAACATAATTCAGATTATGTTTCTATCTCCTTGATGAGCTTATTTAAAGAAAGCAACTTCTTTAGAATTTGAAACTTATCATTTTTTGAAATTAAAATTGGACAAAAATTCATATCGAATTCTTAAAAGTCGTAAGCGATTAATAAAACATGACTCACTTATTAAAGAACAACAACTTATGGGGTGATTTTATTTTTATTTTCGGTTTTTAGAAAACTCAGACGGATGCAACTGAATCCAAAAGGAAAAATATTCATGTACCCCTTAATACAATGAGAACATCAAACAGATATAATCGTAAAAACAAGCAGCCTGAAAATTTGGAAAGACAGAAAGTGAGTATATATTTTTACCCCAATTTTTTGTCATTAAACATTTTACATTCATCAAAATTTTCAAATCCTTCAATATTTTCACTTGAGATACATTTTATCTTTTAAACATAATTTTACTTTCATAGTAAATTAATGTATTTCAAAAATTTTAAGAAAATTAGGGCTTATCCTACTACCTGATTCATCCGTCATCTAAAATATTAGCCTAAATGCAAGTCTAAACTTCAACTTTATTCCAAGTATAAATAAAATAATTAAAATTCGTGCACAAATACAGTTCATGAATGTAGGCATTTACTTTATACAGCCTTATTTATTGTTTCTCTAAGAAAAAGAATGTTTTTCTGCTGGTTCACTGTTTCTACGGGGACAACTTCTATAAAATATCAAAGATTAGTCTTACCTGAATATAATGCGAGTTAATCCATAATGGAGAGGATTTGACGAGACAGGGTCGGATTTTAGTCCTTATTGATCACACAGACATGGAAGTAACTCTCGCGCACTATTCAAATTCTTCTCACTTTCTCTGTCTTTTAACTACCACAATCTATCTATTACCGTTTCCTAGCGATATATATTTCTGTCGCTTTTATTGGACTTGATTGTACCTATTCACTATTTCATCTTAAGTTTATCTAATTTGCTCAACCACGTTTCATTTGATTGGAAAGGAGAATTAATAAAGTAAATAAAAATGCAACTTTTAAAATTCATGGTTGTTTATTTATTTCGATGGCAGAGAGTGAGCATTATATGGTGATGAACGCAGCGCGGCTTCGGCCAACAAGGCCGAAGCGCAAGACTATATGAATATCAAAGAAGAACGAAACAGAAGAAAGGGCTTTTTCGCCATGTTTTGAGTTTTATAGTAAGGATTTTCCATGGACATTTTGTCACTCCACTGGTCTCCCAAGTTCTCGTTGTAGGGTTGAACTCTTTCTCTCTCTCTCTCTCTCTCTCTCTCTCTCTCTATATATATATATATATATATATATATAGAGAGAGAGAGAGAGAGAGAGAGAGTGATATATATATATATATATCAGGTACACAGGACACGAAAAAAAAACTTCATTTAAAGGGGTTGAATGAACTGTACCGGCAATTTTAGCGATCATGATTTTGTACAAACAAATCTAGAACTTTTTCTGGATCTATTTTACTATCTTTGTTTACATTTAGCATACTCAGACAATGCCGCTTTTCTTGATCCGTGGTGGATTCGAAAATATATTTATTCTTTTTAAAGCGCTAATGCAACTTTCAGCAGTGGTTATTTTGAGTGGTAAGACGGAAATAATTCTGAAATACGCTGTGCGTTAGGAAATTTTGAAAGCCTCCATTGGATGTATAACTAGTCCTTAATTTGAAAATAAACTAAATATTAACTCAACCATCATATTGAAACTGAGAACATATACCTCATAACAAGATAAACTGCTGTTTGTAGAAAATGCAACACCATGAAGGAATCATCAGAATCAAATGAAATTCGCAGCAAATGTCAATTATAGGATATTATGCAAATTAATAAAGTTTCAGAGCCATCGCGCGTGCGCGGCGCGCGCAGCGCCCTCTGAATTGATGCTGAAAGCGTATAAATAAAGTGCTGTAGCGGGACGTTGAAAAAAGTCTATGATTATTTGTTAGTGGCAAACGTTTAGTGAGACCTGAGTATGCCTCCACGACGGAAGAATAAGAAATTCAAGCAACTTACGGAGTTTGAACGAGGGAGGATAATCGGCCTTCGAGAAGGAGGATTTTCCTATCGCGCAATAGCAGCTCGTATGCAGCGGAACAGTTCCACAGTGATGCGAGTTTGGAAGCAGTGGACCGACGAGCACCGAACAACTCGAAAAACAGGCACTGGACGACAGAAGGTGACGTCAGAGCGCGATGATCGACACCTGCTCCGCATGGCGGTGAATGATCGCACAGCTTCCTCCAGGCAGCTGGCAGCACGTTGGTCTACTGCTACAGGTGTACAATTGTCGGCTTCGTCAATTCGTCGTCGTCTGCTGCGCCGTGGATTGCGTGCAAGGGTGCCTTTATACAGGATTCCCCTCACGGCGAATCATCGACGGCTGCGTCGGCAGTGGGCTCTTGAGCACAGAGACAGGCGAGCTGATTGGCACCAAGTTGTCTTTTCAGATGAATCACGCTTCAATTTGTGGACCCATGATGGCCGTGTTCGTGTTAGACGTTATGCCGGTCAACGCTGCCTTCCTGAGTGTATTATTGAACGACATAGTGGTCGAACACCCGGAGTTATGGTCTGGGGTGCGATTTCGTATCATGGACGATCCAATTTGATACGAATTGAGGGTAATCTCAATAGCAACAGGTACGTCCGTGAAGTGCTACAGCCCGAAGTCGTTCCTTTCCTTCAAGGCATCCCTGGAGCTATCTTTCAGCAGGATAATGCACGCCCACATGTTGCGCGGACTGTTCGAGACTTCTGTTCAGCACAACGCATGCAACTTCTTCCTTGGCCTGCTTATTCACCGGATATGTCGCCTATTGAGCACGTGTGGGATATGGTTGGTCGGCGTCTCGCTCGTGATCCGCGTCCTGCAGTTTCCAAAGACGAACTTTGGTTGCGCATACAAGCGATATGGAATTCTCTTCCTCAAGCAGATATTCAACATCTGTTTGACTCCATGCCACGTCGTATAGCAGCACTTATTGCAGCGCATGGTGGCTGCACCAAATACTGATTTCGGACGCTTAATTTGTTTCTTTTGTTTTGAAAATTTCATCATTTATTTGTATCAGTACAAGTCGTTTCTGCATTAAATTTCATTTGATTCTGATGATTCTTTCATGGTGTTGCATTTTCTACAAACAGCAGTATAGATAGCTCGATTCTGTGTTTGAACATAGCAAACAACTTTGAAGTAAGACGACAAAATGAATACTTTTAAATTTAACTAGGTAATTTTGTTGGGATTTCCTATTCAGTCATGTTGTCTTGTCTGTGAAGGAAATTACGAGAAGAGGGAAAGTGCTCCCAAGCCTCCCCCGGGATTTGAACTTTATATTAATGTGGGACAAGGTGGGCAGAATTTTAATATTTTTATTCATCAGTATAAAATACGATATTAAAATTAAAATTTTTAGTAGCAGCAATGAGTAATTTGAAACATTACTAAGCCAGCTTAAAAAAGTAGAACAAAAACTCTAAAAATGACACTGAGCAAAAAGCAAGTAAACTTTTTATGCGTTATCTTAATTTTCCAATATATGCAATCTTATCGCTTTAAGTCAGCATTTTAATTTATTAAACTGGAGATAATCTTTCTTATTTCCCAAGAGTGATACGTATCACATTATTATCAATGTTAATTTATTAATGTAAATGATAATGGGGTTATTTTATTTTTATGTTAAGATATTTTTTAAAAACTTTTAATGTTGGGTTACGAAAAAAAATAGCAACAAGACACTCATATCTATTTTAATTTGTTATTACGAGTAGTTCTATTTTTCTGTGCGTGTGTGATGTGTGAGTATGCTTTATTTATCTTCCGCAACCTTTTGTATAGCTGTTAATATAGTGTAAAAAACAAATCAACTTAAACACAATTTTCGTTTGTCTGAAGTATTAACAGATGGCGACACCATCAATTTCATTTCCTGTGATTCATACATCCAGGAGCATTCTCTCTTAGATAAACACTACAAAATTACACTCCAATATTGACTTTTTTTAAGTTTCTCTAAAAAGGCCAAAGAGATAATCAAATCCTTACTTTTGAATCAATTTGTTTCTTTCTCATCTAAACAAAGAAAAAGAATGTGTTACATTAGAGCTTCTTAAATTGTGCGGGGCAAAAATTTAACCTAAAATTTAATTAAGGTACAAGAATTTAAAGAAAAATTAGTCGTGATTTATTCATTATCTTTAATTTAATATATTACGTTTTTAGCGCAGCCCAATTATAAAATCGTAATACTCCTCGAACTGATTGTAAATCATATTGAAAAACTGAAAAAATACCGCTAAACGTGTTATTAAAGCAATGTCACGTTGCAATTCACAAGTTTCATAAAAATCTTTGACTGAATTCTCGATCGGAGCTAGAGCAAAATTTCAAACACTATCTGAAAGGTCATTAAATGTTCTTCCGCCATTCAGCGTCGCATACGTATGTAAAACGACTTTTTTAGCTGTGATGTTTATTAAATCCAAACATCGTTCAGTGCGGGAAATTAGTGTCAAATATTGCCTCAAAAATTTATTTCTTATGCAGCAAAAAAAAAAAAAAAATAAATAAATAAATAAAAATAAAAAAAATAAAAAAGCACACCCGTCTCATTGAAGCGAGAATTTCTTTAGTTAATTTTTATATATTCTTGGAACAAATATTAGAACTACTTCCTTTTCATTTTTTTTTTGTGTATATATTATTTCAATTATACATTTCATTATAAATTTCATTATTGCAACTATACATTTTATTCAAAGATACTTCAAAGATTGGTTGAATTACTTTCTATCATAAAATGTCAATTTAACACAAAAATATACCTGTTCACAAAAAAAATTATCATTTTAATTTAGCAAAAGAAATTTTTATTAAAAATTAAATAAATTTGCAAAATATTTGTGTGTGTGTTTCACGTGATCAGTAGAAATCCTTAATATAAAATCAATTGCAAGGTAAAATTATTTTTCTTCTGCTCAACCACTCTTTTCTGTTATAATTCAAACTGCGGGGCGTTGCCTCCTACCTCCTGGATATTTGTTGTTGGAAATAATTTATTTGGATACCGTCAGGGGGACACCATGTCTCATCTAAGTGAGAGCGCATGGAATCATGGGAAAGATTTAAAATTATATTTCGTTCTTGACCGTGCAAGACAGTTTTTCCTTGTTTGGATGTAATTTTTTCTGACCGCTAAAGTGGGATAGAGAATGTAATGGCTTTTTGGAAACCTTTGTATATTTTGTAAATAATTTAAACTGTGAATAATTGGCACATAGAGATTGTAATAATTGTGGTAGAAAGGCACCGTACTTCCTATCTTCATGAATTTTGAGATATTGTTCCTTGAAACTTGTTGCCCCTCTCTCTCAGCAAAAATTAATAAACAATCTTTATTTCACGATGAATTTGAATTTCCCCCTTTATTTGTTATAAATCATTGATCCCTTTTTAAAATTAAATCATTAAATCCTTTTTTCCGTTTTTCATAAAAAACACAAGTGTCGACAGTTGACTTTAAAAATAAAAGCATATGATTGAGGGAAATTACTGGAAAAAATTATTCAAAAATTTTTGCACCGAAAGAGATCAAAGAGGAATCGGATGAAGTTCATGGCACATCTTTTCCTATATTTGCAACTCTTTACAATTGGGTATATGAGTTTAAAGGTGGTCATACGTTCACAAAAAGGTGTGGGGGATGTACGCCTTTCGGAATTTCCAAGGGAAGCAATTTCTTCCGGAATGATTGGCAAAATCCACAACAGGGTTTTGAGTGATCGACGAACCAAAGTGCACGAAATAGTTGAGACTACTAGTGTATCGCAAGATACAGTGTTTTCAGTTTTGCACGAAACTTTGGGTGTGAAAAAAATCTAGACAAGATGGGTGCCGCGTTTGCTTTCATTGGAAAATAAATGTACTCGTGTGGTCGACTCCGAGGCTATTTTGGAGCATTTTCGTAGTAATATCGACGACTTTCAGCTTCTAAACATAACTGTGAACGGAACGTGGAAACACTACTACACTCTAAAGATCTAAATAGTGGATTTTTCGAGCCAAATGGGCTCCGAAGAAATCAAAGACGGAGAAATCGGCAGGCAAGGTGATGGCCACGGTTTTTGGGGTGCATGCTGAGTCATCTACACCGATAACTTGGAAAAAGGAAAAACAATAACTGGATAATATTATGCGTCGTTATTGCACCGGTTGAACGAAGAAATCAAGAAAATATGTCCTGGTTTGAAAAGATTCTCTTCCATTAAGACAATGCGCAGTTTCACACTAGTGAACTTTCGACATCCAAAATCATGGAATTAAAGCTCGAATTATTACAATATTCACCATATTCACTTGATTTGACCCTCCGTGACTTTTTTTTTATTATTTTGGAACGTAAAAATGGCTTCATGGACAACGGTTCCCGTCGAACGAAGAGGTCATCTCCAAATAGAAGTCTATTTTGAGGACTTACCTCAAATTTTACTTTTAGATGGACTTAAAAAATTGGAGAAACGCTAGGAAAATTGTATAGAGCTAAAAGGTGATTATATAGAATTTTTTTCCTTAAAAAAAGAAATCGACAAAAAATAATTTGGTTTCTTATTTTTTCTGATGACTTATTGAACGACCCTTTTATGACACACTCGAATCAAATGAAAACAAACCTGCATTTACAATTTTATTCACATTATTTATCGAATGTAAAAATTTATTTAAAAAAATACTTTTAAAAATAAAAATCGCTATTGGATTTATTTCAAAATAGTTAAAAACAATATTTAATCCGTAAATTCTATCTTTCACATTTACCACTAACATTTTCCAGAATGATATCAGTATTCTAGTTTTGTTTCACTAATATGGGCTTATTACAAATGCTATACAATACTGCTGATACACGATTGGCAACGTGCTACATCTAATGTTACGTGGATTGGCCTTTCTATCTATTAAATTAGACCATAGCTCGAGATGTTTAACATTGATAGGAGACAAACTAAGAACTAAATAATTAATTTTTTTCATATTCAGTTAGTTAATTTGATTCTGTGTTTAAATTTAATTTAAGACTTCGCATTCTGTCTCAATAGCAACATTTGCTTACGGCCTAATATCTTCCAGGAACCTGCTACAACTTCATGTTTACCTTCTTAAAAATAATGGTTACAAAGTTTTTATAGTCATTGGATTTAAGGATTATCTAAGAATTTCATTTAATTCATTTCAAATTTATTTTATATTAGTTATTTCTCGGGTGATGTAAGCATAAGCCACTCGACCAATTAGAGCAAGCTTCTCTCCTCCGTTTGTTATTTAATCAGACTTTTCCCAGCGAGGAGCTTCTTTCATCTTTCCTCAGAATGCAGGCGCAACATCACTCTTAGAATATTTACCCACACACCTACTTTTTACAAAGTTTTTCTGAATTTCACTTGGTGTGTGTGTCATCAAATTTTCAATCGTTAATTTAACCAACTTCCCATCAAGCTAGAGCTCTGGAACTTCGGGAATCGTTCTTACTCGCCTAACAATGTAATATTTAGACATTTACTACAAGTTTTAACTAATATTTCAATAATTTTAATAAGTCAAAATATCCTTTCCCCTCGGCGCTTTTAGTATTGAGGAAATTTTTTTCTTTCCCCCTCTGGGAACACTGGGATTTCCACATACGCCACATGGGGTATCGTAAAACGTTTCTGCTCACAAAGGGTAGATAGTAAGGGTTGCTGACTTTTAGTCAGTAATCATTCGTAAGAAAGAAAAGATTCCAATATTTTGCGCCATGTCCATATCACAATAATTTTTCCTGAATTCTGGTTCCCATTTTTTTTAATAGAAGGACTTACAAACTTTCAAATGCATGTTTTGATTTTATGAGTATTATGAATTTTTTAATACGCTCACAAATGTCTCTTTTTAAGTAAATTTTAAAGTTAAAAATTATTATGTATTTCACTTGGTGTGTGTCAGTGTGTCATCAAATTGTCGATCGTTAATTTAACCAACTTTCCATCAAGCTAGAGCTGTGAAACTTTGGGAATCGTTCTTACTCGCCTAACAATGCAATATGCATTATTTATATGCAATATGCATATGCGCATTATTTATATGCAATATGCATATTAACAATGCAATATGCATATGCACTCGCCTAACAATGCAATGCAATATTTGCGACAAGTTTTAACTAATATTTCAATATTTTTCTTTAATAAACTTTGTCACCATATAAAAATGTTGGTTTTTTTTTTTTATCTCGAATTATTTTTATTCATCAACTAATATACTACATAATTATGCTTAAATTGATCTTAAAAGTTATGATGAAATTATGAAGTGGTACAATAAGCTCTCTTTTATCCGGCACTCGATGGCTCGGAAAATTCTGTAATCCGGCACAGATCAAGTTATTCATTGGAATTTTTCGTTTGATTTCAGGCGCTCGTTCATCTTGATTTCCGGGTTGCGACATAGCGCTTCTAGCATTTTCAACCAGCGTTTGCCTTTATTGTCACTTATCATTTCAGTACTGTAATTCTTATTTTACAGCGGATTACTTATCAAGTTTGCACAATACGCAACTGTATATTTAATATGCTTGAAACGCATCTGCTGTTCTTCAAGTGTTAATAAAACTAAATGCGATATCATGTGACTAGAATAACCCATCCTTTTTTTTAATTATCACATTGCGCTGTGTTATTTATTTATTCTTTTTTTGCTGTATTTTTTTTATCAATACAACAATATTCAATTTAAGTAACATTCAATGCTTGAATTTAATTGTGTAATTGCTAAAAGGATGAAACGCTTTGTCTGATATTTACATCGTCAGAATAAGGATAAACACATTTAATATATGTTTTAAACGTTTAATTTTTAGTTTTATCTACAATGATTTATATTTGGTATCAACGTTTAAACTAAGCTCGATAAACCGGTAATATCGGTAATTAGGCACGGCTGTGATCACGAGCGAACAAAGTTAAAGAGAAACTACTATATGTTAGAAAAAGGCTCTCTGTAATTTAAGTTTAACTTAGACTCTTTCGACTAATTGATTTACGAAACCTCACAGCTTGAGAGGAATAAGAAAAGTAAATTTCTGCTTGGGGTAACAGAAAATTATCAACTTAACTGAAGTGGGAAGCTAATGTATGTTACAACTATTCTTTAGCTGACGTTTATTCCAAGATTCAGACTCGACGCATAAATAAGCGTCAACTATTTTGAGAAGGATCCCGATTATAATTCTTGCTCTCGGAGTCAGTTTCGCCGTTAAACTGTTCTTATTCCTCCTTCATCTTAGAACAGCATTATAAATAAAACTACTACGTAAATATAGTTCGTTTCAATTGTATCTGCTTACGTAAATGAAAACAACCAAGAATTCGAACCCAACACGTTATTTATCACTATAATTAAATAGAGATGTGATGAGAGCTGTCTTTGACAAATAAACCAGGTGATACTCGATCGGTATTATTTCATCAAAAGTATAACATAGTTTGCTCTAATGGAAATTATTAGAAAAATATTGTAATTGGTTTATCGGTAAAAAGTCATTTACCTTATAAATTGCTTTTGCTTTACAGTTTTTAACATAGAATAGAATATTTGAAGAAGGATAAGAAAGTTTGTTTTTTTTTGTAGGAAAGAAGATCAATACATATACGAAACTGTTCGAATCGTCTGGAAGCTTGTCGAGAAGCCATTGCGAGAAAGCGGTTTATTCGTCGTACCTCCAGAAAAGCACAGAGATGTTCAACGAGAATGACACAAAACTCTGTAAGTGAATATAATTCCCAAGATTCTTCACTTGACTCATAATTGAGGAAATGATCCCCAAAGAACTCTGTGAAATTACTAGAATGTTGTTTTCTAAGAGGAACTATGTTGTGAAATATATATATATATATAACAGTATATGTTTCGACTCTTCAATACGCATTAATACTTGTTCTACAAATGACGAAATACAACGAAAATAATTTTATAAATTGTGTAGTCCCAAGAAAAGATTTATTTCAATAAATTAACATATTAAATTAGAAAAATAAGATATAATAATAAAATTAGAAAACGTAAATCAAAAGTATATGTAAGGGCAACGGCCGCTGTTACGAGGTTCCAGTTTCATTAAGAAATCTCTTTCATCAGAAACAAATTTTAAATTTTGCAACAATTAAATGGATTTTCCTTTTTTTAACCTTGGGGACATTTTGGTACTTTGAATTGTATACAATTACAATTTATTTCCAAACAAAATGAAATGAAATTAGGTAAATTAAATAAAGATGAAAGAAATGTAGCGAATTGGATTAGAGATAGTGATATGTAAGCGAAATAAAATTGATAAGAAAAAAAGGGGGAGATAGAGGATATAGATGCTAATAGATGTTATATATGTAAGCTAATAGATGTTATAGATTGGAGTGAATCAACATAACTAATCGCTAAAATCGAAAATGATTGGAAGTGACTCTTGATCAGAATGTTAGGAGTCGAAACCGTTGTAATCGAGAAGTGCTTGAATCGGGACGAGGGATTTGGTAATCTTAAACTATTACTTGAACATATACACGGTTTAAATGAGCTAAGAGGAATTCGAGACAGAGAGATTTATTTTGCATATTCTTTTATACATAATAAAATAATCTCTTACGTACCTTCAATTGGAATTTTGAAGTCATTGACTATTTAACGAGACTTTAAGATGTCTGAACTTTAAGAAAGGCCTTCACAAGCTAGTGAGACTTATCACGAATTGTTTTGTTTAGTGATATTTTATGTCGATGTACTGTTAAAAATTTATGAAACTAATAAAAGTAACTATCAGTTAGTACAATGGTTCCGAAACTTTTTCCAACTCACGGCAAACTTTTTGAATTAAAATTTTCTTACAGCCCTTTGTAAAAGCACGAGTAATAGATAGTAAGCGACAAAGGCATGACATTCCGTGGCTCCACTGTGAAAACGCCGCTGAACCTTTAGGTTCTCACTTTGGAAACAACTGAGTTTTAGTCCATAAAAATAAATACATTTAATAAAAAGAATTTTTTTCTGAAATCAAACATTTTGATAAATCCCAAAAAAGTCTGGTAACTCATTATTGTAATCGATGTAAGATAAAATGTAGACATTTTACAAGAGAGGACAATAAAAAAATATATATTAAGATTATATTTATAAAAAATAAATACAAAAAGTATCTTTTTAAAGTTTTAGTGCTAAATAAAACGTATTTATAATAACAATAATCTCCAATTCAATAAAGAGTTATAACCAACTGTTTATGTATTTAAAAAATAAAGAATAAATTCTGAGTTTCGTACGTCGTCATTATGATAAAATATTTTCATCTCCTATTGTATATTATATACTTTTTTTTTTTTTTTTGTCTTAAACTTGTTGTTTGAAATCCCGAAAGATCAGAGGGACTATAGACCAAGTCAAAGATAATTATTATTCACTCGAAAAAAAATCCAAAACCGTGAAGGGACAGGATAGCAGATACTATTTGGAAATCCCAAACTATCCAGGATATGATCAGGAGAGGTATGGCGAATGCAACACTTGGTGACTTAAGAAAGACTTTATCCCATTAGAATAATTCAAATACCCACGATATCCACTGAAGAAGCGAGTGGTTTTCTAGTACCTGTTGCACTGAAAGGTCATGGGGCTACGGCGATCGGTATAGGATGGCGATCGAGAAGCGGCAGCGTTGATTCGAACCCTGGACCAAGGGGTCCGAAGTTGACGGGCCTACCAATCAAGCCGAAAAGATATCTCCTCGGGCTGGTTGAGTAAGGCCTTTTAACTTCTAAGAGAGTCGCTGCAGGGCCTCCTAAACGAATACCATGATACCATTGGTACACTATTGGGGTGTGTCCGGTAGCTCTGTCTTTACATCTTAATTTGGAATATAGTCCCATAAAGGTGTTAGAAGCTGGTAAAACTGAAGAAGGGAGTCAAAGTAATTTTTTTACTGCAAATTGCATTGAAAAGTCAATGAACTTCCTGACGGATACCATGCTACCACTGATGAGGTGGTCCAGTAGCCCTGTCTGTACATTTAAATTTGAAATATAGTTCCATCAAGAGGCTGGTAGAATCGATAATTCACGAACAGCCTGTTCGTCAATGTCTCAATCTCGTTGCCTATGGAGTCTACATGAGAAGGTATCCACCGTAAATGAATTTCTAGGAGCAATATCTTCCCCTTGAGTTTGGCACAATATATCCCTCGAGAATTCAATGGCATAAATTCCAACCAACCTCGGGACAAAGGGAGTAAACTTATTTAAAATAACCACTCCCGTATTACCCGAACTCTGTGCCAATTAGACGTATTTTATACTTACCTATCTATACTTTATTCATCTAATAACTTATACAATAATCCACATAATACATGATTCTAATCGATATCCATTGCACATGCAAAGAGTCCGATAAAGTACACTGTATACTTTGTGTTAATTTCAATGGAATACTTGAATGGAATCCGTTGAAGCAATGGAATTTGCCATTTAGAGATAATAATAATATATTTTTACGAGAACTGAATCAATTACAAGTACTGAAATTTCCAAGTATAACTACTTCGTCTTCCAAAGGGAGGGAAGAGACAGTTATGGTAACATAAATAGTACGCGTTATTTCGTAATCATAAAATAACACCGGTAAAAAACGAGTTTTTTAAACATGGGATTTTTCTCAAACTTCACACTTTGCGTAACATAATTTTTTACACCTTAAATTTTAAGAGCAGAAGGGGCCGTCGAGTCAAATTGAATTTATTCAATAATAAGTTTTAATAATTTATTTAACTATTTGACGTTTGGTAAATTTATTATCTACGATAAATACGGGTAAAATTTTTTAGCTCAATTACAAATTTCAAAAAATGTTGACACTGATTTTTTTCTCTTAGCTCAATCTGTTTCCAAATCGTACACGACATAAACTTAAACTGAAATTTAAAAAAGAAGATAAAAGTAATCCAGACTTGGTTGAAAATGGTGCTAATAAAATTTAATTCCTTTAATTATGAAGAATTGCTATTTGAACTTGACAAGGAATGTGACGGACTTGGCGAGAAATTTGGAGTAAAATTTAATTCTTTAAATAATTAGTTAAAATCAATTAATTTTTAAATTATAATTAAATTATCGTATTGTTATAAAAACTAATTGCGTATAGAAAATTTCAGCTCAATTGAGCGTTTTAAATTGTGAGAAAAAAGCTTTTAAAGTTTTGACCCAGACAATGTTACAATGTGAGTTAAAGAAAACCCATTTATATAAGAATTTAAGAAATATTATCAGGCATACACAAAACGTTTGTTTTATTTTATTCATTTATTTTTGTAGAAAGCCAGCAAAACTCGTGGAACTATAAAGAAAAGAAGACCTTTGAAACGAACTTACATAGTGCGGAGAAGGGTGAAGCGAATGCAGTCATCCGACATCAAGAGCTTCACCAAAGGCGTATCTACAAGAATAGCGAAGAAACATGTAAGTGTTCAACACATTTCTATAAGGTTGTCTTGATTTAATAGCTAAGAACAGAACTCGAACAGAAAACAATTTTGTATAGAAAAATGGCCCAGTACCATTACAAATTCGTACCATTTTAACACACCTATCAGTTTCCTCATATTATTTCCTTAACTAAATTAAAAACATTTAATAAATATATTTCGTTTTTTTTACTTTAAGGCTATCTTCGCAAATGTCAAAGTGGCTGAACCAAACTCGGAACAGATTTTCAAACCGAAAAACATCCCAAATTTCATGTAAATTCGCCATGTTTGTCACTCCACATCTGTTTACAATAATGTGCTTTTAAATTTGGAAAACGTTTTCCATAAAAAAGCAGTTTTTCTCTTAATTACGCAAAATTTAAGGCTTAGTTAGCAATATTAAGAAATAGGAGGCGAAATGTAGAACACATTTTACGCAAGAGAAAATAGATTCAGAGAAATGAAATTAATGTTGGAGCCATTTTCTATCAGAAAAAAGCATTCGAATTTAGAAACAGGCTTAAAAGATACATTTTAAAGTCCATTTAGCATTACAATATGGGAGATGAAAAATGAAATACATTAAACGACGAGAAAAACTAATGGATTCAAACAATTGGGAGGCTAATTTTACTGTGTTCGACAATGAAGTCAAGAGGTAGTCGAATGGTCATGGTTGCCAGTTCGCTGCCGGCCCTGTTCCTGTCGAGACTTGATTCCATTGAAGACCCGCCTTTTAGCAGGGCGTATGCCTTAAAATAAGTCGAGTCTCTAAGTTCTCCCTTTGGCGTGGTGTGGAAATTTGGAGCGGAGAGGGGTAAGTTTGAGGCTCTGTATTTTAATACTAAGTAGGCTAATTTGGATGTTGTCTTTCAAAAAGCTCCAAATTACTGAGTCCGCAACCAGTGATTTCGTGTTGCTTCTTAGTGCGATGTTAAATAACAGTCAATCAGTCATTCACGTTACATGGTCGAACGACTTTGAAATGTAAGAAAGGTCTACGCAATTATCGAATAATTTCTTTTGGAGTAAATCTTGAAATTTTATTCTGAAATTTTCTGGTAAATATAATTTATTTTATTTTAATTATACAAACAATATACAAACATATAAATCCGCGGTAGTATCAAAGATCAAAGCAAATGAAATACATAGTCACAATACTGTCTGTATCAAGAATATATATTAGATCTATTGGAAAGTTCTGTCCGCTTGTGACGTGAAAGAAAATAATACATTTTTCATACGTTTAATAATTCTATAATTTCCGTCGTTACTTATGACCTCTTACCAGAGTGATGGAAATTTGTAAATATCATTTTTCAAAAATACATTGTCTTTAGAAGAAGCGTAGAACTCAAGTAATCTTTGGCTGATACCTGCTTGCTTCAGTTTTGATTTTTCCTTAATTTTTTTTTTTTTTTTTTTTTTTTGCTGAAAAAAAAACAGGTGAGAATCAGAGGATGCTAGGTCTGGAGTGTATGGTGGATGCGGCAGAAATCCCTAGCGTAGTTCTGTGATTTTTTGACGAGCCGTCAAAACAGCGTGTGGTCATAATGCAGTGTAATGTAATTCTTATAAAAATCGCTGGCCTGTTTTCTAAGAGTGATTTGATTGAATCGCCCATTTTCTGGCAGTATCTCTCCGTATTAACTTTTCGTCAGATTTCAAATACTCGTGTATTGGTCCTTGGACGCTCTTCGCTATACATTGTATTATCTTATTCAGGCTCAATTCTAGCTTAGAAAAGGAAGGGAAGGTTCACCGGGCTCATAGTAGGCTCTTTTCCTTACGTAGGTACGATTTATTCGTAGGTATCCAATTTTCATCACCAGTTATCAATCGGATCATGTAGAGTTCGTTTTGAATCAGATAATCAGAGAAAGGCGTATGAAGATAAGCAAATTTTTCTCGCTTTACTCATGTGGCACCCATCTGGAGAACATTTATAGACCAATCCTAGTAACTACAGAAATTATATTGTACAGTAAATATTATTCAATGTATGAAAAGGGAATGATTTTCTTTCACTTCACAAACGGGCAGACTTCCTAGAAGACCCACCCTCAATATATACTTTCAATAATCGTTTTCATAGACACTTTTTGATTGATCTCACATGTATCTAATTTTGTCTGCCAAATTTGGCAACTAGGTGACATTCTGAGAACTATATTTGTCACGAAGTATATTACCAAGGTCATTCCTACTTATTCAGCATTATTGCCTGGCGTATTCTTTCCTTGATAGCAAACCATCTTTCCGGTTACATTACCTCTTCGGTTGGGAAGAGAACAAAGTTCAAACTTCTTCGTAACAGTATTTATGTTGGAATGTTTTTCTATCTGAAAAATAACTCAGAATTTTAAGAAAAAGCTTCAAACATACTTTTTTTAGAAACATTTTTGTTTAGCTCACTCTCCTTTAATAAACGGCACAAAATTTAAGAAAAATTATGAGGTTAAGGCTCCCGTCTACCCGCCATTTTGATTTCGTCAACTTAATGTTAATCCTATGGAATTTCAACTTTAATTTTCCCATCTTTATTATTTTATTTATTTGAATGCAATAAAGTGCATGTGAAAGAGCAAAAAATAATCAATGCTTCTGTGGAATTACTTTTCCCTTAAGATTTTTAAAAATATTTTTATTCTTATTTTAATTATTCGTTTTTGAGTTTTCCGGTCTTTAAAGAATATTTTCAAATATTTTTAAAAATAGGAGGAAAAAAGTAATTCCACAGAAGCATTGAATATTTTTTGCTCTTTCAAATGCACTTTATTGCATTCAAATAGATCAAATAATAAAGATGTGAGAATTAAAGTCAAAATTCCATAGGATTATCATTAAGTTGACGAAATCAAAATGGCGGGTAGACGGGAGCCTTAAGCTTAATTTTTCTATTAATTGTCATTCCAGATTTAGAAACGCCAGCATTCATATATAACATATTAAGAACTAAAAATAGTCCTTTGTAATTTAAATTATCATATTTCGCAGCTCCAGCTCCAGAGATACGTCCAAGAATCGTAAGCATTCGACATGCGATAAACAGATCAATATTTAACGTAAACATAAATGAAAAGTAATGCGTTATAACGAATAACACAACAAACGTGTAAAGAATAATTACAAAGGTCTTTAATAATTATTTTTATTTCTCAAAAATTCATATACTCAGCAAGCAAGATAAATTGGTTCTACATCTGCAAATTCACTACTCACACGTCTTGCCACGAGAAGCTCCGCTTAGCAAATGAAAATAACATTAGGATGAACGGCATTTGCGCATGCAAGCGCCAACAACAACGCAATTAATTTCCGTACTACCAGATTTTCCTAAATACAGGTTCGATACACATTCTGCATCAGCTGCAGAAAGGAAAAGTACAATTTATCTCTTCATCTCACTATTTTTATCTCATTTTTAGAGTGCGTCTATAATATGAGTTAAGTGGAGGCAAAGGACAATACGTCCATTATTGAAATTTTGCACGATAGCAGCTTAAATAGCTCTTTTTGTGTTTTTTCATTGACAGATTGCTTGTCAATGAATACTTTTCAATAGCCATTGTACATTTTTTCCCTTGGACTATTGATTTTTAATTTATATTATTTTAAAGGCTTATTAAATTTTAAAATTTTTCTGAATCACATTTTAAAAAATACACACAGTGCCCTTTACGTCTGGCATGCAGATATATGCAGTGACCGCGGTAGCTTAGGGGTCATGGTCGCGAACTAGTGACTTCGGGCTATTCTCGAATTTTCACTAACCTTGGACACTCAACAATAATGGAAATTGCATAAAATTAAAATTTCTTCCTAACCAAAATGTGACATTATTAGGTAAATTAGATGAAGATAAGGAGTACAGTGAATTGAATTACAGATAGTTATATATAAATAAAATAAAATTGAAAGAAAAATGTGGGAGTTTTTAGTTTAGTTTTTATTAACGTCGCACTAGAAGCAACACGAGGGCTATTGGCGGCACACCTCGTAATTTTGAACCTCGGTCAAGTGACGAGAGCGACACCTGAGTTTTGGCACCCCCTCTCCTAACTTCCACACCACAACAGGGGGAGTACCTCTGACAGATTTAACGTGCATCAGCCCTGACTACACGGCGGATCTTTCGTGGCATCAAGGCTCGAACCCGCGACTGAACGAATCCGAAACCATGACCACTAAGCTACCGCGGCCACGAAAAAAGTGGGAGATAGAGGATAACGATAGGCGAATAGATATTTTTAAATTGGATTTGAAGCACCGTAATTAATCTTTTGGGTTGAAGCGAATCTTAGTTAAAGTACTAAGATTAATATTGACAGCGAGAAGTGTTTGAAACAAAACGAGTGATTTGATAAGCTACTATTAATAAAAAAAAAACACATAATCTAGGATTGCCGAGTTAAGAGAGATTCGAGAGAGAGCGACTTTATATATTCTTTAGTGATTAATAAAGTATTTTGTCTTTCTCTTACGTATCTTCAACGGAAACGGCAAAAAATTACGAGGTTCCTAATTTAAAGTTATAAATTTTACCCTCTCATCAGAATTACTATTTTAAAAATCTTTAATATAATGGGAGTACTAGAATTTTATTGATTTGCAAAAGCAAAATTTAACAGGATCAGGACGCAAACGTCCAGGAATAGGTGTGTGAGGATCACCGATAGTTGCTGGAAGCGAAAAATCAGGAAGAGTGTAAAAAAAACTGAGTTTTTCCCTCACTCTCTGAGACTTAAGGGATTCAGAGAGGGGGCTATTTTAGAATATACTAAAATTTAATAATAAAAGATTTGCCGTTCTCGATGCCATATTTTAGAAATGCCAGTTTTTGACAGAAACGAGTGAAATGAAGGTGAATAATGTGTGAATTTAGACTAATTTTTTATATAAAAATTAAAACATGAATTTAATAATTATTAATATAGATTAAAATTTAAGGCAACTACCTCAAGCTAACTCGGGAGTATACAATGTAGCATTGGTTTCTGAAGAAGATGAATTAAATTGAAGTCCTACAGTAACGTGAAGAATTCAAAACTCGATGAGTTACTATTGAATTCTGCGTTTTATTTAAAACTGGGAAATGCGAATCTTCTATTGGGGTCTAGTTATTATTGACTATTTTATTAGTTGGAAAGATGGCAGCAGTTTTAATTATTCCTTCTTTCATTAAATAAGGAAGGAAGGACGTCACAAACTCACTACCGGTGTTGTTTCGTCGAGTCGTAGGGAAAAAATCCTGATGCTACTAAAGACACGTCGGGTAGCGGTGGTGAGGCATGTTTAATCTATTCAGGCTCCAAGTCCCTCCGTTGCCACGATGTGGAAGCTTGAACAGGAAGGTATCAGCTCAGGTGTCATCCTCATCACTTGACCGATGCTCAAAATCACAGGGTCTATGTCCCGATAACCACGAGTTGCATTAAAGTGCGACATAAATAAACAATCAATCCATCAACAGACATATGAAACTAAAAAAATGCAATTGCTTTTTTTTTTATTCTTCTCTGCTCCCAACGAGTTCACTAGAAATAGCGGAGATATATCACAATTAAATGCCTCACACACCCCTTCGTGCAATAAGTGGATTTAAACACAATAGAACATATTCCACATAAGATGATTCACTAAATTTCCAGTGAATAATATCTAATCTGACGTCATTTTTCTGAGAAGCCGCTTTTCTCTGAGAGTTACGGTATTTTGAAAATAATACCGAGGTCTCGACACTTCGTGATTGTTCCTGTTTCAGAGAATATCAGTGTATCATTTCTGCAGATAAAAATCAATAAATATTCTGTTACGTACAATCGCACTTCTACTATGATATCTAAATTTAAGCCATACATTCGTTTTAACACGCTTGCGTATGAAATTGAAAAAAAGAATTCATATATACACTTCAATTATTTACGAGAGTAAATTGAGGTTTACTAATCGTTCCGCTATATTCAATGGCATTTTATTGAAGAAGCAGACGTCATTCAGAGCGGAGAAAACATACATCTAAAGCTATGTTTTTTATCTTTAATTTGATCAGTTTCTCGAAAGTAATGGCATTTATTTTGTGAAAATTCTACTTTATTTGAATAATATCGTATTTGATATTCTAGTAGTTGTTTTACGAGTATTTTAAGTATTTTAAATCATCACAGAGAGAGAGAGAGAGAGAGAGAGAGAGAGAGGTAAAAAGTATATAATGCAAGTAAGTAGTTATATAGTATTGTAAACATGATTTCATAAAAATAAAAAAATAAAAAACTGAAATTAACGATTAGAACCAATTTAATAACTTCAAGATATAAAATGGAATAATCTTTAATTTAAGTTGACTAAATAGTTTGTACAAATTTGAGTTTTAGAAAAATCTTTAAGAAGCACTTAATGCTTAGAATGTAATAAAGAACCTTAAAAAGAACCGTAAAACATAAGAAGAGAAACAGCGGGAGTTTGTACAGCTCTTAAGATAACAGAAACATTAAAAATGCTTCAAATTTTACATTTCTTTTATTATGCTTTTTAAAAAAGAGAACGCACTTTGTTGATTCCGTAGATGTATTACATATGAAAATTTGATAAACAATACATTATCAAATTGAATTTTAAAATTGTAAACAAACTTTCTACGGCCATAAAGAAAAAAATATGTTTTTACACATTTTCCCCAAATCTGAGTTTTAGGATTCTGGTACACTTCCCTCAAAAACTGATTTATTAACAGGGCTGATATTTTCCACAATATGAAATGAGATTTTTTCCTGTACAGTGAACGTAATTGTTTTCTAATAAACACTTACAGATTTTGGGTATTGAACAACATTTATAAGAAAATTTAGAGAAATTTGAATCACAAAATCTTATAAAATTTTGATTTTGAAATTAAAATTGTGTTCATTGTACGGAATGTTATGTTTCTATATATATTCTGCAAATTTCTAAACCTATCAATGCAGTGGAGTTTATACAAGATATACCTAATGGTAAGTACGTACACGACTTACAAATGTAAATACAGTTATTGATTATTAATAATTCATGCATAATTACTTATGTACTCATACATACGTGTAATTTTCTTTAGGTAAATAGAAACTTAAATATACAAACGTATCGACATTAAAATAGTACTTTCAGCGCTTTTAATTTTAAAAAGTGAGAATTATGCAAACTGCAAAAAACAAAATTATTTTTTTAATCGAAAACGTCTTACAATTAATTAACTTAAACACTCTATCGAAAATATCAAAGTCAGTTCGTTTCTATAATAAACTTTGTCAAAGGTAGGGTTTAATCCTACCCAACTCAATTCTTCCGTAAATGTGAAATCAAAGCAATCGGCCATTTATAAATCCTATATTCGACCTGCGCCCACATCCGATACTTTTAACAGCACCTGGTTCAATATTTCCCCACAAAGTATATAGCTCTTGTGTAAACGTGCGCACAGAACCACGCAGTCTGGAACAGACGAGGAACTGTCTAGGACGGCTTCTGACATCGAAAGACAAATCCAGCTGTGCTATCGAATGATAAGTCCTGTCGGAACTCTGAACCCTCTATTTTTTTGACATAGAATCACGCGCATTAGGAATACCCTGTGCGTCGCGGAAACAAAATTTAGTAGGAAAATTCGATGGCGTGCTTATTTTGTTACGGAACGTAATTGTATTTGCAATCATTATGGAATAATCATTAGTTCTGTTTGTTTTCAAGCTGTTTGTTTGGTGTCGGCGAGTGGTTCAGTGTGTTTGCTCAAAACATCGAATTTCTGTGTTCTGTGTTCTTTGAATAAATGTAACAAATAATGTTTTTATCGGCAAATTTAGAAACGAAGTTTTAAAGCATGATGCTCATTACATTGCGATAGTATTCCCGTAAAGGATCAACACAAATTTCAAAATAAATACCAAGTCGGTTTAAAAAATATCACCAACGGCTTGTCTATGGATGTGAAGTCTTTAAAGAAAACTTAATTCAGTGACGCAATGAAATAAACACAATGAGCTGTATGCGCCAATTTTACTGAAAATAACAAATCTAATTTGTCAAGATTATAAGAACCGACTCGGTCTTAGAATAATTGCAGATACCTTGCAACAACTTAACTATTTTAACTTGTCCCGACGCTTTCTATATTCTTTCTGTTTGAATAGTTATAATTTTATCTTTCAAATTATCAATGTGAACTCCGTAGAAAACGCTCCTTCACCTTTACTCGTGCCCCCCCCCCCCCTTCAAACAAAGACGATCTAGGTTATTTATCAATTTCCGATTTCATTTTTATAAATTTTATGAGAACTGCGTGAGATTTATTTCAGCTGCATAATGGACTTTTAGCAAAAGATTGCGCAAATATGACAAACATATCGCTTAGGAGATATATATATATAGTTTCCTATCTTGGTATCATCACTCACGCCTATCACTTGAAAAGAGCCGTTGTATAGGAATGGGAAATATTTTGAATTTGAGTAGCTGTATATTAGGGGGGGGGATTCCTAAAATTCTCATTTAAACTCTAATATGTCAACTTCGAAGAAATCTTAAGAAGTTCTTATAATGGCACTTTAATTAAAAAAATCTTACTATTATAAAATTTACTATAATAAATTTCAAATCTTTTAAATTGTGATCGATCTTGGATGGCAAAACTATTAGTTTGCGGGAAAATTAAAGATCCGTTTAATTTGGGAGCTTTTAAAGATCTCTTCGAAATATTGAGGGTATTGTAAATTTATTTGAGATAATCAAATCAATTCAGTATGAGCAACAGCTACTTAGTTCGCACCCACGCGTTTTTAATAAGTAAAATTTCGCATGAAATTTTACGTAAATATATAAATATTTTTTTTTTATATTATTTATGTCCTCAGGAATATTAACTATTATTTACGCACGATTACTATTCACAGTTTAATACTTTGATTGTACTATCACTTGATGTACTAAGAAAAAAAGCAACAATTGTTTACCTCTTATTTTTATTGTATTAAATTTTTTTCCGATTTTACGGTATTCTTTGAATTGCATTTTATATTATATGTTCGAATATTACGCATATGCATGTGGAATTGGAGTACTCAGTTTTTTTTTTTTGGGGGTGTGTGTGTGCAGATTTTAACGTCGAATATTCGCATATACTCACATGCTAGAAGATATTGAATAATCTTAGGTGGGAAATAATTTAAACCCTGTAGATCCCTATCTACGTTCCATTGGCATAAGGGAAGGCGTCCCATGAGAGATGATTCCATCTGAGAATGGATAATCGGACATTATCATACTGATAAAGAGATAATGTCTCTTTTTATGATCAAAATAAGTAGAGAAAGAGGCGAGACAGTGAGAAGTTAGGGTATTTCAAAATGCGATGTCTCAGTGAGGAAGTTATATTTGTAATATGACTTGTTATATATGTAAATTCTATAGTACACCCTCCACAGGGTGTAAGGGTTTTTGGTCGGAAGGAAAACTCGACATATTCTAAAACAATTTATCAATCTACAGAACAATTCAGCTAGAAGTCTATCCTATATCTCCCCCCCCCTTCTCCTTCTTGAAAGCTTATACTATATATATCAGTCTTAATTTGCATGATCACGTTATCTTCATCGGAGGAAGCTTTCTAATAAAAAATAATTTCTAAGGCCCGAAAATTCCCCTAGAGGACTGTTAGTGACAAGATCGTGGATAGACCCATCATAAGGGGTACATGTTTCACACGGTATCTACTCGTACATTAAAACATGTTTAACATTTGTTGATTATAAAACTCTAACTTGTTTCTAAGTCTAATTTTAACTTGTTTGAAAAACAAATAGTGTAAACAAAGTTTTTTTTTTTTTTTGCAAATTTTTTTATTACGATTGTAAGATTCCATTATAATTTAGCAAATAACAGGTTAATTGAAAAGTCCCCAGCCTGACACATAGATGGCGCTACTAGAATTAAATCCATATGTTTTTTAGTTAGCCCTAACCCTCAAAAGATGCGTGTATAAATTTGACAGCTGTCGGATCATTAATTTGTGAATTATAGTATTTTGAGTGAAGCAGCTTTTGTTGTGAAAAAAATGGATAAAAAGGAATTTCGCGTGTTAATAAAATATTATTTTTTGAAGGGAAAAAATACAGTTGAAGCAAAAACTTGGCTTGATGCCGAGTTTCCGGACACTGCCCCAGGAAAATCAACCATCAAGGATTGGCATGCTAAATTTAGACGTGGTGAAATGAGCACCGAAGACAGTGAACGCAGTGGACGCCCAAAAGAGGTTGTTACCGACGAAAACATTAAAAAAAATCCACAAAATGATTTTGAATACCGTAAATTGAAATTGAATGAAATAGCAGACACTCTAAAGATATCAACTGAACGTGTACATCATATCATTCACGAATATTTGAGTATGAGAAAGATCTGTGCAAAGTGGGTGCTGCGCGAGCTCACTTTTGACCAAAAACAATGACGATTTGATGATTCGGAGCAGTGTTTGAAGATGATCAAGAGTAATAAACCCGAGTTTTTGCGTCGATATGTGACAATGGATGAAACATGGCTCCATCCTTTCACTCCGATGTCCAATCGACAGTCATCCGAGTGGACTGCACACGATGAACCCGCTCCAAAGCGTGGGAAAACGCAACAGTCGGCTGGCAAGGTTATGGCGTCTGTATTTTGGGAGGCGCATGGAATATTTTTCAATGACTACCTTGAAAAAGGAAGGACCATCAACAGCGACTATTACATAGCAGTATTGGACCGTTTGAAGGACGAAATCGCCGAAAAACGGCCGCATTTGAAGAAAAAGAAAGTGCTGCTTCACCAAGACAATGCACCGTGTCACAAGTCAGTGAAAACGATGGCAAAAATCCATGAATTGGGCTTCGAATTACTTCCTCATCCACCGTATTCTCCAGATCTGGCCCCCAGCGACTATTTCCTGTGCTCAGATCTGAAAAGAATGCTCGCTGGGAAGAAATTTTCGTCGAATGAAGAGGTGATCACCGAAACTGAGGCCTATTTTGAAGCAAATGACACATCGTACTACAAAAATGGTATCGAAAAGTTGGAGGGTCGCTATAATCAGTGTATGATCCTTGAAGAGAATTATGTTGAACAAAAAAAAAACTAATTTTGCCAAAAAATGTGTTTTACTATGGTAGGCCGGGGACTTTTCAATTGACCCGTTATATAACTTAATAATTGTTGAAAAGTAATACAGTATATTTTTCTAGATGAGATGGAGGAAATTATTTTCAATATTTTTAAGTAATCATTAGTTTCGCTCTATTTTTGAAAAATAGCTCTCTCCAATATTATGTTCCAATTTAGGAAATCCCCGCTTACAATGTGTTAATAAAATTAAAATTGTTCAAAAGTTCAGACAAATTCTGCTATATTTATTTATAAAATAGCTGCTCTTTTGTGTATGAAATAAGACATAATAATAAAAGGAGATGGTTTTCATAATGTTGCACTGGAGCTGCACAATAAGCTTTTGTTGATGGATTTGGTAATTTAGATCTCGCATAAGTGGTTATGTAAAAGAAATTAAATATTAGCAGTCTTTTATATAGTAGAATATATTATGGTATATATTCATTCATATTTTGAACTTTCTTCTATTTTCAAGGAATTCTATATTTATCTTTGTTTTTCGTATTTGTCACGGAATCTTTTCATAAAATTTGAATCGTCTGCAATTGTATCAACATGCAAATTTAGAAAGACACAAACCAGAATTCTTTTTAATTTGGAATCTTTATTCAGTTATTTTAAAGCAAAAATAAAATATATTAAAATCTATTTTCCTTTCAAAACATAAAATCTGTTATGAAAATGCATTCATCCTATTTATGAAGCAAAAATGGATAATTCAACTGGACAAAATCAAAATTCAATGTACTCGTAAGATCAAAGTTCAATAACAAAATGCACTGTCTGTTATTAATTTTTTTCTCCATTTAAAAAATCACGGCCTTTTGTTCATACTACATATACAACATAAGTGTTGTTTACAAGAGATCCTCTACAGAATACTTTGGAAAACTATTATTAACCTGGATAAGTTAGGATATATGTTTCTTAGAGGTATGATAGACGTGAACTGAAATTCCTTTAATTGCAAATCAGTCTTGCATCTAATGTTATTTTGAAGACCTAACAGAATTAGCGTGTCATTGCTACCCGCCAAATTTATGCACCAACTTATTCCTTTCTTTCTGAACCGGATATTCATCAACATTTGGACAAGTTTTTATATTAGATACGGAAGAGTCCCAACTACTGCATGAACAACTCCGAACATCAGCAAAAAATACCAATCAATTGAATTAAATGCAGGGTTCTGTGATGGCGAACTTTGCATGAAAAATGGCGTCTCGTCGCTTACTGAACTATCCTTTCACAGATCGCTTTCTTCTCTTCTTATTTTGAATTGACTTTGTAATCTCCAAACATGCCCTGGGGCTTCCGTGAAAGAGATAAAATTATTGATTGATTTGATATCCTGGTCGTTCAGCAGATTCAGGAAGTTGGGTCACTTCATTTAATTACTGAACAATGTTTCTGGACCTTAGTTATAGATTTATTGACAGAGCCGTGTAACAATTTGTCTTCAGTAGCGAATCGCAAAGTAGTAAAACATTATTCACGATATTTGCCTGTTCTGCTTTTTCTGTTTAAACGAGTCCGTGCCTTCAAGATGTAATGAATCTAGTCTTGTTTTCTTCTTTGATTCAATTTCCCTTCCTCCCTAGAATGATCTATAAAACTTTTTAAAATCCTTTTTCACATCAGTTTCTTTTTTCTGTCTCTTTCTTGCTTTGATTCTCCCATCATTAATGAGATTATTTAATTTCCAGATGAAGTAGTTTCAAAATTAGTATTATGTCCTTTACTGCCAGTATTGTATTAGATTTTTTTATATTATATACCAGTTGAGGTAATTTCCTTCTCTTGAATTATTATAACTTGCTTTAAATAGCCCTGAAAGCCAATAAGAAAAATATTAAAAATTGAAATTAGCTTTGCTGGTTTATTTTCAACATGTGCAAACGTTTCTTTTTTCTGTTAAATTTTCGAAAAAGGAGAATTATTCAAAATGAATATTAATTTGCATAAAGTAAGAATTCTTACGAATCCCAGGCTCCACAGAAGTAATTACTCTCAAGGAAAAAAAAACGACTCTTTTCAAATTCCTTTTGCATTTTTATTTTCACAAACAAAACATGCTGAAATACAAACACATTGACAATGTTAGCAACAGAAAGAATAAAAACAGACGATTCTGCCATAAAAATTAATAATTGGATGAAATATTCATATAAAAGCAAACGATAAATTATTAAAATGGACAGTAATATTTTGCTCGCATATTAAAATAAAAGCAGATGATAAAATATTAAATGAAATACATCTTAGCAATTTTATTACTTAAGCAAACTAGATGCAATTATGACAGTCATAATTTATTATAATGTCAATCTTCTGCATCTAAAACATGTATTTTTTATTTTATGCCCACTCATTTTTAACTGACGACATTTTCTCTAAATAACATGTTAGCACATAGACTAATAAATTACAAAACTAATCAAAGTTAACGATATATCCAAACTATTCAAATTTTCATAAGTGTTTTACATAAATAATCAGGATATCACACCATGATTCTAGTTAGGCAATCTGAAGGTTACTTAACTTATTATGCACAAAACATGTAGGGTTTTATTGAAAGTTTTCGTTTTTGTTTCAACAGCTGTAACTATGCATGTCAATGTAGATCTTCAATATATCAGTGAACTTTCTTTATGTCATTTATATTTTATAAATATTCGTTAATTTGTCTTCGTTCAAATAGTTTCTGTTGAAAGGTTCAAAATGTGGATAATTACATGTTCCTTAATTACGGATAACTGAGAGAAAAATAGACTCTTGATTACATAGAAAGCAAAAGAATATTCATTTTAGATCGAATTGAGAAATTTTCGATCCGCTGTTATCACATTGCTTGTTTTCTTTTTTGTTGTTGGGAAAAAAACTTTGCAATGCTCAATATTCACACAATTACTTGATTTATCTATAAGACGAAAATATTACACTCGAGCTTGGTCAAAAAAAATCATCTTTCATTTTCTCTGGACCCTATCTTTTGAAACTGATTCGAAGTTATTTAATTTGCTCTTATTCTAAGACTCGCCAAGATTTGAAACGCTAGAAATTTAACACTAAATATTGAGATCCTCTACTATAAGTAAAATAATGATATGACAATATATCGGAATCAATTATTTTTAAAGATGGATTGCTGATATAAATGCATTAAAATGGTAACACTGAGGAGTTTTTATCATCACTTTTTATTACCTTACACTGTATATCAGTTTGTCACAAATCTTTTCGTCCATTTTTTCACCCACTTTTTGCACACAAG
>BMAW01112591.1:790847-961939 GCA_019974015.1 Nephila pilipes
ATATATATATATATATATATATATATATATATATATATAACAGGTCAATTGAAAAGTCCCCGGCCTGACACATAGATGGCGCTAGAATTAAATCCATATGTTTTTTAGTTAGCCCTAACCCTCAAAAGATGCGTGTATAAATTTGACAGCTGTCGGATCATTAGTTTGTGAATTAGAGCATTTTGAGAGAAGCAACTTTTGTTATTGTGAAAAAAATGGATAAAAAGGAATTTCACGTGTTGATAAAATATTTCTTTTTGAAGGGAAAAAATACAGTTGAAGCAAAAACTTGGCTTGATGCTGAATTTCCGGACACTGCCTCAGGAAAATCAACCATCAAGGATTGGTATGCTAAGTTTAGACGTGGTGAAATGAGCACCGAAGACGGTGAACGCCCAAAAGAGGTTGTTACCGACGAAAACATTAAAAAAATCCACAAAATGATTTTGAATACCGTAAATTGAAATTGAATGAAATAGCAGACACTCTAAAGATATCAACTGAACGTGCATATCATATCATTCACGAATATTTGGGTATGAGAAAGCTCTGTGCAAAGTGGGTGCCGCGCGAGTTCACTTTTGAACAAAAACAACGACGAGTTGATGACGAGCAGTGTTTGAAGATGATCAAGCGTTATAAACCCGAGTTTATGAGTCGATATGTGACAATGTATGAAACATGGCTCCATCATTTCACTCCGAAGTCCAATCGACAGTCATCCGAGTGGACTGCACACGATGAACCCGCTCCAAAGCGTGGGAAAACGCAACAGTCGGCTGGCAAGGTTATGGCGCCTGTATTTTGGGAGGCGCATGGAATAATTTTCATTGACTACCTTGAAAAAGGAAGGACCATCAACAGCGACTATTACATAGCGTTATTGGACCGTTTGAAGGACGAAATCGCCGAAAAACGGCCGCATTTGAAGAAAAAGAAAGTGCTGCTTCACCAAAACAATGCACCGTGTCACAAGTCAGTGAAAACGATGGCAAAAATCCATGAATTGGGCTTCGAATTGCTTCCTCATCCACCGTATTCTCCAGATCCGGCTCCCAGCGACTATTTCCCGTTCTCAGATCTCAAAAGAATGCTCGCTGGGAAGAAATTTTCGTCGAATGAAGAGGTGATCGCCAAAACTGAGGCCTATTTTGAAGCTAAGGACAAATAGTACTAGAAAAAATGGAATCGAAAAGTTGAAGGGTCGCTATAATCAGAGTATCACCCTTAAGTTGAATAAAAAAGACTAATTTTGCCAAAAAAATGTGTTTTACTATGGTAGGCCGGAGACTTTTCAAATGACCTGTTATATATATATATATATATATATATATATATATATATATATATATATGTATATTAAATATCTTTTAAAAGAAATTAACACTTTTATGTTGAAAAAAGTACAAAAAAATTAAAAAAATAAAAGATAAAAAAATAAATGTTTTTTCCTTCTCCCAGTGAAAAATTAAATGAAAATGTACTGAAAATTACAGTTTATCATCATCATAAATAAAAAAAATGAAGTGAAGGATTTTTCTTAATCCAGCTGAAAATTTTTGACTAAAAACGTGTTATGCGCTTGCATGAGTTCGATGGTTATACGGTTGGAATACGCGTAACACTTTTAATTAATTGTCAAAATTTTTCAGCTAGATTGATAAAAACTCTATATTTTATTTGTGATTATGATAAACCATTCTTTTTTAAATTCAGATTCAGTTTAATATTTATTAGACAAAAATAAATATTTTTTACTTTTTAGTTCTCTTTGTTACTATCTTGCCACATTGAAATGTCTGCTTTTTGAAAAACGTTTGATGTATACTATTTAATGAAATGTTAACTTTAAAAGTAGTTATTTTTGAGATTATACCATGCTATTCGTAGTACCATATAAAGTTATTTTTCACACTTTATTTTAATTTATTCACCCCTTATCAGTTGGATGAATCAATAGATCACTGTATACATTTTAGAAGCGTTAAATAATCTTAACAAACATTGTTGCAGATTGGATCTAAGGCTACTTAAAAAAAAACTTATTCAATTGTTATTTAAACGACTTTTCCTTCTTCAACAGAGACGCAAGTTACGGAAGGACTTCTGGAGTTGTTTTAATCCCCGTTTCGTTCCGATAGTCACCAGAGGCATGTCACGTAGCTACAACTCCTGGAAGAAAAACATGGGGGTCAACAACAGCGACCTGCACAACATCTCTTTCGCTGCGGCCCTATTTAATTCTGGAAATCCTAAAAAAGCTTGTCCGGAAACTGAAATGGTCGAGTCACAGAAGATGACAAATCAACCGCGGTCATCGTACAATCCAGCAAATTGCCTCTCAAATAATCAGTCATACAATACTCATAGGTATTTACCAACCATGAGACAAGGAGAATCATTGGAGGTATCACCGGCCATGCCTTCAAGTAGCATCCCGCTGAGAAATCTAAACCAAGTTGCCTGCTTTAATTTTGAGAAATCTAGAAGTGATCAATCGGCAAACTTATTTACTTCTTCGCCTGCTTTATATGCAGGGAAAGGTCCATTTGGAACTGCAGGTTTACAAGAAAACACAAATGTTAAACAAAAGTTTTATCGAGAATCTTCGTGTTCTCGAGTAAAGTCGAGCGACAAGACTATGAAAATACGAAGGAAATCATATAGTGCGACACGCGTGGTCACCGATTTCGACTCATCGAAAAAGGAGAGCGTATTTGCTATTGAGACAAGAACTTGGGATGAAGCTACAGTGATTACTCAGGATGAAAATGTGACTTCAGATCTGATGCAAAAATTGAGTGCCAGGAACAACAATCGGATTTCAGAAGACAGTAATAACGATTGTGTTAAATTAGAAAGCCATTCTAAGAAAGGAATTGATTCTGTAATGCATCCTGCAGCTGTTTTAAATAATATTGTAGAGCCTCAAAAAAATCCCCTAAGCTTTACAGAGAATTCTACAAAGCTGGATGAAAATATAACTGTTAAAGTTGACGAAAAATGTCGACTTCTCTTGGAAGAAATTAAGAAGTTCTTTACTTTTTATCAGTCAAAATACGAAGATGCAAAACTCGAAGATCTTCCATATTTTCTGAAGTTGCTGAGCGATAAAAAGAACCGCCTTCCAGAAGGAAGCGATGATTTCGAGTCCAATTTCCGAAACGAAACAGAAGTAATTTCTGCTGATAAAAATAATGAGGAGAATACCAGAATGAATCCGGAACATGTATTTACGCCTGTGAGAGGTAAACTAGAGCAAGAAGGAGATGAACATATCCTAGATTGTGAAAAGCTAAAGTTATTTCATGACAAATTGCAGGATTCTCAGCCGGTTGAAAGAAATCCAATAGACACAGAAAGCGGGCTGTGTGAAACGCCGCCGCTAACTTTTCCTAATTTGCTCTTAAATGATCAACTCTGTAATCTGGAAGTAAATGCGAACAAGAAATGTATTCAGCTAAAGTCATTCAGACGTAAACCTGCGAATCAAGACAGAAAGTCAGAAGCCTTCTCAGTTCAATCGGCGGAAGTAAGTCATTTTATTGAGAATAATTTGGATAAAGCACACAACAAAGCACTCAGCATGCCAGTGCTTACGACTTACACGCATCAAACTAGTAATAAATTAGTAGAAAATGAGTACAACAACTATTTATGTAATAATTCCGACGTACCAAAATTCCAAGATCAAGAACTCTGGAGAAATATTTATGAGACTAACGATACATCAAACTATTCCTTGAGCTTCGCTTCTACTCAACAAAGCGAGGAAACGAGAAGAATTTCCCCAAGCAATTCAAAATTTTGGGAATTGTTCAACCCGAAAACTTCTGCGAGTGTTTCCATCTCTGATGAGTCGTTTGACAGCATTGCTAGCGAAGAGACAAATACCTCTAGTTTGAGTTCAAACCAAGATGAGAAATCATTCGAAAGTATATCGGGGATGTGCAAAACTTTTGTGATGGAAAACGTGGCTCCTAAATCCGATGACGGGAATACGAAGTATTTTCGAAGTTACAAAAACAAATGTACAAGCTCAATAGATGTACTGTCTCGAACGCTGAAGACAAATTTGTCCATGACCGAATGTGCCGATGAAAATCAGAAGATTAAGAATCCTGGTTTTATGTTGAGTGCAAGAGCAGGAACAAGGGATGCGATCATACCAATGGGAGATAACTCTCATAAAGATTGCCTGCACTTGAACATGTCAGGAAGTTGCGAAAAAAATGAAGAAAACAATGAATACAACTACGCCCAGTTGAATTCTAACAAGTTAGGAGGGAAACCTCACTTACCAGAAAGATTAAAAAGTAAAAAGGTAAGCTAATGCTTTTTACTTATTATAATTATTTTTACAAACTATAATTACGAAGTTTGATAGAAAAGAAACGTTTTTATGACCATATTTTTTTTAATTTATTACCCGATTTTCACAATTCTTATTGTATATGAAAACTACATGTATTTTCTATGAAATACATTATTCACTTTTTGACTTAGTCTACATTCATTTATACGCACTTGTGTCAACGTGTGACCGGTAAACTCGCAGGAGAAATATTCCAGTAACTATAATCGGCGACAAGTTTTCATGGAAACTTTTACCTCGTTGTTGGAATCGAAATGATATCCTTAAGGTATCCGCCTACCTTTGAAGAGGTTTTTTTTTAAATAATTGAAAAAATAACTTATGTATTTTTATAAAATATGTATTATACTATAAGATATGGCTAAAAACTTAAAATACAATGTAAAATTTGCATAAATTAATAATTGTTTTAATGTTTCAGCTAAAAAAATACATAAAAATAGCAGTAAAATGGCACTTGTGCAAAACACCAAAACTGAAATTTAAATTGAGATATTTCAATTCTGTTAATTTTATTATTGTGAATTGAATCTAATTTAGGATTTGTGCCTCTCTCACAATTATAACCCTTAAAATTAAATATTTTTAGGAAGTCGTACTTTAACATACAGAAAAAACGTACAAATTTGTGATAAGTTATGACTTTTATCATCAATAAAATGCAAAGTAATCGGATTATAACAGTAAGAGAGGTTCAAGTCCTGAATTCACTGTCATAGAATATTCCATGGAATTTTCATAACATTATATATATAACTTTTTTGCAATACGATGTTTTGCGCTGACGCAAAATATGAAAATCTTGATTTTGAGAAAAAGCTGAGAATACATTTCAACCCAGAAATTTACCTAATCAAATAAACATTTAACATTTAAAGGACCCTGATTTCTGAAGTTCACTATCTGTAATACTTAAATAAGTTATCCTTTTCTTCCTGATGGCCTTTAAAACTTTCCTACGCTTACATTTAACAGGTGTTGTATAACGTTTCAATTCCCTGATTCGATTGTAATCCAAATTTTTGTATCCCTTTATGTTGAAGTAACCCGGATTTTCAATGTTCGGATTTTCTTATTTAAGACTTTTAAGCAGCCTTGATGTCCTTCGTTAAATTGTATAATTGCATCATATGCACCCAATTTCACAGTTTTCAAACAAACAAAATCTTACGATAGTACTCTTTATCATATTACACTATAAAAATATTCATTTGCATTTTGGGTCTTAGGAAATTCATCTTGCATGTTGGAAGATATTTTGACGGGTGATATTACGTAAAATATCAATGAAAAACAAACATTAAAGTTCCATATCCGGTAGCAGAATGCTACTTCCAGTTCTAAAATTTGACACAGATCATTATTAAAATGCTTATAACTCAAGTTCTATGTAAGATAGAAACAAAATTGAAACTGTTCTAGAAAGCTAAGAAATCCGGCTTTAATAATTGACAGAAATAAAAAAAATCGATTTTTTGACCGAAAATCACGTTTTAAAGGTAGACGGATACCTTAAAGTTTGTCTTTCATCTTTGAAAAGAGGTGAAAGACAAGGTCAGGTAGAATGATGTCTCGCTGCTCCAACCTCATTCTCTATGTGGATCACCATTTTCTTCATTTACCAGCGCTCCAACGACATCTGGAAACAGGGGGGGAATGTATTCCACAGAGGACATATGTAGCTTTCATATTTAACAAGAAAATTTGATAACAAAATAAAAAAATGGCCTGAGAGGTAATATTACTTAACCAAGCCCTCGTGTATGCCGTTTTTCCAATGTCCGTATCATCCATAAGGCTGACGAAGCTGCAGCTTAGGAATATCATAGAAGTAAAGTACCAGTTAATAATTCTTACTCTTTTTCAAAAAGATTTAACATGAAGAGATAAAAATGGTCTAAAAGCTTTAATCTTAGAATGAACTGCCCAATGAATCTCGTCAGTACTATCAACTCGATTACTCAAAAATACTCACACCTCAGGGGCTTACCTTCTTCAGGTAACTATAGAATTTACGATCACGGGTACTCGAATGATTTTTTTCTATTTCGCAACGGATATATTGTTTTCGGTGAACAGGAACGACAACCACCCCAGTACACCGTAATGATATTGTTGTATTTACTACTCCCTGACCCATTCATTTTCACTTAATCCTTATTTTAATCTTCTTTGCTTACCTTTAGGTCTGGACATAGATATTCATTTATAACAATTATTTTCGTAATACTCTTGGTTGTTAGTAGATTAACTATTGTTTGGTGAACCTTGACCAAGTATGGCTCCCCATGTACCACTAAAAATATTTTAAAATAAGAAGTAAAAAATATGAACTAACTTTTAAATTTAAATGCATTTGAACGGATACTGAAAAAGTAAATAAAATGAATAAAGAGCATGTTAATGGCGTAGGTACTATACTAAAGTGCAAGAAATATTGGTATTCTAATGCTTGGTAACCCAATTTCGGGAGCAAAATATTAGAAAGGCGTGGATTCCATGAGTTTCACGATGCATGCTATGCATACAAAACATTTATGAGTTAAGGTGTATTTTTAGGTTTTGGATTTCTCTCATAGATAGAGTGTTGGATGACGTGCGAAACGAGTTTTATCATTTTCAAAACTTGGATAGGGCTGTTGGGATTCCAAACTTGGATGAATTCCTTGGAAACCATAATGGGAAGTTTCGATATATATGTAGAAATGCATTTTCCACTTGGAACATACCTTATCCATCAGAACGAATGAAGGACATGAATATTTGCTTATCTTCAGAAATTTGGTGCTTTCTATTGCGTGTTCCTAGAATGTAACACAAATATACGTACCAGGGATATCGGATATTAACAAATAAATAAACCCAGTATGATTGATAACTTACTAGGCGCTATAAATCCCTAATGATACATTTGAAAATGTTATTAGTTAGGTTATGATACTTGTTTCCAGTTATCATGTTTCCAGTGTTGATGTTGCTGTGCCCAGGTGAGACAGATTGTTCTGTGTCACGCAGTCATCAAAAATCCAATGTCGGTTTTGATGTGCCCAAATAAAACGCATAGTTCTGTGTCATATAGTGATCAAGTGTCTAGTGTCGACGTTGCTGTGTCTAAGTGAGACAGATAGTTCTGTGTCATGCAGTCATCGGGTCCTAAAATTTATATCCTGCAAAGTACAATTTGGACACTGAATTTGTTGAATGTTCTAGTATTGAATTCCAATATTGCCTGGTAGACGATTTTTGCACTCCTATCATGTGAATTGTTTGTTGACAAATGCTTATTGTCACGTTCTCTAATTGCCTTTTTATGCTCACTCTCGTGACATATTTAGAAGTTTCACCTCAATATTCTTGTACTCATGGAACTTCCAATGCGAAAATGTGATTTTCATTTTCTCATCCGAAATATTATTGCTCATCTTACGAGCTCCAACAAAGACGCCGCATTGAAAATCGCTTGAATGCTCGTTATTTATAATTATCACATCTTTAACAACTCTAATAGCCAGCATAAGTGTCTATCACTTTATATAAGCACTTGTAGATTCAATGGAGTGTGTTGATAGATGACATAGGTATGTTCTTTGCATAAGATCCGCAGTATCTACACTGGCATTTCAATGTAATAAATGAGATATTTATACGAAGAGTCCGGAGTCTAGAAGTTGTTAGGGGGGGACGATTGAAGAGCCAAGCCGTAAACATATATACATTTCAACATCTGTGAGAACTAGAATTCGCATTTTAGAAGTAGGGAAATTTTTCTTACATGTCAAACAAGTGGCTTTCAAATCGGTTTTTTATTAAATCCGAAACTCGCCGTCAGACTTGTTTCACATCGCTAATTTAGTTCATTTTAAGATGTCGCAAAACAATCAACATAAGTATAATATAATATTTTCACCATATCATTTTAATACTTTCAACCTCCGTCAATCTTCAAGAAAGGCAGAATCATATCTTACCTTGACCTAGAGAGAGTCTCGCTTGGTGCGTAGTACCCTGAAGTCTCTCCAGTTTCGACATCATCTACATCTACTCCTCTCATTCTGGTCACGAGAGTTTCTCCTGAGTGCCATCAGAAGTTAGTGCTGCCATTTACGCAACTTCCTTCAAGTTACTCAATTAACATTCCAGCGTTAATAGCATTGAAGGAATTTTGGAAAAATCGTTGCACAATATCATGTAAATATCATTGTATTTAATCATCAAATAGCTTATTGAAATATGTATAACATTTGTTCATATTAGTGCATCTGTTTTTTACACCAATCCTCGCTAATTATTTATCACGCTAAATTGATTGTGTCTTACTGATGGATATTTACAAGCTTCTACTGATCATCCGATCTTTTTTCGACTTGTAAATGACCCAAATCATTCCCGTTTAAAATGCTTCATCTCAATACGTATTTTTATGTTTTGCCTAAGACATTGAGCTTGATTACAAATAGATCAATCTTTATTATAATTGAAAAACTAACGTAATGGTTAGTGAAAGTTAAGGTTACATTAAAATTGACGCATATTTAAAATTATTATTGTAAAATTACATACACTGAGGTTTAATGCAATCATTTTTTATTTGTTCTTTTGAAACAGAAAAGTTTTTGACATTCCAATTTAACTAATATCGAATTTTTTTTCTTTAGAAACATTAAAGTCATTTATCTTAAATAGTGACAAATATCCACTTTCATTAATTATATCTTGTCCAATTAACAAAGTTCAACGTACTACTAGATTGTCTAATCATCATAATCTGTTAACTAAACTTATACTGTATTTTGTCAAATATCTGAAGCACCTCCTAGTACTAACAGTTACAAATATAGAGATGCAAATAATTTAATAATAATTAGGTTGTAAATTGGTTAGATTAATTAATTAATTTGTTTATGCATTGAAGTCTGTAGAATATAATTAACCAACGTTCATGTGACATTCTTTCAGGTAAATTACTATTTAAATGACAAGCAAAACTTTCCGGATCGTTCAAGCTCTGCAGAAACGTCTGAAAACTCAGGTCTTTATAAGTTTTCAGATCCTACATACAATTACATCCGTTCTTCAGACTATGGTGACATTAATTCATATTGCTCTACAAGCACTGTTGAGGAGTTCTCTATGGATAGTAATTCATTTCCAAAATGGTGTCATGATTGTGATACGTCCTATTGTAATACCACCGATTCATTTCTTTCGTCCCATAGCTCACAGAACCTCATCTTGCTCTCCAAATCCGCTCCAGAATCGGTATCAGGATCTTATTCATCGGAAGGGATTGAAATGGCTGTACGTCAAGATGAGTGTTCCAACAATTTAAGTAATACAAATTTAAGTGAAACCAGTTTGAATTTTTCTGTGGATTCTCTCTCGTCCCAGAATTCGCCATCCGATTCTTGCATGGTGATATCATCCTGTTCTGAAGATGAAAACGATGGGAATTCAAACGATGAACCACCCCTAAAATATGGAGAGGCCAGAATACCAATGACATCTTTCGACTTCAAAAAAGAAGCAATTTCGTCCAGCGAAAATGGTGGAAACTTTGATCACGGTACTGTGAAGACTTCTGAACAATCCATTATGAGTCAAGAAGTTTCGAATAATGTCACCAATGAAAATTCAGGAAAGAGTGAATCCAAATTTAAGCTGAAAAGAGTGCCATCGCGAAGTAAAATGAAGAAAAAGAAGTTCGAAAACGGTTGCCTCTATTGGCTCAAGCAGAAACGTCTGAAAAATGTTAATCAGCGCAAATCAATAAAATATATTCCTATAAACATTTCCAAGAGAAAGAACTGTGACTGTCGTAGTTTAAAAATTAAATTTGTAATGTCATCGAAGGTTCCAAAAGCTCAATCCGGAGATCAAAGAGAAAATAATTTAAAGTCGTCAGCTAATCTTAGAAGCCACTCCATTTACAACCAACAACAAGGAGATAGTGATAGTCAAAGTGTCAGTGATGTTTATTCAAGTATTTGTTCTCAAGACGTTAAAAGATTACTGCTGGAACAGCTTTCAACAAATGAGGTTCTGGCTCAAATTGGATTAAGAGTTTGCGCGTATGAAACACCAGTTGAACTGATAGTATCACCCCATAGAAAAAATAAAAAAGGCGCTTATCATAAAATTCTAACATTTTGTGGATATGATTAAACTCTAATTGACCAACACCATAATCATGAAATAGAATGCAAATCAGCAATTACTTTTAATATTTTCCTTTTTAATGTATCTAAAAAATAAAATAATTGGAATAGAAACGTGTCGTTGTTTACGTTTTTTAGTAATTATAGTTTTGCCTTCTTCACCCTTTAAATGAAACAAATTTATCAGAAAAATGTTTAATTTAATACTCAACACTTTTCATTCTTTCTTGCTTAAAATGCCAAGTTGAGTCTTAAAAGTCATAAAAAAAACTTAGATTTTTTTTCAAAAAAAAAATCCTTGAAATTTATTGTATAATACCATTAGTTGTTGAGTATAAGATATTCAGGGAAAAAAGAGCTGTTAAATGTATATTCTGTATACAATGATATTCAACATAAAGAGAAATTTCACTTTTGTTTGATTATTTCCGTAAGTCCTAATCGGATATTAATGAAATTATACATACTCACTCACACATATACAGGTATGCTCTTAAGTTTATATTATACAAAAAACATACAACAGTTATAAATCTCACGGCTTGACCTTATGTTCAGCTACGATTAGGAGTTATATGACTTTAACAATTTGAATGTATGCAGACAATAAGATAGCTTACGAATTTGAATGCTTACCTGCAGCTGTCGATTCAACTGCTTAAGCAAAGATGTTTTCAGGAGGGGTGGTTTTCGGGTAGAAGACGAATTTCAATAGCCTTTTTAAGAACATGTTAAACATGTTCCCTGTAGTGTTAAGGCTTTGAAGTATGGATGGCGAGTACATCCAGGGAATAACCTTATTTTCCAGAAATTCATCGGCCAAAGGAATCCTATGTTGACGAGGGTTGTCATCCAAAAAAGAAAATCAAAACTTGCTGGGTCCCTGAAAATGTGAACATAGGGCTCGAGGATTTCATTTCTATATCTCACAGCAACTGCTGTCAAGTAACTGGAGATCTGTGTATCCGTCAAATGTGATGCCTACTCGCATCATCAAACCACTGCTGCCGGTCTCTTTCTCTGATGTTGGGGAATATGTAGCAGGCGTAGTAGAAGATTACGCATACGGCTCCCTCCGGATGAAGGTATGTCGAGAATCAAGGGCTATTCTGAATTTGGACTCATCAATTGATAGAATGGTCTATTACTGATCCCAGCAGCAATGTCGATACTTTTCACTCCATGCTAAACGGGCTCTTCTGTGCACAGAAGAAAGAGATACTTAACATGTCTTGCGAACAGTGGGAACTTGGGTTCCTAGGGTTATGAAGCTCGCGAGACGCCTGATAAAGTGTTGCATTCGTGTTTGACCTCGTTGCGAAGGAGAAATATTGATCTTAATAGGTCGTTGTGGTTCTTGGACGTCCCTTCCCAGGACTTCTCGCTAAGCATCTGGTTTTAATAACTGTCTCCATAAATTGTACATAGCCTAGTGGTCATAATGGCTATCTCGCGGCCGACGTTGTTTCCATAGAATTGAGGGTTCGAAGTCTGATGCAATAAAGATCCACCTTGTAACAAAGCTGATGTACGTTAAATTTGTCGAGGCGTAGTGTGGAAATTATAAGAATTGGGTGCCAGCTCAGTCTCGTCACTTGATCGAGGTTCAAGATTACAAGATTCATCGACAATAGTCCTCGTGTCGCTTCTCTGAGTGCGACGTTAATAATAAATAACTTAACTATCAATAAGTTGCATACAGGCATTAGTTTAGAAGCATTAGATTTGCCTTCTTTGAGTACTTTTTAAGAAATTCGACTTCAATATGCAAAATTTCTTAATTTTGAACACCGTTTTCTTTCTGAGAAATATGTGAAACACATTATTTTTAAAAAATTCAGAGTAAAGTATGCATGTCAATTCAATAACCAAATTCTAAAAACCAATATTTAAGAATTTAATACAATTTTCATCAAAAATTAGCTCTACTCAGGGTCAGTAAAATATAATAAGTAAAGTAGTTGTGATTAAAAACTTGTCATTCATGAAAAAAAATTACAGGTACACTAAGCGTTCTCATTGAACTGAATAGCTCATCAAACATTCCTGTACAATCAAATGAAATTAAATTGTTTGGATTTTTGTTTTACGATATATTTTTAGTTTGCTTCTCTCGATAAATTAGTTGATGAGGAAAAAGAAAAGCTCATATTTGAATAGATTCATATCATTTATCTTTTAACATCAATTACACTTTTCGATTTAACAACTTTTCCTTTTTGCCAAAGTATTAAAAGAATTTTTTTTTATTATATTTAATATGCGTACTATTTCTCAAGGTCACTTAAAAGTTTATAAAAGAGAAATTTGTGCAACACTTGAAGAAAAGATTAGTATACACAAAATGAAAATTCGCTTGGGAAGAAAGGAAGAATACAATACTTGATGGATAAAAAAAACCCAATTTTTTAAAAAAGAATTAGGAACTTTTGCCCTTCAAGAAATATTCAAGTATAAAAACCAGAAATAGAAAAATTTCTATTTAAAGAGTTCAGAAATGCTAAAATGCTATCATTTTAATGAACTGCAATCAATAAAAATACTTTTTTTTGTCAGAAAAATGGCAATTCCTTTCAATTGAAACTTTATTTTTAAGTGGTTACGATTGTCAAGCGGTCATGATCACGAACTTGATGTCAGGATTGTTTCCATCGAGTCGTGGATTTGAGTCCTGACGCTACTAAAAGCCCACCCACCGAGCAGCGGGGTTGGTGCAAGTTAAATCTGTAGAGGCACCAACTCCTCCCGAGGCGTTGTGTGGAATTTTGGAAAAGGAGATTCAGTCAGCTCAGATGTAATCTTCGTCACTTGATGGAGTTAACAATTACGAGGTCCGTCATCTGTAGCATTTTTGTTGCTTCCAAGTGCGACGCTAATTCTCTTTCATTCAAATTTTTTTAAAAAAATCGAAGCTATTTTTGTTTATTTTTTAATTATTTACAGAATCTTTCAGTCTTTTGGTTGAATACATTTAGTAAAATTCCACATTTCAAAATTCACTGGCTTTGTAACCAAAATGTTAAATTTTATAACTTATACTTAAAAATAATTCTGCTATAGCTATACCAGTGTATTTATTGATTACCGTGGAATATCAGAATTATATTATTAAAAGTTCCAAAATATTAAAAGAGAATTATACTAACAAAAGCTCTAAAATATGATTAGTAATTTTATATATTAACATTTTAAAATTATTTAAAGAAATACTAATACTGAATTAACTATGTAAAAGTTGTAGACATGTTACATAAGTATTAGTAATGATGTTTAATATCCTCAATATAATTCTCATTATATTATGCTTCAAATATAACAGGAGTAATTATCCTTGAAATAACTGATAAATACCAGTAGTGGAAAATCCATCTAGTATGGAGAACTAGTGGAAATAATTTTTAATCTAATGAATCTGCATTAAATTGTTCCTAATTAACGTGATTCCATTAAAAATTGACTAATCTGTTTACTATAGCTAAACATGTTCATTATTTTGTGAAAGTGATATGACGATTAAGGCTCATGAAGTTAATGCTAATCCTGTACAATTTTAATAACGTTTTAAAATTAAATTATTGCATTTACCCGAACACGCATAAAGTTTATGTGTAAAAAAAAAAAAAAATAGGAAACTATATACAAAATGTAATTTTCTACCAATTTTACAAAATATTTTGAAGCATTTCTTCTGACATCCCTCTAAAAAATGAATAAAATAGATTTAATACTTAAAATTAAAAAAAAATAGGAATAATAATAATAATAAAAAACCAACACTTCTATGCTGCAAAAAGAGTAAAAAAAATTAAGTAAAAAAATAATTTTTTTTTCTTCAGCCCGTAAGAAATTAAAAGAAAAATTTCTAAAAAGGACAGTTTATCATCATCATAAATATTGAAAAAAGTGAAGATTTCTTAATACAGCTGAAAGTTCTCGACATAAAACTCAGGTCAAGAACTTGATCAAAATTGAGCGAGATCATAAGTTAGACAGTTTGGGAGTGCACACATTTTTGGAGAACACCATTTTTTATTCAAAAATTTTTTCATCTCGATTGAAAAATGTTCACATTTTTTAAATTTATGATGATAATAAACTGTCATTTTCAGTGCACACACACACACACACACATATATGTTATTTTCTATTTTTTGGTATTTTCAAAAAATTTTAACAAAAAAAATTATGTATGTAGTTTTTATACGTGGATATTGTACCGTCATCTAAAATGTGTGTATGTGAACTCGTTTGTACAATTTCACGATTCTATCGTATTAGGAAGGGATGAAGAAAATTGATGAAAAGATTTGAGCTAAACTAATACACGAAACCTGATACACAGTGCTAGGTAGTAATCAGAGTTAGAAAAAACAGGAGATTTTTTAACAAAATGCATTTTTCATTTCAATTTTAGAAAATATTTTTAAACATTTTTTCTGAATCTGAAATTCCATTGAAGAATTACTAAAATGGACTTAAAAATACTTTCGAAAGTTGAAGGAGAAAAGTAAACAGATCATCTTAATTTTTATTCTTTTGAATGTATTTTATTATATTTGATTAAATACAATAGTCGAGATTTGTGAGAAAGTACTTGAAAATACTCTAAGATAGACAATGGATTTCACGAACTCAAAGTGGTTAGTAGATATAAGAACACTAAATAATTAATTATTCTGTTCGAAATAGTCTTAATCAACAATAGTTTCAGTAACATGTGATATGTCGGACTCCTTTAACTCGGGGTAGTTGGGGTCCATAATTACAAAACAGCGAATTAAGTGAACCGCTAATTACAGTTTTAATATAAATAGAATTCAGTGATAATATAAATTCCAACATCAATATGAATTTTATGCGTTACGTTTACACTTTAAAAATTATTACGGAAAACATTTGTAAAGAAGAAAAAAAAAATATTTTCTGTTCTTAACATTTGATCAATAAAAAATGTTTGAAAGAGCAGCCAATCTCACTGACTGCTAGAACCTGCAATACTCCACATATATTGTAAAAAAATAATATCGTGACTATCTCAAGTCCACACATGCAATAACAAAATTGACAAAAACTAACCCCCCAAAACCACAATAAAAAAAAAAAAAAAAAAAAAAAAAATCTAAAAAATCCACAAACAAATAATTAAAGTAGATGTAAAAAATGTTCTAAGCAAAGTTTAGCAAACAACAGATTTAACCACCCAAAGTGCGCTTTTTTTTTAAAAAAAATAATTATTATTAAATTACGTAATTGAATTTAATAATTAAAGTAAACGATAAAATATCGAGAAATGGACAATAGTAAACTTTTCTGATATTAAAATTAATTGAAACGATCAATTGTTAAATTGAATATATTTTAAGCCAAATGTAATTAAAATTGAAGGAAACGTTAAAAAAAAATTGAAAAGTGATCTACTACGCTAAAACAATAGCCCCTTAGGTGGTTAATTTTATATAATTGAATATAATATGAACTACATGTAATTAAAATTGCATATAATTGAATATAATATAAGTTACATGTAATTAAAATTAAAGCAAACAATAAATATTGTTAAACTGAATATATTTTAAGCTAAATGTACTTAAAATGAACGTAAACGGTAAATTGTCAAATTGAATTTAAGAGATTATGGGAAAATTTAACATTAAGCCTATGGATAGAACCGTAAAATTAAGATAGTTAATAGTAAAAATTACCAAGCGTTTATACATAACGTTAGAGCCAAAACCATTAAGTATAATTTTAAAAAATATAGAAAAATTTAACTTCAAATCTATGGATAGAATCGTAAAATTAGGAAAATGATCAAGGTTAGAAAAAATCTGTTTTGGATATTAAAAAAATTGAAAAGTGATTACTGACAACAATTTATAGCTTACCTAAAACAATAGGCCCTTGGGTTTTACTGAGATAACCACTAATTAAAATAATTAACAGGTACTACTAAAGCTGAACTTCCTTCAGCTTTAATAGTAGCAGTTAATTATTTTTTAACATTATTTAATTAACTTTTTATGGATAGATCAAATATGAATAAGATTGTATTTCTAAAACCCTTTACGGGCTTACCTTCTTTAGGTAGGAACTAGAATTATGACCCCGAGCCACTCAGTGATCTTTTTCTTTCACATGGGATTTACTGTCAGTGGTAGACATGATAAACGCTCCACAGGATACTTTAGCGATACTTCCCTATTTTCGACCCTCCTTCTTGTCAACAAGTGTTTTTTCCCTTTTTATTTCATTTTCTTTTATCCAACTGTCTAGATCACGTTAAAACCTTGGGCCGCGGTAGCCTAGTGGTCAAGGTCGTGGACTAGCGGCCGGCGGTTTTCGTTCAGTCGCGGGTTCGATCCTTGGCCGCCAAAGACCTGCCGTGTAGCCGGGGCTGATGCGCGTTAAATCTGTTCGGGGCCCAAAGTCCTCCCGTCGGCGTGGTGTGGATGTTAGGAGAGGGGGTGTCAGCTCAGGTGTCGTCCTCGTCACTTTACAGTGGTTCAAAATTACGAGGTTCGTCGCCAATAGCCCTCGTGTTGCTTCTAGTGCGGCATTAATTAAATCTAAATTAAACTAAAACCTCCATGCCTGCTTATAAAAATTTCATAACTTGTGCTGTGTTTGGTCTTGGATTCGAATACGTGATCCTAATTATCATCATGACCGAGTTAAATGACTTCATCTCACTATATGAAGTTTACGAGACAAATGAATTGTCTATAACGGGGCAAAAAATTTATGCTCGCCAATATGTAACATCCTACCTTCACTATTTTATTCTACCTACATCTTTCAGTATAATTAAATAGTCAATAATTAAGAGACTCCCACAGAAGATAAGCAAAGCAATACAAAATAATTTATTAATCACTACAGAGTAGATAAGATCACTCTCTCTCGAATTCCACTTAACTCGTCAAACTTAGATTATGATTTAATAATAAAATCTTAGCTTATCAATCTCACGTTCTGATACAAACACTTCTATATAACAGCCGTTACTTGTCATTGAAATTTTAACTAAGATTCGTTTCAACCTAAAAGATTAATTTCGATGCTTTCTATAACCTATAAATATTTATCAGTCTGTCGTTATCCTCTATTTCTGTTCTGCAGAAACCTTCATTATTTTTTGCTCTTTCGGATGTACTTTATTGTATTGAATTTGGTCAAGCAGTATAAATTTGCGAACAGTAGAAGAAATTTCAAAGGATTAGCCATTACATTAACGAAATCAAGATGGCCGGTAGACGGAGCCGTTATATATTTTTTAAACTCGTATATAAGTAAGCAGCTACGGTATTTAATGTATCGGTCATTGCCAAGGTATCTTAGTAAAGCGACTCCAGCTTTACTGAACGATATATTATTTTGCATTTAAAAAATTATTTTTTAAATTATTTTTGTTAATCTTTAAATTAAAGCTTGATTTAATTTTTCTACTTATATATGTATCTTTTCGATTGGGGTTGCCGGTTTTAATATGAGGTAACGCTGTCGGATTATCATTTTATTTTAGTCTTTATACTATAACATAAATAAAACATTTTTAGAAGCTTTTTTTACACGATTACAAAATCCTTTTTTCTAATTTATTGTTACGTTCATTAAGCGTATCACATAAACAACATTAAATTAATAAAAATCGATAACTTTCTTCGAATAAAATTATAATTCGTTACAAATGAGCAGATATATTTGTTTCTAAAACGTTACAAAAGCCACGATATTGGTGTTTTAGAACGAGAGTTATTAATTAGATAGAATGAAAATACAAAAAAAGAGACCTTTCATTTTATATCCAGAGAAAAAGAGAAGGAGGCACTAATATTAATCATCAAAATGAGACAGAGAAAACTTTAAAAAAGATTTAGCACTTTGTAATAGATCTACTAAGAAGGGAAAGGGTGGAAGAGAGAAGTTTAATGAGACGCCCACTGAAACAATTATCCTCTAACTATATGTAACAAATTATCGAGTTATTAATAACTACTACTGAAAATGATATCCTACGATTCGTCGTGAGAGTCACGTCACGTAGTATTTTAATAAAAAAATTATGCTATTTCACACCTTTTTTCTTTTATTTAAATATTTGATATATTGCATTGGAATAGTTTTTACATTTACAATACTTTCTTCTTCAAGTGGCCGCTTTAGCCTAGCGGCCATGCTCGCGATCTCGCTGCCAGTATTGTATCGTCAAGTTGAGGGATCTTGCCCTGATGTCATTAAAGACTCACCATGTAGCTTTTGAAGTGGGAGGCGCCAGTTTCGGTGTTGTCCTCGTCACTTGACCGAGGCTCAAAACTGTGAAGTCCGCTGTCAATAGCCAACACGAGTTGCTTCTCAGTGCGACGTTAATAAAATAACCCAATCATTTCGAATAGTCTGTTTTTGGGTCTCAGTCCAGAAATTTAATTTAGACGTGTTAAATTTTTATATTGATAAGTAATATGATTACTAAATAATTTTCCTTAAGTGGGCTATGTTAATTAATGTAACACCCATAAATAATTAAACTCTGTGGAGCTCTTTCCTGTTAATAAACTAAATTTTTTATTTAGGATTGTACTTTCTTTTTATAAATGCAAAAGGGCTCATCCTGGTCACTTGACTGAGCTTCCAAATTACTAAGTCAATCCGTAAAAGTCCTCGTGTTGCTTCTAAGTGCAACGTTAAAAAAATAATCAATCAATCATTTAAATATATCTAAATATTCGAACATTTGCTTATGGAACGGGGGAAATATTGAACATCTAAGAAGTTTAAATAGTACGGATTGAATTCGAATTCTTGATGACGAATGCGTATTTCTTTCTGAAAATAAAAATAGTTCCTTAGTTGATTTTAGCGAAAAGATAGTTTCTTTGTAAGTTTAATCGTTTTCTTATTGCTTTATTTGAAAAATGATTTTATTCTATTCTATTTTTTTGAAGAGAAAACGAATTCATATCCTAAAGCTTATGCAAACAGATTTAAAAAATAAAAATGAGCCGCATTTTCTAATTATATATATGCTTTTCTCAGATGCAGTCAAAAGGATAAATTATGGGAAAGAATCAAAACGAAGCTGAGTTTACGCCATGAATGAGCGACATTGTCACACTCGTACTTATTATAATTGAAATTGATTTAAATTAATGTATGTCTTCGACTTAGTTAACTTTAGTCTGACTAATCTGACTTTATAACTGATTTCCCTAACTAAAAGTTTGTTACTTTGTTGGCTTAAATAAATCTGTAGTTAGTGTTGGAAACAGACGAACTCTGCAATCAAGCAATACTTGTTTAAGAATACATATACAAAAAAAAAGCCCCCGTGCTATCAGGATCTAGCCTTCTTTTGGTAAGTACGGAGTTTACGACCCCGAGGAACTCGAATAATTATTCCTCTCTCCAACAGGACTTATTGTCTCTGATAAACACATATGATGTGCTTCCAGAATGTCTTAGTGATTTTTCATTATTTTCAATCTTATTTCTTGTCGAACAATATTTATCCGTTCCTTCCATTTTTAACAATTATTTCAAATACTCACATATAAGTATTTGAAATAATTTATATACTATACAGTGCTGGCCATTAAAATTGCAACACCATGAAGGAAAGCATATACAAAAAAGATAATTATTGTACGTAAACAGTATGGTATGAAGAAAAAATAATTAAATTTGAAGGTAGTTAGGAGGTTTTCAGGGGTGCGAAATTAGTAGAAACAGTTACCATCCCTGGAAACTGAAACGGCCCTTACCCGGATACGCATGGAGTCGATCTGGGCATAGATGACAGACACGGGCAACTCATTCCATGCTGCTTCAACTCTATGCCACACTTCATCATCCGTATTAGCTGGAGAGGGTTAGCGGGCCAGTTTCTCAGCAACCCATGACCAGATGTTTTCAATGGTTGACAGATCTAGAGACCATGCAGGCCAGGGCAATAATCGAATACCCTGTGTATCTAGGATGGTCAGAACACGACGTGCAACATTTGGTCTTGTATTATCTTGTTGGAAGATGGCGTTTGGCAGGCCTCGAAGATAGAGCCCAACCACTGAACGTAAGATGTCAGAAATGTATAGATCTGTCTTCAAATTACTGTCGATCCGAATTAGAGATGCACGTGTCATGTACCCAATGGTTGCCCAAACCATCACACAAAGATCAGTGCTCTATGCTGATATCGAATGCAAGCATGCGACTAGTGGTCTCCTCGGAACCTTCAGACTCGTCTGAAGAGACAACATTGTGCCACTCCTGTATCCAGTTTTGTCGTTAGGTGCACCAGAGTCACCGTATCCCTCTATGCTGCATTGTCAAAGGAAGCCAAATAATGGTCGCCATGCTGATAATCTGGGCTGCTGCAAACTTCGTCTCACCGTACGGGTGGATACTGGGAATGCTGCAAACATGCCCATTTCCTGACTAATGGTCCATGATGTGGTTGTACGGATTTGTAGGGCCGACCTTACAATATGTTTGTCCTCTCGGGCGTTAGTCATGGGAGGGGTGTGGAGATCCTGCATGCCATTCAGTATGACTCTCAGCAACCCATTAATTCCATGTTCGCATGACAGTAGTAGTCCAGTGTAACGGGCTGTATCACAGAATGATAATCCACACTTTTGATAGGCGATGATCATGCTTCTATCGAATCCCGACACTTGCTGGTAAGCATTTCTTCTTATTCGAGGCATAACACGACATTCTGAGCAAACTCCGACCTTACAAAGCGCTTTCCGAATGAGAAATCCAATGCACAACTTTTCTTTTAAGTAGTGCTTCGGATGTCGTTCCTGCCTCCTGCACCCTCTAAATGCGCTGAAATACTAACCTCTTCTTCCTTTCATGAGATTTTGATGTTCGTCAGATAAATCCTTCCAGATGTTGCAATTTTAATGGGCAGCAATGTACTTGGTTAGTAGCAAATATTAACGAGCGTTTAGGACACAAATTCTCCATATGCTACACTAGTGCCTGTAAAACCTGCCAAACAACAAACCGAATGCCTTAACATTAAATCTGATATAGGCAAAACTTTAAACTGTAACTAACAATTCTACTATACTAAATGCAGTAATGTATTTGTATGAACAATAAAACTATCTTTGAGTTTATTAACGTCTTTTAGAAAAATAGATATGTTTTAGAAACAATACCAAAAAAAAAACTTTAGATTTTAATGACAAAAATATTTGAGCATTTACTTGACTTCTGGTAATTTATTCTTTTTCGATGCAATTGCTTAAAAATAGTTTTGCATCTACAGGATGATTTTCACTTTTCTATTGTTCTGGAGACTAGTTTTTTCGGATAGTCGAGCTGATCAATACAAAATACTTAGCTTTTTTTATTCAATATATGGATAAAATTAGAGATAAATAATAAAACTATCATTCTGAGTGTGTATTCAAGTTAACATATATTGTCCCCCTTCTCTTCCGTTATCTAGTGAGGGAGGATATGATTTGCCCTCAGATAAAAAGCTTTTAGCTGCCCAGACACTAAAAATCTGTATATATTTTTGATTCCATCATAAAATATTTTTGAAACTGAAATACAATTGTAACTCCTCCCTATTACCTAGCTCTCTTGTCATCTTAAATTACAAACTTAAAGTCATTGGCTTAAATTCTAAGCACCAGACATATCAATTTTCAGTTAATTAGAACAGTTGCAGACTACGAATCTTTGCTCCAACAGTATTAAAATAGATTTCTGCCGGCGCAAACATGCTCCACGTACTTTATTCAATTCCTTTTCATTCCTACTTTTTCCTCTACTAACTTTAGAGCATCTTATGTATTTGTTTTTCATTATCACTTCTTTAGTCTACTAGTTTACCTAGATTATGTTTCATTTGATTGGGTCGAGGTTTTTACTTTTTCGTGACTGAATTCATTAAGAGTTCCCAAGGTTAATTATAGATGAACTTGAATAACCCTTCCTTAAACAATAAATTTTCAATAAAAAAAGAGAAAAATGAATTATAAATAAAAAAAATTTAAAAGTTCTATGCAAATTTTTGCAAAAAACAGATTTAACCACCCAAGGTGCCCCTCTTTTATAAATATTATTAAATTACTCAATTAAATATAAGAATTAAAGTAAACGATGAAATATAGAGAAATGGACATTAGTAAACTTTTCCGATATTAAAATCAAAGGAAACGATAAATTATTAAATTGAATATATTTACGATAAATGTAATTAAAATTAAAACAAACTATAAATTATGAAATTGAACATATTTGAGCTAAATGTAATTGATATTGAAGCGAACGATAAGAAATTGAAAAATGATCTAGTACGCCAAAAGCGATCCAACTAAAACAATGCCCCTTGGGTGGTGAAAAATAAATTTTGAAAATTGAATTTCATCAGTTTTACAAGAACGAAACTGACCATTTTTTTTTTGAGTTAATATTGCTTTTAGCAGAATATTTGTTTCTTAATTGTCGAAAAAAGTATATTCACTCTCTTTTTCTGGATATCGATTATAATGTTAGATACTCTGAGAGAAATATAAAATAACTTAGAAAGATTTTATAATTAAAAACTATTGAAGTGATTAATGAAGCGTGTATAATTATAAAGAATTTATTTTCGCATATGTTATGATAATAAATTACTTTATTAATATATTGAATATTTTCCGTACTTACATTAAATGAAAGATTCATAGTGATAGGATAATATTATTACGTGAACCCAATGTGATTAAGTAAAATAATTTGAGACATATTATCCAGACATTCAAATTTGCTAATGAATTTGAAATAAGAAATGATTAATGATAGGATTCAATATGAGTTGTTGAAAGTATCTATTACAGTATTTTCAATAAATTTTATTAATATGAAATTTATTTTAACAGGGTTTCCATTAAAAACATAAATGGTTTTTATTATTGTTTATTAACATCGAACTTAGAAACCACTCGAGGGCAATGGACCACGTAATTTTAAATCTCGGTCAAATGACGAGGACGACGCCTGAACTTACCCCTCCCTCTCCAAATTTCCACACTACACCAACGTGAAAACTGGGAACCTCAATATTGTGTGTATTGAGGTTCTAACACTAGATCTTTTGTTGCATCAGGACTCGAACCCACAACTGGAGGGAAAGAACGCCGGTCGCAAGTTCGCGACCACGACCACTATGTTACCGTGACTACTATAAACTGTTTATAAATACTTCTCATTACTTACAGAGAATTTAATAAGAGTAAATAATGGAATGGAGTTTTAACTATGTGCATTTCAAGCTGGGCCGCGGTAGCCTAGTGGTCAAGGTCGTGGACTAGCGCCCGGCGGTTTTCGTTCAGTCGCGGGTTCGATCCTTGGCCGCTAAAGACCAGCCGTGTAGCCGGGGCTGATGCACGTTAATTCTGTTCGGGGCCCAAAGTCCTCCCGTTGGTGTGGTGTGGATGTTAGGAGAGGGGGGTGCCAGCTCAGGTGTCGTCCTCGTCACTTGACCGTGGTTCAAAATTACGAGGTCCGTCGCCAATAGCCCTCGTGTTGCTTCTAGTGCGACGTTAATAAAAACTAAACTAAACTAATGTGCATTTCAAGCTATAATATGAGTAATTTGAAATGCAATTGTTCGGTTTTTTTTTTTAATTTTTCTCAAAAAGCTAAGAATGTACATTGTTTTTATTTAAACATATTTTGTAGATTAGCTAAAAAAAAGACTGAGTGGCACCAGTACGTGAACAATTTAGCTCCGACGGAAATTCATCAACTCAAAAGATAACAAATTAATTCCTTTTCTTTTTTTTTTTTAAAAAAAAGGACTTTTCAAAATGATTAATTTTTTTTGTTGCAGAGTTCAACAGATAAGCATTTAAGTTTTTCTAATAATTAAAAAAAAAACTGTTTTTGTGAAAAATTAAAAAAAAAAAAACCCCACCAACAGACAATTAGTTTGTTATGAAACAAAAAATACTGATTGTACGAGTTATTCACAATGAATATTAATTAGCATAAAGAAAGTGTACTTCCGAGCCCCAGGCTTCATAGAAAAAATAATTAGCAAGTAAAGAAAATACTTTCTTCGAATTCCTAATCCATTTTTTCCCCCTCAAGCAAAATATTCTTTCATACAAAAACATTGCCAATGTTAACACGAAAAATAATAAAAAACGGACGATTTTGTCATAAAAATCAGTTATTAAAATAAGAACAAAGGATAAATTATTAAAGTGGTCAATATTTTTACAACGTTTTTCTGAATTTCACTTGGTGTGTGTGTGTGTGTGTGTGTGTCATCAAATTTTCGATCGTTAATTTAACCAACTTCCCATCAAGCTAGAGCTTTGAAATTTCGGGAATCGTTCGTACTCGCCTAACAATGCAATATTTATTCGTTTGCGACAAGTTTTAACTCATATTTCAATAATTTTAATAAGTCAAAATATTCTTTCCTCGAGGCGCTTTTAGGATTCAGGGAAAAATTTCTTTCCCCCTCTGGGAGCACCGGGCACTCCCCACGCAGCATGAGGTTATCGTAAACCTTTTGTACTCACAAAGGGGAGATACTATCTCCCCTTTACAATCTCCGAGATAGTAAGGGTTGCTGACTTTTAGTCAGTAATCATTCGCAAGAAAGAAAGTTTCCAATATTAGGCGCCATGTCTTATCACAATAATTTTTTCTGAATTCTGGTTCCCATTTTTTTTTTTAATAGAATGACTTACAAACTTTCAAATGCATGTTTTGATTTTATATTATGAATTTTTTAATACGCTCACAAATGTCTCTTTTTAAGTAAATTTTAAAGATAAAATAACTAACAGTATTAACTAATATTTCAATAATTTTCTCTAATAAACTTTGCCACCATATAAAAACGTTGCTTTTAAAAACGTTGGTTTTTATATCGAATTATTCTGTTTGGATATTAAAATAAAAGCAGATAATAAAATATTAAATTAAATAAACTTTAAATAAACTAAATATAAAAGTAGTAAAACAGAGCAAAAGTTCTATTCAAAGTTTTGCAAAGAACAGATTTAGACACCCAAAGTGCGCAGTTTTTTTTATAATTATTATTAAATTACTCAATTACATATAAGAATTGAAATAAACGATGAAATATCGAGAAATGGACAATAGTAAACTTTTCTAATATTAAAATTAATGCTAACGATAAATAATTACATTGAATATTATATGAGTTACCTGTAATTAAAATTAAAGCAAACGATAAATAATATTAAATTGAATATTATACCAGCTACATATAATTAAAATTAAAGGAAACGATGAATTATTAAATTGAATATATTTGAGCTAAATGTTATTGAAATTGTAGCAAACGATAAAAAATTGAACAGTGATCTAATACGCCTATAGTGATCCACCAAAAACAATAGCCCCTTGGGTGGCTCATTGTTGAAATTTTAATGCAATGCAATATCAATCTTTTGAACCTAACATTCTATATTTTAAGCTCAAGCATTTTTGTTGATGCCCTTTTCTCAAAACAACAAGAAGTTAGCTCATAGTAAAAGAATAATTACTTTTCAATCACGCCTCGGATAAGATCAAAGTGTTCGGACAGAGTGTTATTTTTAAGGGTTTTATTTTTTTAAAAAAATAGAGTTTTTTTTATCTGGTGCATTTTAAAATTAAAAAGCCATAACTCACACATATAAAATATTTCCCTATTCTCTCTTTTAGAAGATTAATTTCTCTTTTAGAAGACGATGTTAAGGCGTATAGTAATTTATTCCGAGGAGAAAAATGTCACATTTTTATCAATAAAATACAACTGTAATTATTTGTACAGCTTTCTGAATAATCAATGAAAGGTGGAATGACTATAACAACTATTTTTTTTCCTCCAAATTCTTACTGTATCTACCATTACACGTCTTAGGAATGTTATGATCTCATTTTCGGGAAAAAACTTAGTAACTTATATTTAAATGCGATGTTTTTTTCTAAATTTTTATTTTTAGAATTTAAGAGGAATGACTATATCGTATATTGTACTTCCATGGCATTGTCTTCGTATTTTAAAATTGAGGATGACATTTTTATGTTGATTTTTGAACTTTGTAATTTTTGTATTGTGTTATAATCCTAATTGCTTCAAACAACTTCTAAAATAAAAGTTGATTGCTAAATTTACCTGCTTATGCGTCTTAATAATTTTTCATGCATAATTTCTAAAAAGATGTTGTTAAGCAAATATTGAAAATAATTAATTTTACTCAGTTTATTAATAAAGAGCTTTTTTCTATCTTTTTTTGTTGAGATTTTAAAATTAATTGATATTTTACCGAAATTTGACTATATATGTACATATTTGTCATTTTGCAATGAAATTATTTATAAAATGACTAGATGTAAGTTTTTGATCAAAGAAAATGATTATAGCTTTTTGTTTTTCACCTTGACTTCACTATTTTTTCAAATGAATCAATCTAACCAGTACTAAAATCTATAAAAATTGTTAATTGAGTATGCAAAATTGATTAATAATTGAGTATAATTGTTTGATTGAATATACAAAAAAAAAAAAATTTTTTGTATACTCAATCAAAATAATAATAATAATTTTAAAAACCAATTCGTTATTTAGAATTTGCTTATAGTACGAACTAATACTTGTTTGCTAAATATTTGTGTTCTTTTGGGTAAAATGAACTATTGAGATTTTTATATTGTGAATGCATTGGGGGGGGGGCAATAATAAGGTTTAAATTTAGAAACCAATTTGATTAGCGGATTGTTTAAAGCAGGCACAAATATTTGAACGTTTAGTGTTAAATACACTGAATGATTAAATCTTCGAAATGCTTTCATGATATATATAATGTTTTCCTATTTTAATATGAGAGCATAGATAATATAGTATTTTTATTGTACATATATGAGCACGATTTCTAAATACTATGTACATTTCAATATGTTTTTGCTGTATTTCCCTCTGATTTTGTGCATTTTTGAAAAAAAAAAATTACTTTTCATTTGCTAGATGTATTTTGTTCATGTAACATGAAAACGTATGAAATTTTTTCTGCATCGAAACCAAGAACAAAAAGGAATGCATTCACATTAATTAATACAACTTATTGGCATTCCTATGCTTTTCAACAAACAGTAATTCATAACACAGTAGAAACAGGATGACGAGTGAATAAGCAACAATAGATAAAATCCCCTTAGAAAAGATTATGTAAATAACTTCTAAATCTCTCAGAGAAGATAGTGATAAATAATAATGGAAAAGAAAATGCAGGGATTCTTTTCCGGTGTTGACACGCAAAACAATATCACGTCGTCCCTTTTACACCATCCCCTCCAGCGGCAAATCTTCAAACAAGAAAAAGGAACGTGTGTCCACGCCGTGGTACTACACACCGAAAAAGAAAACTTCGGCACGCACCTCTTCTCCCATTGGTCCGCCGAGAGGGGTGGAGCAAAAACATCGTCCAACATCACCCCCCGTCCTCTTACTTACTCCTAAAAGCGAGTTGTAACACACGCTCTTCGGTGAGGCAGAGTTGCCGAAGATATACTCCAGATCGCATTGATGGTTTCCTTGTCTCTTTTCTTCAATGGAATCGCGGTCCGTTTAGTGAGTTGAGATATAGAAGTGGAATTATGCATTTGGAAGTTTCGGTTTCGCCGTGCATGCGGTAGAAAAAGTTGAAAAAAGTGTTTGAAAAAGTGTCAAATTGATTGTCTTGAGTGAAGTGTTGGAAAATTCGACAGTTATGCTGAGATCTGTCTTTGTAAATATTGTTGTTTTGCTTCTGCTGCTTCCGCAAGGACTGGCAATTAAATGGATGTAAGTACAGTTTTATTTTGTTTCAGTTTTTTTTTTATTTATTTCGGTGCAGACGACTTTTTCAGATTGAAGAGGAAGTTATAGATATTTTTTTGTACTATAATGATGTAATTTTTTATATCAAGGAAAAATAAGTTACAACACTTCGTGATAAAAAATTGATCTTCCTCTTGTAAGAAATATTTTTTTGCTGTTTTCACATTGTTTACAAAACTTATAAAAGTAACATATTAAAATTATATAAACTGTAGAAACTGAAAATGGATTTTGAAAATGAGTGAATTGGGAAATGACTAAATATGTTTTTAGCACTGATAGAATATTTAAAAGAAATTAAATTAATTTTTTTCATTCACTAGGTGTTGATAATTATACAAAATATCATGTATTGTTACTAAAAAATAGTTAACAGATTTAATTTTTTGTTGACAGTATCGTATTGGTTTTTTGAAACGTTAAATTATATTTCAATGTTATAAATTTTAATGACTTCTCTCTTATTTTATACTTCCTCTTTCTCTAGTCATTTCAATAATTTCTTTTCCTCCCTCTCTGTTTTATCAAAATAATTTCAATCAATTTTCTACCATCTAATTATTTTCATTGTATGTCCTCTCCATCCTTTGTTCCATCTCGATTCGGACACTGTGAATTATTAATACAAAACTATATGTATGTTTTTTTTCTCTTGTATTTCTTTATGGCGTACGTTAAAATATACCTGATAGAAATAACTTTTAAAATCTTTCGATCTTTTTCACTTACCAGCAATTATTATATCCAAATTCTGACCTTCTGTAACTTTAACTTTCAGGGAGCAGGTGAAAATAAAATTGTCACTGTAGTGATTATTTGAAACATTTTATTATGTTAGTATTTTTTTTTTAAAAAAAACTAGATGTTATACAGTTTTAAAAACTTTTCCCCCCCTCTCTTCTATTGTTTCTTTTTTACCTTTCTCTCGGACATCAGACACAATTTCTATTTCCAAGAATCTTGAAATAGTTTTTCGTAGTTTATTTTAATAAAACGCATGCTTTCGTGTTCAAATTCTTTAATTCTTACAAAATGCTGTGATTTTAAATTTAGAAATGCAATATCGAAACAAATGAAAACACACTTCTCTCGGAGAGTTTATTTTTCACATTACCTCTCAAATAATTTATTTCACAATCGTCCTTAATAATTCTTTTTTTTTATTACTGTTTAACAGGAAGGGAAAGCTAAGTAAATATTTAATTTATTAAGCTTTCCCCTAGAAAACTAGAGCACATTATAAAACCGCAGAAATGTGTTAACCTTGTGTTTAACTTTAAAACTGTTATGTAACTTTTATTACATCTCTTTCATAAATTCGGGCTACATTTAAGTTAGTGAGTTTTAAGAGAAATTTTCAGCTGAACATATTAACCTGGATATGGATCAGAAAATAAAAGCGTAGTGTGGATAAAGTAACTTTTTCATTCAATATATCAGAATAAAATAAACGCATTCTCTCAAATCTTTTTTGCAATTTTAAATTAATAGAAAAATTATGCAATAACTACAGAAGATGAAGTATGTATCCTTTGATTACTATAAAACTGAATGAATAAAATTCACCGTCCAACAGAAAGAAAAACTATGTTTCTGCTCTTCAAATTAGTATTTTAATGTCAAGAATGCATTAAAAAATTATTAGTCTAGTTTTGCTTTTAATCGTTATATATATATATATATATATATATATATATATATATATATATATATGTATCAAAATTGATTTTTTTTTAAGTGAGTCAATATAACATAAAGAATATACTGAATCGCTTAATTTAGTTTCAAAAAATATTTTAAACACTGCATTTAATCATTGTAAAATTATATACTTTTGAAATATTTGTATGGAATAGTTCTGTAAGTTTTAAATTTTACTTAACTCGTTGAAAAAATGGCTCATAATATTCTATCAAAAAATGCAAAATGTATTAAACTGGCGAAATTTAAAAGTCATGATTGCATTTTTCATTCTAAAACAATATTTTTATATTTTCGGGATGATATCCATTCATTTTAAATTAAGAACCAGTATTGTTCAAAAAGTTCTGCAAATTTTTTTTAGTTTTGTATGCAACTTTATTACTTTAGAAATTAAAAAGAGTCTTCTATTTAGTTGTATTGTATTCGGAAATACGAAGTGTCTTCAAGATCATTATTTGTAGGATTTTATTATTTATCTATGACTTTTAAAATAATTTAATGCCAAGCTTATTTACTGAAAAAATATATCTGGGTTTTCTTTTAACATAAATTTGTGAATTATTATGTTTTCAACCTTATTGGGTAAGGCTCAAAATAATGGGCTAAGGAAAAAAATATTTGACTTTTATTAATTGCTAGTATAATTTTGGTTGCGGATTATTTACACACACACACAAAATATCCTTTTCTATAAAATTCGTCAGAATTTTTTTAAATGTTAAAATGAAAATTAAGCATAAGGATTCAAAATAATTTGTGTAAAAATATTAAAATATATCAGAAATATAATTTCATATATTTAATGAAATTTCAATGAAAATACTGCAATTCATATTCCTTTTCCGAAAATGTTATTATAATAGCGAAAAAGTTGCTACCATTTGGGTCTGAAAACAATTTTTTTACTTGTATTTAATAGAAAATGAATTTTTTTTTATCTATAGTCGGAGAGAACAATAAATTATAGTAACATTTTAATGTAGATATATTGGATTTTAAATTACTGTTATTTAGTCTTTTATTTTCAACGAATTTATTCTGCAAAGTTATTTATTTAAAACATTCAAAGACAAAATCCTCTTATTTTGAATGCCCAAAATTTTATTTTATTCAAATAGAGGAGGAAATAAAAGAATATATACGCTTTTGAATATTCCTCTCTCTTTCTTTATCTTTCATATTTTCAATCCAACTTTCAAAAATAAAATAAAAAAAAAGAGAGAAACCATTATTTACTGTCTACCATTTTCATTCATACTTCACGTCGAAGGAAAGCTTGTTCAAAGTCTGGCTGAAGCCGTCTTGTAGAAAGAGAGACCAGGTGATTTATTATGTATTGTCTAAAAGCGTGGATTTCTAAGGTTAACTAGACAAACACTAGCCTCTCTAGTACAAATACCTTTATAGGTTTCGAAGTACGGTCAAAACTGACAGTTCTGGCTAAGGGTATTCACAGACAGAATTGATTCATCGGGCAAAAGGTTGTCTTTCTTCAAGCGGAAAAATAGGCGATATTATCTTTGACTCCTATCCAGAAGTATTAAAATCTTTTGTAAGTGTTGTTTAATACCGGGAAAATATGATCTTGTTAAATGATAAAAGAAGTCGTAATGTTCAGAAATTTGAATTCGGGCGCTAATGGTGCCGTTGTTGTCTGGTTATTGCCTCCCACAGGCGCTAAATACACTCTCCAGATAGCAGAAATTTATGATATGTTTGCGTAATTTACAGTCCGCGTAATTTAGATGACATTTATACAATTCGCGGAAGTGTTGAAGGTTGAAATTGAACAAACGAGACGTCAACTTGCGTTGCCTAAAAATAAATTGCTTCTTGTAAAACTTTATTTTAGACGGAAATTTAATTTCAGTTGCCGTTTTTGCAACTCTGAAAAGTGTTCAGGAAGAAATTCGTGAGTTACGAAAAGTATTTTTTTGTTTTTCAAAGTAGTATCCGAAATACTTTTCAAACAAAGTGTGTTAACTGAAAAGTTTTTGAATAAGTGTTTCAACTATAAATAAAAAATTGCCATATAACTTTGAACATTCTTGTGTAATATATTGAACATAGAAGAAACAAAAAAGAATAAATGTGATTTGTTTATTTGAAGTTTTTCTGTTGAAATTTTATAACCAACACAAATTTCTATTAATAACAAGCAAAAATCTTCGTAATTTTAAGTCGCGATCAGATGACGAGGTCAACATCCAATCGGCACCCTTCTCTCCACATCCATGCACAAGGAAGGATTCTAACATGCAACAGTTCCGCTACACGATGAATTTTCATCGGAAACAGGTCTCAAACCCAAGGCTGTACAAAACATGGAGTTTTATGACAAATTCACTAATGTAAATAAATAAGACAATTGAATGGAAAATTAAAAACATGGCTTATGAATAGAATATGTCAGTTTGATTTGGGTTTTATGGGATATATAAATATGTTTTTTACACATCATTTGCCATATATATATATATATATATATATATATAATACAATTCACAAGACTAGAAGAATATACATACAAAAACAGTAAGAGTTGCATCCATTTCATTTTAAATTTATGCTTTGATTCTCTTTGTATTGTGTATTATGTATAAATGTTTATTTATATATTTGTTTTCAATTTCAATTACCATACTATATTATAGCTGCATATGCACTTAAAATTGTTTTTTATTAGTTTTATTGACATGACTTTTTTATTTCTTGCATTATATATATATATATATATAGCCACCGACAAAATTTTAAAGCCTCTAGGCCTTTTACTGTATCTCAATGTACTGTATCTCAGAAAAAGGGGAAAAATGTTGCCTATGAAAATCATATAATAAACCAGAAATAGAACAAATGTATATTAGCTTAAGATTTTGGTTTTTCAGAAGAGAAGAGCTTTAAAGTCTTATTAAGCATGTACGAGGGTTCAACAAAATTTTGCATCAACGTATTATTTCGCATCTGGAAATTGGTTTATAGGTAAGCGTTGTACCAAATATTCTCATAGATAATTACATCAAATGTAAAGAACTGTCGAGAGAAATAATTTTTTTTTATCAGAAATGGGCAAAAAAAACCCTGCTTAGATCTATTGGTCAACTTTAAAAAAGTCAACCTGATTGGAACGGAAGAAAAATATTTGATGCAATATGTCGCGCGCGCGATTAAAAAACATGAGTGCGTTATTTTCTTAAAAATTCTTGGATTTATGGTTCGAAAAAACATATTAGAGGTAATAAAAAAACATCTGTTCGATGAGACAAAATAATTTTATGCAAACCTTGATACAAAAAAAAAAAAGAAAAATCTACTGGATAAATATCGTGTGAATTTCCACTGCTGTGCCTTCAGAGATCTGTTCAACGTCTGCCAAAAGCAGATTTCGGCTCACTTAGCGTTTGCTGGAAATCAAATCGTAATTTATCAGATAATAAAAAAGTTTAATATGGATTGTCTCGTTGAAATAAATTATTATATATTGGAATCACAACACTCATATTTAAAGGATGATAAATATCTCTCAACTCGTAAACAATACATAGGTGGTTCTGTCATGGTTTTGGCTGCTTTTGCATACGATCGCCAAATGAATAATACTTCGGTTAACGGTCGAAAGTCCATTCTTTTTGAAAATACGCTTGGCGAGCGTTTACTGCATATGTCACCAGTTATCGATGATCAGCATTGGATGTTTCTTCAAGACAATGCGTTTATACATCATTCTAATTCGACAGATGTATGGTTAGTAGCAATGGATCGTCTACATTGGATTTTCCAGCAAGAAGACCGGATCTAAACTCTATAGAGAATTATGGCGATATTTATTTGGGGGCATCAACGATAACGATCAGCAGTACCGTAGCGTTCCCCGACTGATAACATCGGTTTTAAGTTATTGGAATATCATACTTGTTAACTTATTTCAAAAATTCGTTGACTCAATACCATCTGGGTTATTTAACGTAATCATAAATCATGGTGGTTTAATGAAGTGTTCAGTTAATTCAACTTTCAGTTATCTCATCTTCGTCGTCGTCATCATCTTTGGGTTCATCTTGATCAAAGCAGTCTTGCAATATCTCCTAAATGGAGGGATAATCATCAACAATTAAATTTTTGTTCACGTGTAAGTATTGCTCGAATTCTAAAATTATTCGATATATAAAACCTTTTTATTGTGAAAACTCAAGGTTTCTAAAAAATGTTTGTCATATAGACATTTTCGATACATATAAGTTCGAAATATAAAGGTTTGACTTTTTATAATTTATATTGCAATAAAAAACAAATTTGCCTGATATTCTATAATTTTTAAATTATTCAAATTAAAATTTGAAGCAAGTTGCGTGAAATTGTATATTTCTGAATCACCATATCTTTATATTACATTTATTACCATTTTAAAAAATCATCATTCTTAATCGAGAAATTTTTTTGTTATAAAACATTGATATAATTTTTTTTATACTTGGTCAATTTTTTAGAAAAGTTTTTTTCTAAGAATAAATTATATTTTGATATTTTTGTACGTGTATGAAAATCTATGAAACTTTGCATAATTCTCGACATGATGTAAACATGAGGCTACATCATATTCTTTGGTCGTCTTTTGAATTATTCCTGTAAAACGCATGTTAAATGTCACGAATTTCATAATTTGATTTTTAAAAAACTGCATTGTTATCTGCTAATAATTTAGAACGTACCGTGTACTGAATTTTATATTAGTTTTTTTTCCCTCCATTTAACGGCATATTAGGTAAATAATAGTTTTAAATCCTCATTGCGTACTTTGAATTCCATTTAAAATATTTACACAGTTGCGTCTTATCTTTCTGTCGATCCGAAATACTTAAATTTACAAGGTCAAAGGATCGCTGAAACTCTTATTTCGGGGGAAAAAAAAAACTTCTCATTTCATTACCGTAAAGTCCTTCAAACATCTTACTCTCCCTGGAATGACAAAAAGAATAATAATTAATGAAAAAAAGAATTGAAAGTAGAACATTTTTCATCAAACCACCTTTCTTTTGGAAAGATAATTTCCACAAGATCGTTTCTAGAGATATGAGGTTTAAGTTCATAAAAAATTCATAACCGCTATTCATCTGATAAATCCTTCCACATTGAGAGTTACTGGTTCAGCAGTTTAATTCTGCTCAAATATTTCGAATTCATTTTATTATTATTTTTTCTTTGTTCGAAACCGACGCGTAAGAATATGCCGGTAAAAGATCATCATCTTATGTCGCTGGCGCAATTAATCTCGATACCAAAACTGTAGATTAAGTCGTGCACTGTCTATCTCTTCGATCAAATCAAATTTGTTTTTGCTGTCATACATCGTCACTTATCACTGGTGTGATGCATTGTGGTGACAGTGGAGTTGGCACATATGTATAATTAATTTCCCCGCTCAATAGGAAAGAAAGAAGAAATGCTGCATTGGACCTCTCTTTTCGTCAAGGTAGAAAAGATGTCGCATATTTTCTTACTTTCTTTGATGTTTCGAATGTTCCTAACCTTTGTCTCCTAGGATGTTTAAAGAATGCATTTTTGTTATTGCAAATTCTACTTTTTTATGTTGTTGGTTTTTTAGATTGTTGTCAAAAATTATATCGAATGGTTTTAACAATTGGTTTAAAATGTTTCAATATATCCTCCCTCGACTTACAATGCGATTTACGATCACAAAAAAATAAAGAAATTAAAGTACTAAGTGAAGAAGCATTTGCAATTTCTTACATCGTATTTTTGTTAATAGTGCGCACCACAGAGCTCATGCAGTAGGACCTTATTAATTCGCGGTTCGTTTACTCGCGAGTTTGTTTAAATCGCAGTTTTATCATTGCTCCCTTTTTATAAGATCGAGATAATTTTTTTTCAGATGAAGTCAGGACTTCCTGTTAAGAGAAGACGCAATTATTTATTTTTTCTTTTTTTTATATATATCGTGGGACAAACAAACCGTAAAGTTCCAATTGTAAACTTATACTTCGAATGAGAGAAATTATGAACATAAGAGAGAAAGAAATCGAGTGGGATTGCGTACCTTTGAACGAGCAAAAAGGAAACCAGGGGTAGAGCGAGAATCTGTTACGAAATCAATACCCGCAAGTACCCTGATCGTAAAAGGCAAACGGTGACTTTCGTCACAAAAAAGAGAGAAAATGAAAATATACTAAGGGGAGATGAACAAAAGATAGTCTTTGAGACGCATCCTTTGAAAGTTTGGGAATAAAAGAGGGTTGACCATTTTAATATTTTATGTTTATCTTATTTGGAATTTGAATATTTAGATTAGATATGAATCACCATATCTCGGAAAGTAAGATGTTCCAAGTTGGAATTTTTTTGTAAGAGATTATTTTTTCAAGATCTCGCGGTCAGTGAGATTAGCTGTACATTTAAACTTTTTTTATTTCTCAAATTTTAAGAGCTGCAAAGATTTTTACGCGAGTGTGTGTTAGTGATTTCTTGAACAATCAAATACATTGTCGAAAGGGTGTTAACGTCTTACAGAAAATTCTTATCGACTTTGGAATTTGCATTACCGCTTCATTTATGTTAATATCATAACTAGATATTTAGTAATCTTGCACCCAGACTACAGCGAGTTAATGGGGTCTTATTGTATTATATATTTTTAATTAACGGGGTCTTAGTGTATTATGTATTTATGTATACTATTGTATTATGTATACTATTTATAATAAAACCGCGTTTAGCCTAAGATGCGTTTCTGGATGACAGCGCAAAATAAAAAAGGGTTCAACGAGGTATTGGTAACTCATAAGTCAATTGGGGATTTTAGTTTTTTTTAGTTAAGTTTTATTAATGTCGCATTAGAAGCAACACGAGGGCTATTGACGGCTGACCTAGCAATTTTGAACTTCGGTCAAGTGACGAGGACGACACCTGAGCTGGCACCCTTCTCTCCTAACTTTCACACCAGCCAACGGGAGGTCTTTGGGCCCCGACATTTAACGTGCCTCATCTCCAGCTATACGGCGGGTCTTTAGCGGCCAAGGATCGAACCCACGACTGAACGAAAACCGCCGGCCACGAATCCGAAATCATGACCATCAGTTGGGGAAGTAGAACACGTGGCAACGGTAGCCTAGTAATCGTGGTCTCGGACTCGTGGCTTACGTTGTTTTCATTCGAGTCCTGATGCAGCTAGAGACCCACCGTGTAAACAAGACTGAAGCGTATTAAATTTGATTGAGTCCCCAAATCCTCCCGTAGGCGTTGTATGGAAATTTTAGAGGGGCCGACTGAGAGATGTCGTCATCGTCACTTGACCGTGGCTTAAAATTATCAAGTCGTTTGCCAAAAATCCTCGTGTTTCTTCTCAGTACGACGTTAATAAACAATGAAATCAAAAATCGAAAGGGGAGCACTCAACTCAAAATAAACAGATTTTACTTTATTATTTTTATTCTAATTTACATATTGTAATATGTAATACGTAACATATAGATATGCACACAAAAATAGACAATTCATTTTTGCAATGATGTTTAGAGCTTTCCTTATCTTAATGTAAGAATTCGTACAGTTTTTCTATAAGCAAGAAATATTTATTAATTAAGACTGTCTTTCGTGTGTAATGTCTAAGAATAGGGTCCGAAATTGGGACACTTTTTCCTGTAAAAAAGCGTTCGAACATTAGTTTTATAATTTTGAGCCTATTTTGAGACACAATTATAAAGCATGAAATTGAAAATCAAAGGGTTCTTTTCAACATAAGTCATAAGTTTGAAGGCAGATAAACTAAACCAGGGGTCGCCAAACTTTTTTGATCATCGCCCCCTATATAATTTTTCGAAATCTCCATAGACCCCCACAAAGGTAATTTTCACGTAATTAAAATAAAACTATATATTAGTCTAAATATTTAATAAATCAGAAACAGTAAGTAAAGTAGCTACAGAAATCAGATTGTTTTCTGGTTTATTATTTTATTTTCTATAAAGAATATAATATTAAGTCAATTATAAAAATATTTTAAATTTTTACGTACGCAGTTAGATATGTGTGATTTGCGTATTAAGAACTGTTTTTCCTTCGAGTCCCAATAGACCTCCATTCGACCCCTTGGGTCAGATAGACCCCCTACTGTTGTTAAATAGACCCCTAGGGGTCTATATGGACCACTTTGGCGACCCCTGAACTAAACAATAAAATATTTAACATTCCTATTTTTTTTTTTTTTTTCATAAAAAAATTTTTTTTTAAAAAAAAAAAACAACTTGTACTTTTCCTTCTTTGATTTGTAACATTTGATTTAAAAAGAATGTTTATTTTTGTCCTCATATTCTTTTATAGAGGGACATTAGTAGTCTATTAGAAAGTCTTTACATTCCCTTCTATTGTTAAATAACTTCTCTGAGGTATTAATGGCATTAATAACAATCATTAGTTCCTATATTTGTTTTATGCGAAGAATATATTGCGTGCATAAGAATACGTCAGATTCTTTTAATCATATCACTTATTTGATTACTGAATAGATTCTGTCATCCATGAATAATAATGAATTTTTTTAGATGACTTCATGTTTTCATGATGATGTATTACGCTATTTAAGGTAATGTATTTCCTAGTTCTAATTAAGGCTCGGCGAGTACAAAAAGTGTTAGACATTTTCAAGTTCTTTCAACTGTATTTTTTTGTAAATGTATTTGCTTCATTTGTTGTTTGTGAAAAAACATCTGACGTATGAGAAAAAAAAGTTCAACAGATTTGTGGTTGACTGCATTCATCAAATGTTAAAGAATAGATCACAAATCGGTATATTTTTTCCCACATAAATAAATGCTTCTTAGTGAAAAATAGGACACATCTCAAAGGTCCTTGTAAAATTCGGACAGTTAGAAGAGAGAATAATTCGAGATAAAAACCAACGTTTTTAAAAACAACGTTTTTATATGGTGGCAAAGTTTATTAAAGAAAATTATTGAAATATTAGTTTAAACTGTTAGTTATTTTTAACTTTGAAATTTACTTAAAAAGAGACATTTGTGAGTGTATTAAAAATTCGTAATACTCATAAAATCAAAACATGCATTTGGAAGTTTGTAAGTCATTCTATTAAAAAAATGGGAACCAGAATTCAAAAAAAATTATTGTGATAAGACACGGCGCCAAATATTGGAATCTTTCTTTCTTGCGAATGATTACTGACTGAAAATCAACAACCCTTTCTATCTCCCCTTTGTGAGTTTTACGATACCTCATGTGGTGTATGGGGAGTTCCCGGTGTTCTCAGAGGGGGAAAGAATTTTTTTCTTCTATCCTAAAAGCGCCGAGGGGAAAGAATATTTTGACTTATTAAAATTATTGAAATGTTAGTTAAAACTTGTCGCAAATGTCTAAATATTGCATTGTTAGGCGAGTACGAACGATTCCCAAAGTTTCAGAGCTCTAGCTTGATGGGAAGTTGGTTAAATTAACGATCGAAAATTTGATGATATACACACACACCAAGTGAAATTCAGAAAAAAATTGTAAAAAATGCATTGTGACGCTTCTTTACTGATGATTAATTCCCTAACATTTTACTACGAAAGTGATTCCAAAAATTTTTCACCTCATTGCACCTTTTTTGAACGAATGTTCTCCCATGACAAATCATCAGTAAGAGATAAAAATATGAGATCAAGATTCCGCGACGCGATTACTTTGGAAACCACAGCCCATTAATAAATCAGCCAATTAAACTATCAGACAGGTAAATTTTCAAACAATTTTTATTCTTGTCTAATCAAAAAATTAATATTAGTGAAGAAACAACTTTCTCGCATCCAGAACCAAAGATTATCAGAAAATTATACTTATCTAAATAACCACAAAACTGAGTCCGAAATAGGAGCAAAATATACTGGATCCAATCTCAATCTCAGCTATTCTACTTCCATCTAATATGAATACACACATGGGGAAACCCGTGTTTGAAGTAGAAACCCAATATAGTGTGCATAAGATGTTTTCCAACCTTCAAATTCCTCGTAGCATATAACACGTCCCATCTCGCCTATCTGGAACTATCTAATCTATCTCAACTCTTTCCTATTCACTATACTTCGATATATATAACAATGATACGAGTACAAGTCACGGTTTATTCACAAGTCGAAGTTCTCAAATAAAATAACGTCATAGAGAAACCTGAAAGGTTAGTTGAAGGGAAACCCGTGGAAATCCGTGGCAGAAGTAGAAACCCAAATATGTTTCTTTCATTTCAAATTTGAGCAAATGGAATAACACTGAAATAACACTGAATAAAAGAAAATAACACTGAAAAATAACACTTTAAAATAACACTGAATAAAAGAAAAGAAGACAAAATAACGAAAATACAATTCAAGTCGCAGCTTTATTCAAATTCTATAAATTCCAAAAGAAATTTTAAATTGTGAAAAATTATTTTTTGACGCAACCTATATTTAAGATTTGTTTTGAAAACCGGCGTGCTTTTGATCTCGCTTTAATAAATCTAGAATGTAGGGACTTCCTTGTATTATAAGTACTTCCACTTCTGAATCCAGATCAGCAAGGATCATGTAATTTCTTTCCTTTTAAAAATTTATAAGATACGAAGCAAAATAAAACGTTTGCAAAATAATGTATTTATTTAAACATATCTCAATAAGATTTATTGAGTGCATTGTTTTTCTATTATTATTAATTTAATTATATTTTTCAAAGTAGACTTTTTTAATGAAATCTTTAAAAAGTTTATCTTCCTTGTTTATTTACTTCAGGTATTATAATTATTATTTGTTGTTGTAAGTAATTTAAAGTTAATTGGAGTTCCAGCTTGCATGAAATATATTTTCAAAGTGAGGTACCAGTTTACTACGTATATTCTTTTAATTTGTTGTATTTTTTAAATATGTTAGGGAAAAAAAGAGGCTTGCTTAAATTATACTTGTAAATATCTCTTTCACCAACACGTCAATATTTAATTTTATATATTTTTTCTACATGTTATTGAGTGTGTGTGTGTGTGAGAGAGAGAGAAAGAAATTTTTTAATCAGGTTCCACATTTTGTGAAAAGAAATGCAATGTAGAATAATATTTTATTTATGTTCATTTGTTTGGCAAGGTTATATATAGATTATATTTCTTCTGATTTGTGAATAGGAATATGAAGGCAAATAAAAAAAGATTAATGTAGGGTCTTATTAACTTGAGAAGTAACTTTAAACAAATAGGTTTGTGCATTCGTGTCTTTGAAAGTGAAAATATAACTGATCGAAATTGGAGAGATTCCGTTTTAGGTATTATAATTAAAATACAGGATAAAAGATTTTGCGTTACACTTTAAGATGTTTTGTCTTATTTTATTCTTCTAAGAACTTGGTATGGTTTCAAGGAAACTGGAACGAAATCGGAACGTTTCCACGAGCTTAAGTTCTTTGGCTGTAATTTGATTACGTAAATATGGAATGCATGTATGGGTGCCTTATGTAAATGCGGAAAAACTATTGAAATTGCAATGGCAGTTACAAAATTGCATTAATTTTTTTTAAATCAGTCCATAAAAAAGTATTCTGTCAGAATTTTTTTTGAGACAATTTGTTGTAAAATTTAGTGTCTTTATGATAATGATGAAGAAAACGGGTTGACTAAATAATTTTAAATAACTGCATTGTATGTATCGTGCGTTTTATATGATTTATCTTTTGTTCATTTTAAAGCTTTTTTTGTTATTGTTCTAATTTGTGTATTAACAAGTATGTATGTTTTAAAAAGTTCCTGTAATACATGTAAGATGGCAAGATCAAACTTCACGAATCGATGATGTAATATCAGAAGCGCAAAAATGAAAAACGTGTTTCTGAAGAATATTATTAATCTTAGCAATCTAAATAAATAAAAAAAAAAAGCTGTCTTACTTCCTCTCTGAAGAAAATGGATTGTTCTGTATGTCGATCACATGATCGCAATGATTTTGAATCGAATGTTAATGATACTAAAACCGAACTGATTCATCCAATTCCAAAATTCCATATTTTCAAAAATGAATGACACAAAAAGATAATTAATACATGAATACAAAGGAAAACTAGAAATTTTATATTGTGATAAATAGATGGTCCTCGTGTGTTCTTCGTGAGGCTATTTCATGAAAGTAGTTTTAGAAGCTTTCACAGAGCTACCTCGCAGTTGGATTGGCCCTATGCGATTTCTTCTTTCGGGGGCTTGTAAAAGATAAAGTGTATGCTCCCCAACATTAACCTCAAAATTATGTATCATTAAACAACGAATTTCTGCTGCTGTACATCCAATTGCCATTGAGACTTTACAACGTGTTTGGAGGAAATTTACGATACGAATTGACATTTAACGTGTAATTAAGCAAGGTTACATCGAACACTTGTAAAAAAATACTTCTACATTTTCTCTTTGCATTCATGTATTACTTATCATACTGTGTCGTTTAGTTATAAAAATATGGAATTTTTAAATCGGATTAAGAGTTTTGAATAACCCTGTACAAAAATGGCAAATGTCCATTGCTTTCAGAATTCTTTTCATTTATGAAAGTGCCTAAAGTGAGCTGTATGATGCAACTAATGCTGATAATTATCATAAAAGCAATATTGAAATCTTTAGTTATTTCTTTATTCTTTTTAATTTAATAAACATATTAATTTGTATACCGATGTGACTGTTTAAAAATCAATTGCAGAGATAAATGTTTTCTTTCGTTTAAATTTGTTTTTTAAAATTTTTTACAGAAATTTTTCTTGCATTTGAAAAGCCGACGTATAGGAAACGATCAATCAAATTGTTATGTTAAAATTTTTGTTCATTAAAAATTCCTAGATAATTATCGCTTGCATTCAAGTTATCGTACTTCAAGATTCCCCTTATAATCGCATAACTTATCATTGTAATGGTATAATTACAATAGAATATTATTTTAGAATAATTGCTTTTGTTCCCTAAATATATATAATTTATAAAAGATGAATTTTAAGAAGAAAAAAAAAACGTTTTGAAATTGTTCTTATTTGTGTGAAGAAATAATTTTTCGCCTCTAAAAACTTTCTGTTATATAAAGGAGAAGGAAAAAAAATTCTAAACGTCCAATTTATATTCTAGAATTTGGAGCGCAAATAAAAATCTGTGGCACGCAGTAAACAAAACAAAATAATAATAAAGGTGAATGTACGAAGAAGCTTAAGGTTCTAATTTACACCCTGAGCTGGTACGTTTCAACTGTTATTATACAGGCAATCATTAACACGTGTTTTCAGTCATTTATCATTATCTACTGCGTTCCCCATTCTTTAATTAATTCCAGATATGTCTTAATGTTTCTTTCATTGGAATTTTTTCCCTCTCAAATGATTTTATTATTGTTGTTATTACATTAAACTGAAAATTTAGAGAAATATTTCATAATTAGTAGTGTATATAACCGGAGAGAACATTCATGGTATTTTATTTATTATGATTAATCCTATATACACTTATCGATAAGTGTTAGTTAAAGTAATAACACGTGATCTTTATTCTTTAATGACAAATTACATTAGAATTATTCTTACGAACTAATAAAAATTCTTTTTTTAATCCATTGTTTTTTTTCCTTTCAAAACAATTTGAGAATTACATGAAATTTGTTAATAAAAGATTTTAATTTAAGATTTGGTGATATAAAAATGTGTATTATTATTATGTATAAAATACTGTCTTCCGTTATTTCATCGTCGAGAATAATAATTGTACGAAGGGGGTCAATTATAAACAAGAGTTTTTAAAGAATTTTTCCGAAATTGCTCCTTAGCAAAATTACAACATTATTTTTCCATTTTTCCTAATTTACACTTTTTAGAAGTTTTTTTTTTTTTTTTTTTTAAATTCCTATATTATGAAAAAAAGTCGGATTTGTACGGAGGGAATTGCGTACTAATTTCTCTAGTTTATTCTATGAAAGTTTTCCTCCTCCTAATGTTTCTTTGAGTGATTGTGAATGATTGTTCATACACGTCGCACTGAGAAGCAAAGCAAGAGTTATTTGTGACGGACCTCGTAATTTTGTATTTTTGTCAAGTGACGAGGACGACACTTAAGCTTTCACCTCCCTATCCAAAATTCTACATCACGCCAACGGGAGAACTTTGAGCCTCGATAAATTTAACATGCTTCAGCCCCGGCTATACGGAAATTTTTTAGTTGCACCAAGGCTTGAATCAACGAATTGGCGAAAACCTTCGGCCGCGAGTCCGCGAACAATGACCACTAGGCTACCGTATCATGACCGAGAAGACTTAGGACTTCGACTAAATTTGATGTTCATTATCCCCCTGCCCGATGGGCCTATAGTGGCATGAGGACTCGAACACACAACTCGATGAAAACAACGCCGACCGCGAGTCCGCGACCATGAATATTAGGCTTCCGTTAACCTCAATGCTTCTTTGAGGACTCCAAACAAATTGAAGTTCGTAAGCGCAAAGTCGGGATTATAGAGAGGATGTTCAAGTTTAGTCCAGAAAAGGGGGTTTCTTTAAGTTTTCTTACGTCACACCAGTTCTGTGGGGTCTTGTATTGTCTTGGAGAAGGAGAAAATCGCGATTTATAATGGGAATTCTTTTAGACCAATCTATCGCTTTAACCTTCTTCAAAAGTACACAGTAGTGTACTGAGTGAATTGTACGAAAGTTTTGAAGGAAACAAATGCACTCGCTTTCCTATAAATCTTTGCAGAAGAAAAAAAATCACCAGTGGTGGGAGTTTTTCCAACTGGATAACCGAATTTTGCTTTTAGTGACGCAGTTGCCCTTATTTGCGCACCATTTCGCACTGGAGCGATTTGTTTAAGGAGGTTAACGACTGAATAAATTAACATGTAAAGAATAAAACGAAGTATAATAATTATTTAAACTTAAAATAAATTGTACTGGTTGCTATGGCAAAATGTATGAAAATTGTCTTCCTCTATTAAAAAGTAGCCTGTTCATATTCGATTCACCTTCGGATGTTAATAATTTGATTAAATTAAATAGGTTACGTTTTTTTTATTGCTACGGGAAAATAGATTTTTGAACAATCGTAAAATAACATTTTCTGCTAAATTGAAGATACACGAGGGTGTTGACTCGTAAGACTTTTAAGACTTTTTTTTTCCTCAATTTTTCGCAATGCCTATAGTGAACTCATTATTATTGATTCTAGCCATCTAAATGTTTGAATCTTAACAAAATTTTAATCGTTTTCAATGTTACTTCATTATTATGGGATTAAAAGCTGAAATCCACAGAGCCCTCAGACCACAAAACCTTTCATTGGTTTTTTGAAGACCCACATTTCCATGCGTTTACTTTCCCCTTCAGTGTAATTTTATTTCAAAAGTATTTAACTATGAAGAATTAATATGCTTTAAATATAAAAAATTAAGGCGATCTTAGCTTTTATTTTAATAACCAACTCAAATAACTCCAGAACACGATACAAAACTCTTGCAAAAGAACGACACTATGTATATATAATTAAATAATAAATTTACTAACTTGAATTTGATTTAGTAAATGCTCTTTATTTCGGTACGTTCAGGATCATGACCCTTCGGGATTATAGAGCATCAATATTGTTTTAATTAAGGGGATACCAAAGACACAAATATATAAATCCCACTGGTTCTGGGGTGGCCTACACGAGGGCTGCATGTGCCCCGTCACCACCAGTGTCAAACTGTAGTCAATGGAACTGGGTCATCTGATCAAAAATTTGAACTTTTATTGTACTTAAAATTACCTGAGAACGTTCCACCACGAGTCGTTCGCATCATATCCTATTACTATGGGAATATCTCAGTACATTTGACTTGACACAATTTTTCTTATAAATTTTTGCCCAGAAACATTTACAAAGTTGAGCTCTTTTTAAAAAGCGCGCTAGCCGCCTTGCGTGAATGAGAAAAATAGGCAATATATATTTAATAAAAAAAAAACCTACTGAAGAGCGGGTGTGTGCATTACAAGATGCGAGAAGAGAATGTGACCAGCGAATCTTGCGAAAATAGCAACAGCCAGTCTGCAGGAAACATAATATATTTTACCAGGAAGCATATGTTCCAGACAGACGTGACTGCTCGGTGTCTTTTGATGACTAATAATTTAGCATTAGCACTATGTTATAATTTTAGGACAGTTTTTTAGTAATATGTATGTAGTAGAAATGCATTTAATTCAATGAAATATAAGTTCCCTTATTTTATGGAAGAATGTTCTTGATTTCTCTAATGAGGTACGGGAGGATTTGTCTCCTCCCACATCTAGAGAGTTAAAAATAATGTAGTTTTTAACACACACATTTATAAGGCCCTCCGACTGAATAAAACGCGTTTCTAAAGTGGCCCGAAACGTCTTTTGGGTTCGACAAGCCTGCTGCAGATTATGAGCATGTGTAAACAATATATAGTATTAATATTAGATAATATATAGCACATATATTTATTTCGTCATTCTAGCAATTGCAAAATCAAATCCAAACATTTATCATTAATTGAATATTCCTGTATAGATAAAAAAAATAAGCTCTGCACAAAAGAAATATTTATACAGTTTTTGCTGCATACTGAGAATCACATGAAAGTTCATCTTTATTATTATTATTATCTCTTGAAGCCCACATAATGGGCTCCAAGAGCAATTTACCGTACAGTACATTGTACAGTTGTAAAATTGTACTAATGTGATATGTAACCGATAGGAAACAAAACACACTGTACCGAACTGAAAATGCGAGAAGCATTATGGCCAACAAACACCCAAATGCACACGAAAAAATCCTAAAGCGAACGGCTCGGTCGTTGATGGACTCTAAGAATATGTCGAGCCATCACATGCCGTATTAAAGAACGTCTACTGTATATATGACAAATGTAAGTCTCGGTTTGAAGTAAACAAAATAAAAATTAACTGAGAAAGAAGAATTGACTGAAATAAGAAATAAGTGTGAGTTGCAATTAAGGACTTTTAAATTATGAAATAGCTCTTTAAGTTTGGAATTGCCGAAATCTGATATAAAAGTTCGAGTCAACTACTAAACTGGTTAGTCATATTTCCACTGTAGCTAAAAGAGCAATTAATATCCTGCTCAACACAACAATATTCTTTCTAAGAACACCATTATATACAAAACAAGAAAAAACTCAGTTTACTTCATTCTTAAAATTTGCATAATCAACTTCTATTGCTTCTATCGAACGGTTTTCTTTGAGAGGACCATAAGACGGATCCAAGAGATTTGATGCTTACGGAAAAAAAGGAGATTTTTCCTAGTTTTTGTTAATTCAGTATTAATTGTGATCGAGAAGCTAATAGGTAAGCAGAATTCGCGTGACTCAAAAGTGAAAGTTTAAGCAGTTAAAATTTTAAAATACTGGCTTAAAAATAATTAAAAAAAAAAAAGAGAGGGTAAATTTAATTTATCACACGCATATATAAGCCCTCATACGAGCTTATATAGTCGCAAATGTATGCATTCTATCCGGGATATATGTATATAGATTGCATCTATTAGATTATAAGGAAATCTTGGATGATTCTTAAAGATAACGTGTGTGGGCTTGCGTCGACGAAATAGTGACATTCTAAGTAAGTGTGAATAAACTGATAATATTGTAAAAGATCAATTTCTTGTTTTTGTCAGTCCTTTCGTTAAAAAAAAGAAAAAGAAAAAAAAATTTTTTTTTGGATGTTGGTCACCTCAAGTCTGCTCAAAAATGTCAATATATTTTCACCTACTACTGTAATATAAACCAAGCTCTTCTAAATCCCCGTACTTAAAAGAAAATTATGCTTCTTTTTTTACATACTAGAACACTTTCATTCCAGTCAACACGTCTGCCATTCAAAAAGTAATTTTTGAAATTGTTGTTCGTTATCCAAAAGAAACATACCATGCTATTATTATAAAAAAAATTAATTTCCTTTTTATTTGTTTCTGTACAATTTTTCAAGTTTTCAATGATTTTGAAATCTGAGTCAGCTTTGCTTCAGGGTTCCTATATTAAGATAATTTCTCCTGCCAACAGATTAACATTAGCATAAAATTTTGTCACAATTATGCATCGGCTGTTGCGACGAAATACATCATTCTCAAAAAGAAGCATCTGTAAGCAATGGGCAAAACTAGTTCTATTTCAGTAAACGTGATCTTGACGTATTCATTCCAAGAAGTCATCGTTTAAAGGTAAAAAAGAAAAAAGAGCTCTATTTCTAAAAACAAAACAGAATTGTAGAACTGATTAAGAAGCAGATAATTTACGACAATTTCTTGCAGCCGAGTTGTGGACAATTAGTCAGAGCTTACAGCAAAAAAAAAGTGGATTAGCAACATTCGCATGCGAAAAATATCGCCCGAACTGTAGTCGCTGACGTTTCCAACTGATACCATGCTCGTAAAGTACTCCAGTCACAAAATTCGAAAACAAAAAAAGGAAAAAGAAATGACACTTTTTATAGTTTTCACTGAAAAACGACGCCTGTGTTGTTTCGTATCGTTGGAATGTAGTATTCAGTCAATGAAGTGATCATAAAATAAGCCGAAAGCCTCGAAATTGAATTTTTTGGAAACATTTGCGTCATGTTAAGAGAATATATTATTACTTTTATAGAAAAAGAATGTCACTTTAATTGTAGGATATGCTACCTCTTTTAATATTTTTTGGCAGTTTTGCTATATTGATCTGAAATCATTATTTTTAGAATCTAAAATGTTAAAAGTAATAAGTTTTATTTGCTTATGGCAGTATTTTATTATTTCAATCTGTCAGAAGATCCAGGAGGTAAAACGAAATAAGAACTATTTCAATAGAATTTCCGTTAAGTTTAGAATGATCGAATGCGCTAATTTCTTATCGTGGGAACAAAATTTACTTACAATGAAGGAAAAAAGGGGCTATTCGCGTTCTTTCACTCATCTGATATCTGGGTTTACTTTCTGATTTTTATAATTACATTTTCAATTCCTTTCCAACCAAATGAAATGTGTGGACGCAAATTAGATTATCATTAGAAGCGTAGTGGACGGACTTAAAGAAATGCATATAAAAGCGACGGAAAATTTAATATTTGAGTTAGTAATGATTTGGTAGCGAAGTGGTAGGGATTTATAGTGTGTGGATGTAGTGGATGTGTGTGGATCTACATGGATTGTTATCGAACGTGGATCCAAGATCAATGGGAATGAATACGAGCTAAGAAAACCGCTTGAATCCTCTGTCGTTACAAGTTAACTCATTCGGCCCCGAGTATACTGGTAAGTATCAACTTTAATATTTACGTTAGACTAGATTACAAACGCGTTGTGGTAGAAAGAGAAAGAACAAATTCATCATTTAAGAAACATTAATAAACTTTACTTAGTCATCATCAGTCTTCTTCATCATTTGATTGCATAATTTAATGAATATATTATTTAGACCTATCATAGAAGGTGAAATAAACAATAATCACCAGTTGTTTCAAACTGTTCTACATTATTTTCTCGCAATCTGAGATGCATTTTGGTACTACAGTTATGATGTATAAAATTTAAATGAAGGCTCCTTTGCAAAAATAGTCTCACTCTATTAATACCATTGAACTCCATGTTAATATTCCATAAAAGCAATACTACCAATTTCTTGCAGTGGATAAGAATAAGTTAAAATATGAATTATCAAAATCAATATCTTTCTATATAAGTATTCTATCTTCAGAGTAAAAAGTAATCGTTTTACATCAAAGTATACGATTCCACAAGTAAGCCCACTCGGGTCTGCCAAAACATGTGAGGTCCATGTTATATTTTGAATCACCGCAATACTAATAGTATTGCCTTTCTGGAATATCAACACATTTACATTTCACATGTAGGGACTTCACATTTCAAATTTTGTGTCATTTATGCTTTGATTTACAAAGTATATTTCCTTAAACTAGTCATTACGGAATAATGCGATTTCCTTGATGTATGTTCTTTACTTAATTACATATTACTTTATACCATCTGAAATGTGAGTGTGGAAAACCTTTCTATGCAGTCCATTCTGATACTTGATAACTCATCAAAATATGATACTCTTTTTTTTGGAAATGAATCAAGTAATGATTAAGCTGTTGATACCACAGGTGATTTTCGATGCATATCGAAATTTTCGTGGAATGAGTCCCTAACTTTTACTTTTTTCTTATATTAAACGCAAAGAATTTTAAAAGACTCCGAGGCTTTTTGCGGGACATTCGCAGATTTGGCAAAATTTGTTAAAATCCCTAAGTACTGCGGAACGTCATTAATCCCGACTAATTGAACTCCAAGTCGTCCAGTTTAGTGAAAGACTGGATTAAATAAAATAATCTATAAAAGGAGCCTAGGTAATAGCTGAACACTTTGCACAGTAAAAAGATTATTTTTAAATGACAAAACAAATTGGTAAATAATTACACAAGGGAAAATTTTAATCAATACATTATTTTCGAATTATGTATGTTGAAAAAAACATAGATGACGGTTCAGGCGCTCGTCTTCACTCACCACACTCGACACTCTCATTGGTAAAAAGAAAAAATGACCGATCTTTTGTTGTCTTCATTTAGCGTTAATTTCTTAAGCAATTGATTGATGCAGATGACTCAAATTCTTATAATACACTGGTCTGGTTTCATTGCTGTTGTCTTTAAACATATTTTATCAAGAGGTCTTTAACATTTGTTCTTAACACCTGTTTTTCTGATCTTAGTTTCTGTTCTTTATATCTGTTCTTCCATTCTTAATATCTATTCTTCTGTTCTTAACACCTGCTTTTCTGCTCTTAGTTTCTGTTCTTCCATTCTTAATATCTATTCTTTTGTTCTTAACACCTGCTTTTCTGCTCTTAGTTTCTGTTCTTCCATTCTTAAATATCTATTCTTCTGTTCTTAACACCTGTTTTTAATATATGTTCTCAATTACTGTTCTTTACATCTATTCTTAGTTTCTGTTCTTAAAATCTATTCCTCTGTTCTCAGTACCTGTTCTTCTATTTTTTATATCTGTTCTTAACAAGAAGTCATCCGAGTAAAAGATTGATATAAATTCCATAAAATGAAAATAAGAATGATGACGTCACAGTCTCTAGCCAAGGTAGAAAACCGCGTAATCTTGCGCTTCTAATTCAGCGATTTATTTGCATCCATTTATGATGAGTGTTTCAAATGACTGTTGATTAAGTAGCGTCCGTATAATGAGTCGGATTAATGGTGTCTTACTGCAGCCCTTGTCATCCGGATTGTCTTGCCATTCTCTTTAAGCTCATTAAGCAGTTATCTTATTAACCTATTTGACATTTATGAAGTGGAAATAAATATTTGAATTCAATTAAAGTGACATTTATGTAATGAAAATTGTATCGATTGTTGACAGCGACAATTTCTGATTTGAATCGATACTTGGAGTACAGGAATTTATTTCTGTCTATTTATTTTTCAATAATTGTAAAGACATTTACAATTTATTTACGCCTTAAATTTTTAATTTAACAAAAAAATTAAGAATACGCAATGTTTTATATTAAAAATATTCCCAAAATAGTATCGATCCATATTGTCGGTTTTTAAATAGATTTAATAACCGATTCTTGATTTTCATTGCGAATAATATTAATTCTTCATTAAATATTGCGAGAACAAAAAGAATAAAGTTCAAAATAACTACAATCCATTCGAATTATCCCTATACAATGATTGTTAGGCGCTCCGATCAAGGTTCTAGAAGACTTATATTTGAACTCGTGCTTTTTTAGGTAACAATTAAAATAAAAGTTTTAGAGCAATAAAAACAATAATTAAATTATGACTATAAAAGTGAAATAGTTAAAATTCTGTTCGCATTTCTTCAGTGAGAATAAATGTGAATTAATAAAATATATACTATCTTAAAAATATATAAAAAATACTCTAAAAAAATAAGAATTACGAGTTCAGAATCAGAAAATTTGCATATTCCAACCACTTTTAATGCGACGTGATTTTTGTTGACTACAGAAGATGAATCAACTTTTCGATTTGAAGTTTATTATAACGATATACTTCATTATGTTGAGTTCTCACTAACTGATAAAACCGAAATTTGGGGCTTGAAGTGGGAAGGAACGAAGGTTTCTGAAATTTCTGAGCATAATCATTGCAGCAGATCTGGTATACATAATATCTTGTCGTAACGTGACATTTCTACTACAAGGAAATCAAAGAAAATATCTTGACGGTGGAGATAGACGCCTTTTGCGAGCTGCTTTCCAATTAAAAATCCACCAAACTGCCAATAACCTAGCCATTCCATTATCCAGATCTATGATTCATCGTCTTTACAAGTGGTTTTCGAATTTTGTGCTTATCGTAATATGCAGAGAATACCAGTGATCAAAGCACACCGTAGAAAAGCACGACTATTTTGGGCTGTAAAACACATGTATTTGCAAGATGATGGTTAACTATTCTTTTCGACGATGAACCAAAAAAAATCAATATATGGATGGACCAGATGGTTGAGCCTATTGTTGGAATGATATCCGACGCAAACCTCATGCTATCTTTAGTCGACAACAAGGAGGTGATCCTGTCATGGTTTTGGGAGCATTTGTTTCGATTGCATACCTCATATATGTTTCCTACAAGGTCGCAAATGTTTATGGAATAAAAATAAACTTCAGACTCATGTTTTTCAGTTTGGAAAAGTTTTGGGTTGTAATTTCTGGATATCCCAGCAAGATAACATTTAGATCAATACTTCTACATCAAGTAAAACTCGGTTTATAAAATGACTATTATGGATAAGCAAACTTAGCCTAGATAGCTTTCAAGTGACATCAATATTTCTACATCTAATAAAACTTGGTTTATAAAATGATCATCATGAATTGGCTATCAGCCCAGAGGGCTTTCACGTGACATCAACATTTCTACATGTAATAAAACTTGGTTTATAAAATGACCATCATGGATTGGGAAACTATTAGCCCAGATGGCTTTCACGTGACATTCTTTAGTAACATTTTGGGGGTGAAAATCTTGGGGCATACAATTAAAGGAAATTTTCAAACCCGTCCGAGGAAAAGCAGCAAAAAGACCAGAGATCTTTAAAACCTGATTTGTTGCAAACATTTAGTTCAAAGCATGTCTGATCGGGTATTCAAATTCATTAGAAACAACGGTTTCGAAATTTGAACTGTTATGGATAAAACTTATTTGTATATATATATAAGCTATATGTGTCTTGAAGCTATTATTTTTGGAATGAGTATTTTTTGTTAAAAAAAAATTTCCACGAAGGACTGTAAACTCTATCTCTCTTTATATGATGTATCGGTACTGCAATAAATTATCATTGTGGTTTTTCCTCTCTCTTACTGTTCTTTATTTTTCTTCTATTCGTTCTTTTTTGTTGAAACTACCATTCTTAGGAGAAAAAAACATTTGTCAGTATATTAATAAAAAACCCGCTATATTATATTCACTACATATTGAATATTCGCTGTTATTGGTGGCGGGAAATAGTGCGTGTAGTAGTTCTTTGGCGAATAGTAGTAGTTCCCACAAGAACAGTAGTAGTTCTTTGGCGAATGTTGTGGTTCGTCGTCAATAATTACGCGCAAGTAGAAATTTTAAAAATTAAAGCTCCATATTTTAGTAGCACTAATTACATGCTGTTATACTAGCCAAGTCTCAAAGATATTCGTTGTGGGCTGCGAGTTTGACATGCTTCCATTAGATAGTAAAGTTGCTTTAAGGAATATTAAAGCTGTCTTGGCGTAATGTGAAAGGATAGATCCCGAAATCGGAACATTTTTCCCTATAACAAAACGCACGAATGTTAATTTTGTATTCTGTCTTCGCAATATTTTACACAGCAGCTTATTTTGTAATGTTACTTATTTCTATCTGAATGATTCCTATTTTTCCGGTGTAAAATGCATTCCACGTTTTGTTTCGTATACTGTGATGTTTAATGATTCCTGAAATTTACTAGTTCAAGTTCAAAATGGAAAATTTTTGTATTGCTTTTAATTTTGAGAATGCGTGATTAGGTAAATTAGATGAAGATAAAAAGTGCAGTGAATTGAATTAGAGATAGTGGTATATAAGCTAAACGGAATTGAAAGGAAAGAAAAGGGAGATAGAGAATAACTACAAACAGATTAATGTAATCGATTGGAGTGAATCATCGTAATTAATCGTTTGCATTAAAAATAAGACTGATCAGAATATTAGGAATGGAATTCCCTGTAATAGGGTAGAGCTTGAATCGGAATGAATGATTTTGTGAGTTACGACTTAATTATTTAAACTAATTCAGATAAGAATACGAGAGAGAGCGATCTTGCATATTCTTTGTTAGGATAATGAAGTGTGTTGTCCTGCTTTTACGTAACTTCATTTGGAGTTTGGATCTTGTTATTAACTATTTAATTAGACTTCAAAATTATTTTAAAATAAGGAAGGAAATACGTTACAATTTTACCTATTAAAACAATTGCTGAAACGTTTGCTCACAAAACTCTTGATTAATTATCTTATAATTTTTGTTTATAGTAGATTTTATAGAACGAAAATAATTAATTCTTGCGAGTAAATTCTTGTTGATAGAAAGGCAAGATACATTATTACATGTGTGCTTCCCGTGGCAAATATTGTTACCAAATCATTACTTGGCCACTTGAGATATGCCACTGTTAAATAATATATATTATTATCCGCAAATTGTTAATAATAATTGACTTTCTCGTCAGATACCATCTTGTCTGTTTTATATCATTAAATAATACAAACTTGGCTCTTCTTGATTTCAACATGTTTGTACTTTTGTCAGTCGTAGCCCGATTATTATGCACGTTTTTAATGGATGGTTTCCTCTTACTTATTCATATTTCACTATAAAACATCATCGTTGAAAGCTGAATATGTTTTGAATCATTAAGTCGTAAGTCATCAGTGTGAGACAACCTTAACAGATTTAGATATATTGCAAATGATTCCTCATATCTGAAGTCACTCACCTCTTCGAGCACAGCCCACATTATTATTTTTTTTTTCTAAGGTTTTCTTTTTTCTCTATATACTTTTTGCTTTATTATTTGGACTAATGTGAGTTGCATTTTAACCATTCGTATTTAAAATTATTATACAACTAACAAAAAAATGTTTAGACAAAAAAAATATTTTACGTTATCAATATTTATTCTTCGAAACTGCTAGAGAACACGTACAAAAAGTTCTTGTATCATTTGAAGATCTTATTCCATTTTTGCGCCTCGTTTACTACGTTTAGGCTCTTACACTTTTTAATTTCTCAGAAGTGTACCAAGATTCGATTTTTCCCCTGAAAGAAATATATATATATATATATAAATATATATCGGAGAACAATTTTTATTAATTCAATGCAATCCGTTTTATTTCTTTTTTCATTGATTATTATTCATAAAGTTTTACATCACATATGAGCTCTGCCCTATTTATATAAACCCCAGACAGTTGAAAAAAAAAACTTTTGCCTTTTGCAATTTCCAAACATTTAAAGATTGTAAAATATACCATTTCATTTCACAAATCTTTCTCTGAGAACAACAGTGTGTGTACGATTGTTCCGCCTCCATGACCGAAGTCTTATATTTACAAATTTGCACTGATCGTGACAAAATCAAGGCCCCGTCGATCCGTCACCACGAATTTCCTAGCATAATGTTAATGCTATGGAGTTTCTACTTTTCTTCTCAAAACTAGAGCATTGCTTTGAAGGCAATCGAAAGAGTGAAAAAAAAAGTTTTTACGGGATTGCTTTCTTTTTCTAATTTCCGGAAGTATTTTTAAATATTTATTGAAGATCTGGAAATGCACAACTACATATATGGTTTCAAGAACGAGAATCGGTGCTTTTTTTCCCTTCATGAAAAGAGGTTGACAAGTAAAAAAGATTGGTAACCTATGTTCTAAATCACGAATGATCACTGCGGCTTGCACAGGTGAGTGGTTCGATTCATACGCAGATAAAATATAAGTATGAAATATGGTAAATTAAAACCACTTATTGTCCAAGAATAAGTAATTTCTTTTTTAAACTGATTAATGTTCAAAAGTAATTATTTTATTTCATTTCTTGCTTGTTAAGAAACTTCAAAACGTTATTGAAAAATATAAAAATAATGTACTATTTCTATCATGCATTTTTGGGAAGAAAATCTTCAAAAGTTAGATTTTCTTGTGCATGCTTTATGAATGTTGTCAGTTTTAGCAATTAGCGGTCGAAAGTTTGGTGGATAACTTGTAAGGGCGATTCGCACAAGCTCAAATAAATGCAGATCAGTTAAAACATATCGATGCTTATTTCCGTTCTGAGTTTCAGTCGGAGGATGAAGAATAATTATGGGGAAATTTTGAGAAAAAAAAGCTCAAAGCGTCTCCTTTCATAATTTGTTTTTATTAGTCTCTCACAAAGCGTTTACATGCCCACATAATAAAATAAGCCGTGTTTGGGAAAAGTTAGTAAAATAGTGCCTTTTTTTTGGAGGGGGATGGGAATGAAAATCGCGTTATATACTCTACAATAACGGTTACCGAGGCAGTTGCTAAGGCAATAATTACTTGATAGAATAAACTGTTCTGGGGAAAAATTCAAAAAATAGGATCATTTTTAGGGAAAGTGAAGGATAATATGGAGAAATTTTACAATTTCAATCCTGGTACATTGATTAAGTGTCTCTATCAAATATTCCTTTCCAAAATGTGGTTTCCAAAAGCAGTGTCGTCGACCACCCTTGCTCCAAGCCTTAGTTTGGGAGCGATGACTTTCAGGAGAAAATAGAGATAATAATTTCAAAAACTGTCTTTTATGAAGTTGGTCTATCTCGGGATACATTTAATTTAATTAAATTTTAATCTCTTTAAGCTTCAATTTTAATCGAAATAATATTGTTATCTTGACCTTTGGTTTGGCCCAATAAATTCCATGAGGAATAAATGTCAGAAATTCATAAAAACAACCAACCGACCTGACTATCTAGAGTGTTGTCTTAATATTTACAATTACTCAAAATTATGAGAATGATGAGTCATGTACAATTAGTATAAGCTCAGGGCCGACTCTAAGAGGTAAGCAAGATAGGTGACTGCCTACAGCGGCAAAATGTAGGAGTGGAAAAACCACCTGAACTAGAGTGCAAATAATAATAAACCCGACCAAGAAAAATATGTTTATATTACATGAGTTTAAAAAATAAATGAGTAGTACAATCAAATTCATCAATTGGCTAGTTTCTGGACATTCCTATACTTTTTGAAGCATTGAAGACCGAATTTAACAAGCTTATTCAAGGATAGACAGGCTTCTGGATATTTTTAAAAGAAAAGAAACTTCGAAAGAGATCATTTTAATTTAGGTTTAGATTTTGTATATTATTGCACAAGTTTTATTTATTGTTTTAAAAGTATGTATAAATTATCTCTGAAATAAGTAAGTACTAGTTTTAGTTTGTAAGTTCATGTGTCGTTACTTCGCTGATATATAAATTTTGCTTCTTGATTAAACAATTTTCTATAAATCTGAGTTGGTTTTTTGTTTTTGTTTTACTTTAATTACGAGTCATTCTTATGGCTTATATTGGTCTTTTATAATTCCATTTTTTAAAAATAATTTTAAGATTTTTTTTGAAGCTTAAGGAGCGGCATTTTTTGGGTTTGCCTATAGCGGCAAAAATGCTAGAGCCGGCGCTGATACTCTTAATATCTCAATTCAAAAATTAAAACCTTTATGGCAAAATTCCTGTCCCAATAGTTCATACACAACATAGCTCTTGATGAAATATTTCAGCACGTTGTGTTAGTACAACTGTAATCACAGAATATAATCTTCCAAAACCAGGATACGGATGTGTCATTTTCTGCAGAATAAAGAATGTTGATATGGGTCATAAAAATTGCCAATAACATTTTCCAACACTTAAGAACAAGAAGGCTAATAACACTTTCACTTGCAAGTTGGCAATTCCTTTATTCGCTTGGGCATTGTGCGTGTGATGCGATTTGTCAATGCGATTGATTCAAATACTGTACTTACGACAACTTATGAATCTTCGGATGATTTTCTTGGACACTTAACTGCTCGCGCGGGTATTATTTTCGAATCAAGATCGAGCGAATGATACGGAAATGGAACCTTCAAACTTATAAGACTTCGGAGCACGTAACAATCACTTTCACCCTTGCCGGCCACTCCCCTATTATCAGGAACAGCAGATTCCACTCCCCAAAATTCTGACCGAATACACACACAAAAAAAAGAACAGAATGCATTTAATTCTGTGACTGGGTGGCCATTCATCTCTTCCAGAACGAAAACCAGTTCGCCTGGACCTTAAGGAAGGGGTTAAATTGCCCGATACTCGACATTTTTGGTACACTTATGTAATGTAAGCACGTCTGGACTTGGGGGAAAAACATAACAAACAAATATACGGGGGAGGTGTATGTCAGCGACATTTTAGACACATCTTTCTTAGTTATTTTCATTCAGTTTCTCTTATCTTGGGGCATGCCATTGCAAAGAAAAAAAAAGGAAGAAAATAATCAAAAAAAAAATATCTAAGCATTTAGTGTACAACTGTGTGGTTGAATTTCATTATGGGAGATTAATGTTAAGCTTGTAAATCTTGAATTCGTAGCCTGAAGAAGAAAATGAGTAAAAATAAATAAAATAAAATAAATTAAATTTATCAGAAGTCGAAAAAGAAATCTTAAAAAATTATCACTTTTTTTTTTTATTTCTGTCGGTGAAGTGTGTAATTATACTCAGTTTGTCGCATGTATCTTTAACTTAGAAAATAAGAGGGATGTGCGCAACGCCCTTCTCTCAGATAAAATTTAAATTAGAGAAATTGAATCTTCTAATTTCTTTTTTGTGCGTTACAGAATTTATTGATTTGAATTCGAAAGGACTATCAATCTTATGCGTCGATATATGAAGCTAACGCCTAACCTACATAAATAAAGAACTCTACGTCAGTTTTTAGACTGAGTTATGTTACAATTTCTACAGATTCTTTGAAGGTGGTTGAACTGATGCTTTTGTGTTTATTTTTTTCTAAACGTTGATTTGCTCTTTTCTTTTAAAATTATTTTTGTGCAATTTTTTATGCGATTAACGCATTAAAATATTTGCCTTTTAAATGTGTCCGTCCATAGAAATTGATTCATAGGAAACTAGATGAACACATATTTAATCTCATGTAATCTTTCTTTAAAATTCTATCACTATTTTTTCATGTATTAAATTGATTTATATCAAGAAGTATACATTTCGTATTAACCCGAATGTAACGCGATACTGAATTTAACGCTAAACTAAAAAAAATTATAATATATATGTAAGGTATTCGTCTGGACTAGACACCTCCTGGTGCTTCTGAGTACAAGGAGTGGGGAGAGAAGTTCAGTGTTGCCATTTACCAGTTCAATGATGAGCTTGGAGTCAAATCATTATTTTATTCGTGATTAGATGAAAAAAGACTATTTGCAATATTACTATGTGCAGGTTATTTTGAATTAACTAGTTAATTCAAAATTTTGAATTAACGCGTGGCGGTGTTCGGAGTCTCGCTAAATCAGGAGAAGAGAGCAAGAACTAAACGCTTCTCAGTTTTGTTCAGGAATAGGGGGTGCTGCGTAAGCTATCACAAGATGCTGATTCGTGGTGACATCTATCGAGCAACTGAGAAACTGGTTTTGCAAAATCTTTGAAAATTCAGTTAATGATTTGATAATTAGCTGGAAAATCATATATATTTATATATATATATATATAGTCAGATAAACATTAATTTAAAATAATTATTACCACAGTTTGCATTCATTGAAATTAACGTAAAACAAGTTAGGTAATATTAAAAAAGTGAGAAGAGTTGTTACATTTCATTACCTTGACCTCGAGTCAATACTTTAACGGATGATTAGTCAAAAAGTTTCGCGTTATATTTGGACTAATACGGTATATTTTGAAAGTTTCATTCGAGATTTTTTTTTTATTATATAATTCGATTATATATGAATTTTATTCGATTTTTGAATAGAATGTAGTCGATTGTGTATTAATGAAACTTTGAAATGCTTAATAAGTTTACATACAAGATAGACTTAAAATAGTTTTCTCAAAATACATCGTCACATAAAAAGTTACTTGTGGAAAAATTGTCCTTCGTATCTCTACCTCTACCGATAAATACATAAATAAATACAGTAAAATTATTGTTTTTTTTTTTGTTTTTTTTCTTTCTTTTTTTTAAATTTAAGTTTTAAATAAATTTCTTAACTCAAAATGTTTTATTATTGATTAAAATTTAATTTATTGAAAAATAATCGAAGTATCTTTTGTGTGTATATATTAAAATTAAATTTCATTTTATTTCATCCGTAAGTTTAAAATAGATCTTTACTGTTTGTTTAATTTGGAAATATGTCAAAAAATAATATTTGCGGGAAAATTTAGTTTGGCAAAGCGACTTTTTTTGTAACATTTCAAACGCAAGTTTTTAAAGTAAAGCTTTATTATATCCCTAAATGCAATGTTGTTCAGGTTTATAAAAACTGCATAATTTATGGCGGGTAAACTTTCCTTTTTCTTTATTGATCTATGTTCATGTAATTGATTTCGAAAATTTTAGATTTTGAAAACTATTTCCTTTTAAGGCAGCCAAGATGTCTTCGGCAAGAACAAATTAGCTCTTTTTTTTTTTTTTTTACCAAGTTTAAATAATCCTCGTTTTTTTAAAATTATTAACAATAGAAGACATATTTTAATATTGAGATATTTGTATATTTGTGCATTTGTTTATGTAAAAAAAATCGCATTTTATTTCATAAATAGTTATGTATAAACAATTAACTATAAACAGCTGTATTTACATTCATTAGTCGTGAACTTAATTTTAGTTACATCTTGTAAAATTCCTATGTATTAGTATATTTAAAAATTTGCAGAAAACTTAACATAACATTCTACACCCTGATCATAATTATAATTTCAAAATTTAATAAAAGTTTTAAAAATTTTAAATTTTACAATTCAAATTTATCTTAATTTTCATACAAATACTGCGTAATATCTCAAATTTGTGAAGGATTATTCGGAAAAAAATTATGTTCACTGTGCAGTTAATGACCTCATTGTATGACGTAGGGAATGCCAGCAATATGAGTAAAATTGCTTTTGAGAAAAGTGTACCAGAATCCTAGAATAACACTTATGAGAAAAATACTGAGCTATTAAAATGAATAATCTGTTTTCAAAATTGCATATTTTCAAAAATAAAAGACACAAAATGATAGTTAATACATTAATAGAATGGAGAGCTGTGGAAGTTTTATATTGTGAACCATAGATGACCCTTGTGTGTTCTTCATAATGCCATTTCTCGAAGGCTGCTTCAGAAGCTTTCACGGAGTTAGCTCGCAGTTTTGGATCGTTCGCAGTGCACCAGGGGATTTAAAGTTACACAGCTGGCCACCTAAGTTACCTGACATTGCTCCATGCAATTTCTTTCTTCAAGAATTTGCAAAAGATAAAGGATATGAGACCCACAAATTTGTACGAACTTTACCAATGGATTTCTGCTGCCTTACAATCAGTTACTTCTGGCACTTTACAACGTGTTTGGCAGGAATTTACATAGCGGATTGACATTATACGTGTAATTAAAGGAAGTTACTTGTAAAAACACTGCTATATTTTCTCTTTGCATTCCTGTATTGCTTTTCATTTTCTATATCGTTTATTTTTGAAAATATGGCATTTTGAAATCGGATGAATCATTTTGAATAATCTTGTAGAAGTTTTATTTTTTTTTCATATGACACGGCACGTTTGCTTACAATTTTAAAAATTAATATTCTAAGGATCCATATTCGTCAAGTTCTTATAAATAATACATCTATGAAATGCAGAAATCACAAAAATGCAAAATTTAAGCATTTTAATGTTTCAGTAACTCTAATGTTATATACCTCGTTTTTTGTGTAATAAATCGTAAGGTTATTAAAATAAATCAATACTCTTTTACAATCACCTCCTATTTATTTTTGAAGAAAATGCCAGCGAGATTAATATTCCTCAAAATCTGACGTGTTTTGTTAATGTTAAGAATTATTTGTTATGTTGCTATTACGAATCAAATACTGTTTAAAACGTTTCACGCGAAAAATTAGTTATAACACTAGTAAACAATTTCATGCATTTCTTTTCCTTTGACACGAAACAAATTTTATAGATTTCGCTCCTCGGATCGATGGATGATATCGAACAATTTATCGACAGTTTGATACTGTAAAACAAACTACAAAAATAGTTTTTACGTATATATATAATGTCAAAACCTGTCGTGGTCTATTAACGACAAGTTTTGAACTGTCTAATTCTTACGGGTATAGCCAGTGGTGGCTCGTAGCAAAAATTAGGTGGAGGGAGGGTGCTACGGCAGAACATTTTTAGCCTTTGTTTTAAAATTGTGTAAAAGGAAACAAATATGTATAAAACGAACATTTATTCAGAAATTTGATTGAATTCTTAAAGGAACAAAATCAAACATTGTTTACTTATTTTAACCTAAAAATAAAATCCATTCTGCTTGGTTTACTTTGGTCGAAAACACTAGCAATTTTCTCATTGATCTTTTGATGGCAACTGTGGAAATTTTTCTCCGTTGAAAGTACTACAAGTCTTTCCGAATTCATAGTGCTGCTTACTAAAGTTTTTATTGTTTTCGGGGTTGGAAAGTAGTGTCTGATGTAAACTTCAAAAGGACTTTTATCAGTTTCGTAAATTCACTAAAAACAACATCTAGATTATTTTCCAAGATAATTTTCAGCAGCTCAGTTAATTTGCAATATTATTGATGAATATCAAACCTACAATAGAATACTTTTAGTTCAGCTTCAAACTTTTCTTTGTCAATCATGGGATAGGCTGCAGTGACGTAGGTCTCTTCTCCGGGATGTTTATTCTAAAAACTAGAAAAGCATTTCTTGTTGAACAATTTATCTGCTGCTAAATGTTTAATAGAAGAATGTCTGTCCATTATAACAACACACATTCAGTCACACACTTCCTTAGCTTCTGCCATGAATGTCTTTGAAGGATTTTCACAGTAATTTGAGTTTCTCAATTCTTCAAAAGCATTTTTGAAAAAAAAAAAATGTTACATAACCATTAACTTTAAACACATCAATTTCTCCAGATTGTATTTAGTTGTAAATTATTTCAACGAGAGGCATAATTTGATGAAAGAGCTCTAACCAAAACTTTAAATTATCATCATTCATGTATTTTAATTTTAATGTTGCTTCTGCAATGGTTTGATCTGTATTTGATGTCGATTGAATTTCAGTAAGGCAATTTTTTAAAGGTTTCACATTTTTTATGAATTCTGTTTATGATCTATATTTTGAAGTTCCAGCTTGCAGAAGATTGAAGTGGAATGTTGACTTCCATATGTTTCTTGAGAATAGATACACACTGTGGTGATGTTGAGAAGAATTTGGAATAGCTAGAATGTTAAAAAAATGTTCTTGCGTTTCGAGAAATACTTGACGCTTTCCTCATTATTAAATTAAGCTGATGGGCACAACAGTGAGTGAAATGTGCATTACTACGCACTGTTTTTATTTTTACTTGAACTCCTGCTCTTTTGCCATCATGACATTTGCACCATAAAATGTTTGACTTATTAGTTTTTTGCATTTCTTTGAAGGATTATATGCAATTATTCTAAAATACATTTTGATATGCCATCTGCAGTTTGATTTCTTTTGGAATAAAGAATCACCAAAAACGCTCAAATATCTGTCCATTCAATAAGTACCGTAGAACAAGGATCATTTGATGTGTCATCAGCCATGATAGCTTCAAAGGAAGCGTTTATACTTTCCGCCTTTATCTCTTTATGGTATATTTGTAGCAGGCAGTCAGATATCTCATTCTGAATGGGCATAGAAACATCTTTGAAGACTGCGCTAGTTTCAAAGTGATTCTTTAAATCTCACTGAATCTAATTTACATGCAAAATTTACTAATCTTCTAAATACCCTTGAGTTTGTTGAATCATCTTCTTCATCATGTCCATGTGAGGGAATTTCAAAGTTTCCACAAAAGGAAATGGGACAAAACATTTTTTCATGGTTCTTTTTAACCATTATACATGATTGAAAGTCTGTATGCTTCATTAAGTTTCTTCTTTTACTACTTACGTTTCATAAAAGAGACAAGGGAACTACATCTTCAACGTACTTCTTATGCTTTTCAATTTTTCCCTTTCATTTTGTTGATATTTCTAAAACCATCTTTTGTCCACGTTAAATCACCTCCAGATAGCAAACACAGAAGGAAACAGTGCATTGTTTTATTTCACAGCCGCAAAACCAACTTTTTTGTAGGTACCATTCAGAATAATAGCTACAAAAAAAATTTCTTGTTATTGCCTATACCTGGTTGAGATAGTAGAATATTAGGTTTTGATCTAACTTTTTTTTCTTCTAAATTGTAACTTTCTTATGGAGAGACAGCTGTAAAAACTTAAGCTGTTGAAATTTATTTACAGTCGCAGAAATTTCTTGAAGGTGCAAATTTCTTAAAGCTTACTATTAATTAAAAGAATTGAGGAAAAAAAATAAAATAGAATAGCTGGAAGCAGAATAAAATAGTCTAATTTTACAGTTTATCACATTCAAGAATATGTAACACACACGCGGAGCACAACACACGCGGAGTTATTAAAAAAAACCCATTATTCCACGAACATACCTCAGAGTCGGCACTGCGGGAACGACAGTGCTCTCTCCCCCTTGTATCCTTGCACGCACCTTCTTCTGTAGGCATGCGTACAACAGTCAAACACCTCTTCGCCAGAACTGTGAAACGCACAATTCCGTACAAAGATTTTTGTATTTTTCCCACAAACTGGAGGATTAAAACTGACATTAAACTTATGAATCATGCATTGTATATTTTTTTAAGTAGGAATTTAAAAAAAAAAGACACTTTATTCGAAATGTTAACGATAATATTAAGTGGTTATTGGGGGTGCTGCAGTTCCGCAATGCCTATACACGAGCCGCCCCTGGGTACAGCTCAATCAAGTCATGGCAATAAAATCTGGATATATTATTTATTAAATTATGATAAAAATATATTATTCCAAAATCCACTCATCTATCCCTGCGCCCATCATTTTTGTACACACATTAGTCCATGTTTGTGATTGGTAAAAAATCAAAATTCACAGAAATTTAAATATCATTTATTTAGGCTAATATAAAAATATATACATTGCGTTCCCTCAAGAAAGATGTAGTGTTGTCCTTTTGAAAGTTGGGGAACATCGGCGAGTCCCGTTTACTACAAAAGTATGAAATAACTCCCACACTCTATATTATCACCCAATAGCGTTCAACATTCCAAGATCCTTGCTGAATATTATATGTATCAACTTTCAATATATGTACCTACAAGTATAATTTTTAGCAAGAAATTGATTTAGTAAAATTTAATGACATCGAAAATGTTGGATATCTTTTTATTCATATGCATCGATTAACTCGATCGTTTTTAACACACACACAAATATTTCAATCTCCATAGTTTCGGGTTAAACGTTTTTCTCTGGATTATATGTTAATTCGCGTTTTTAATATGCCTCACACGAAGTGCAACAATATCAACAATCAGTATCCCACATTTGTTAGAATAACTTGAATAACAATAAAATAACAATATAAAGACAGTTGGAAGTATCAAAATTGAGACAAAATAATCGGTATTTTTAAAGAAAAAACTATATTAAAACAATAAAAAGTCTTCAAAAAATGTCAAACTGAAAAAAGAATATTTCAAGTGTTAAAGATTATATTTATTGTGTAATACAGTTTTTATATAACTGCAAGTTAATGAAAAGAATGCTGCGAAATCCTGAAAGTACTGATAAATTTTAGTGCTAAGCATAAGCGTAGAAAATGGGAAATATTATTGAAACTTTAATAAGAGAGGTAAAAGTTCCTACCTAATAATTAACAATACATTTTTTTTTTCATTTGCATTTCATTTGAGATGTTAATTGAAATACTAGAGAAACTTGACCTTGCCAAATTCGTCAATCAGTCGATTAGGTTTTATACCATGTTAAAACTATATATTTTAATCACCTGTAATTTCAGTTAAGTACATAATATTAGTTTCAATAAATGACTTTTTTTCTTGTGTGAGTGTAATCTTCTTTTTTAACTTAGTATATCTCGGCCATCAACAACAATCTAGCATGTCTACCAAAAAAAGCTTTATGCAGTTTACATAATTATGCTAATAACATTCCCAGCCGTCTGGACCATTTTAGTTCCACTCTTTTTTATCATTTCGGATCACACTAAACCACTTTCTTTCATCAGACTTGTTTTTGATAGCCCGTCTTGAGCCTTCTTTTTGATGGCTCTTCATCAAAAATGTATTTTCAACATGTTATTGCAAAGACCGTTCCTTCATATCTCTTGCAATATCACGATAATGGTATTAATATAAACGTGCGTTTAAGAGAAACTTTTGATCTTTAACCTTACACACATTTGATTCCTCTTATTAGTTTATATTTTGGAGGAATAGTATTATGTATTGTTTCTGCCTGACATAGGTAATTCCTGCGGATTCATAAACATATTGACTTTAGAAAAACTTTCATCCATAGCCTTTTTATTTGCTCTCTCAAAATGCAATTTTAATGGCATTATTTTCTTATAAACATATTTTTAGTCGATTGTGTATTGAATCGAAAGAATATTTACGAAAATTTGGGTAAAAATTATTGTTTGGGCAATTTCATCATCGCATTCTACGTTCAGTACAGTAATATTGTGTCACAAAACTTTTTGTTTGTCCATCAGTTATTCATAAATAAAAGTGTGAAGTTGGGCTTCTCGCGGTTTTCTCTTCATTAACCTTGGAGATTTTTTGTAATTTGAATTGCATAGATAGAACCCCTTGCCAACCAAATTAAACGTGATTAGGTAAATTAGATGAAGATGAGTAGTGTATGAACTGAATTAATTATAGCGATACAGATGCGAAATAGAACGAAAATGAGTTGGAAGAGTGACAAATGATAACGACAAGCTGGTAAATGTTTGTAAATTGGAGTGAATCATCATAATTAATCGCTTGTAATAAAATTGGTTGGAAGTGACTTCTTGTTAGAATAATAGGAATCGAATCTGCTATATTCAAGAAATATCTAAATCAGTGTGAGTGAGTTGGTAATCTTCGATTTTATTGTTTGGTTATACGCTACGGTTATATTGAGTTAAGAGGGGTTGGAGAGAGAGTGACCTTATATATTCTGGGAAGATGGTAATAAATTGTGTTGTCCTTTTACTGATGTCTCTTTAATTTGATTTGTAAAATTATCGATTGTTTAACTAAATTTTAAGATGTCTGTGGAGTTAAGTAATGAAAGACAGACGCTACAAAAATACGAGCAAAAATATTATTAGCATTTATTTAGAATTTAGTGAAGTACGTTTTTCAGAAGAAAGAAAAAGAAAGATTTGAGAGAGAAAATAAGAGTCAATGAATATAAACAACTGAAGATGAAATTAGCGAGACGATTAATTAATTAAACGTATCTAGAACCTTAGAAATTAGTAAGAAATAATAATGCAAACATTGCAGATAACTATAATTATTATTCATTATTGCATTATTATAAATTGTGACATATTCAATTTTTAAAAACAAACGATTGTGATACTTTTTTAAGATTTTATCTGTCCAACTTATAAAGGCAGACGATTTAATATAATGTGATACTTTTTTTAAGATTTATCTGTTCGACTTTTAAAGCAGACGATTTAATCTAATGTGATGCTTTATTTAAGACATTACCTATTCTACTTTTGAAAGCAGACGATTTAAACTTAAAGTAATACCTTTTTCCATATTCTTTATTAAGATATTTTTTTTGGCAACACCAGATCATAGTTTTGATTTTAGATAATTTACTGGCAATGGATATGAAAAATAGTATTGAGTTTGGTTCCAAGAGGTAAAGGCGAACGTTGGTAAATGGTGCTTGTGTAAAATTGTGTCTATAGAATTTATGCTTGAAAAGATGTGCGCAAATAAATGTGATGTCCTGAAAACAAGTCATTTTTATTAATAGTCTTCAATACAGTACAAAATACTACTAAAAGTTATTTAATTATCGTCTCCTCACATTAGATTACCCATTATTCTATAGATAAGCACATTATCGTTTGCATATTAAAAAATACTTCTTTATATACATAAACAGAGGAAGTCCAGAATATTTGCAAAACTTTTTTACAAAATGGATTGTTATCGATTTAAACATTAATATAGAAAAAAGGTAGCATCATCAGAACATTTGGCTATCTGATTATCACATGTTCGAACATATGATTTTCAAAGGTAAACAAACAAAAGGGATGTATAAATTATTTTTTAAAAAGTTAAAAAAAAAATGGATAAAAGTACTATTCCATGCCATACAAAGTGAAGAAAATAAAAATAAAATTCAATTGCTTCAATTTTAAAAGTATGACATTTGAAAAGAGAACGTAATTTTATCTCTGAAAATCTATCGTGGTAATGTTTTCTCCCCAAAATTTTCCGATATTCTTAATTGATTTCCATGCTGATAATTTAAATTATTTCTATGTTGTTTTATGAAATTGGAATCAATATGATATCAAGCATTTTATTCTTGAATCAATGCAAAAAAATGACTTTTTAACTACTTTGTTTTCAATATTAACTAAATTTAAAATAAAAAGAAATTCCTGAGAAAAATGATGTTACAAATTCTATTTTTGTTTAGAGTAATAAACTAAAGATAACTATATGTTAATTCACGATTAATATAATACTTAAGCTTCTTATTTATTTTTCTTTTTGTAGGAAGATACTTTTAAATGTTCTTAGTAGTCAATATTGGGAAAATAAAACCGAATAGTGTTTTTATTAGTTAAAGACATTACTTCTTTTGAGATTGGTTTGCTGATTTATTAAATAACCTTTTATTAGTTTATCTTTAGGCTTTAGAAAATCGAGCAAACAAATAATTAATAATAGTTATCAAAAGTAACAACCAGTTGTATTTTCGTATGAAAAAGAGTTAAACTTGAGTTTAAAAGAGTTTTATTATCTCTTTTTTCCAATGGGGGTTCAAGTCTCCAATCTTAGCCGTTTTACCTTTGCCAAAAAAATTAAAAAAAATAAGAATTAACATTTTGTACTCATTTTTGATATTATAACAGAAAGTACTATGAAGTTTTTTTAAAAAATATTTTAGGGGGCTCAAATTTCCTCTGTTCAGGTATCTTACACCATTCAATAAATAAATAATTGGAATATCATCTGCAAATTAAAATAGTATGCTTGATTGTATATTCTGCTGTTGGAAATGTAGCATCTTTACCACACTTTCATATTTGTAATACAATTTTGGAAGTAAAGTACGAAAATTTCAATTCTATTCTCTTCTGTTATAGATTTACAATCATTTAACTTAGTTGTCAGTTGGTTGATTGATTGGTTCTTTTTTAACGTTGTACTAAGAAGCAACACAAGGGGTTATTGCAAGTGGTCCTCGTAATTTTGAATCATGATCAAGTGACGATGACGATACTCTTCAAATTACCTCAGCGTCGTGATGAATTTGTGCCTCCATATACTTGTATCTGAAGTTATCAGTTCCTGTAAACGACGGATCTTATGTTGTGAGATTAAAAATAAAGTTAAGTTGTCAGTGATATATAATTAGGTTAAGTTGTTGATAACATACAATTTTCCAACAATAAAAAACTTCCGTATTTTTTCTCTGAAAATATTCTAGCATGAAGCTAAAATGACAAATGTTAGAAATTCATTTGATAGTATGTCTGAAAAACGTACTTTCCTTTTGTTTGATTTTATCAAATTTAAATTGTTATTAAGGCTTTAAAGAGATTCTATAATTTTTTTAGTGATTTTCTTTCCATTTTCTACATTTTAGAAGCTAGGCGTAGAGTTTAAATAATTTTATTTTCTAAATATAATTTAATTCGATTGCCAGTATTTAAGGTTAGTTTAATGAATGTCACATGCCTAAAAATTGGGAATTATTGAGAGAAGTTTATCAATAAAGTTAACACTTGTAATTTGATTCATATTCAATAAATTTCTAGCTATGCTTATGTTATTGTAACCTTCATATAAATAAATATTGGAGAACGGGTAGCTTTAATTTCCTATTATTGTTAGAATTTTAAGAACTGTGATTAATGTTTATGTATATCGTACACTATATAAAAGACATTACTGATATTTAGTATTTTATGTGAATTCCTATAATTTTAGGCCCCCGAGGTAAACAAGCGATCTTTTTCTTTCATGGGGTTTACTTTCTTTGGTAAACACGGGTGAGGCATCCCGAGATATTCTAGCGATTCTTCTCCATTTTCGACCTTCCTTGTCGATCCATTTTTATCTTTTGCTTCCATTTTTCTTATGTCTAGACCACAGTTACACAGATTTGGCTCTTGCGCCAACACATTTCTACTATTTTTTAACTTCTCGCATCTAGTTCACGGTTATATATTGTTTGGCACACATAACCAAATATGTCTCTTGTGCCATAAATTTCAAAATTCACTCATTCCGATAATTTTAGATGTTGTGACGCCTCTGCTCCGTTAAGTCATAGTTTGTTCTATAAATTTCACTAATTAATTATTGCACCCAAATAACCAGACAGTCTAATCTTAATTTTATTCTTGTTGAGAAAAATCGTTATAGGTATTACGAATGTGAAACAGAACCTTTTATGCGTCCTCCTCTAAAGATTAATACTTTATATTTCTCTACAATCCAGTACTTCACATTTCTTGCCTTACCAGAAATCCGGCGTCTTCACCCTGGCTGACAAATTATAGAAAATTGTTTTATGCCTCGTTGTTCAATGGAGTTATGTAAGCTGTCAATATAAAGTTATATAATTGTAGTTTTAATTATTTCATGTATTAAATGCTTTATTTGCTTGTATTGCATTAAAATTTACGAAAAATTATAAAGAGTTTTTGCTGTTCGAATGAGTTATTTTTAGTGGTTTTCTAGTAATCCGGCATTTTCGGTAGTCCAGCTGTGCTCTGGTCCAATATCTGCCGGATTAGTGTGAGGGTACTATATTATAAGATTCTTCTTATTATACAAACGGCAAAATGTGGATCCGAGACCATAATAATATTTGTGAGCTGGATCCATTTTAAATATTCGTTCTCAGATAATCACTTCACACTTACACTATTATTGCTACACTAATTACTTCAGTCTGATCGGAGTTTCTTAAACTGTGTGTTACGACCTCATTTGAGGTCACAAAAATGTAATTTAGGTGCATGAATTTAAAGAAATATTAGTCAAAATGTATTCTCATCGCGTTTAATACGTTACATTTTCTGTGGAGTTCAGTTATAAAATCGCAATACTGGTTAAGTTGAGCTGTAAATAATATTTACATAATGTATATATAATACCCCTAAGTGCATTATTATCGTGTTTTGCGTCGCAATTTCAGCACATTTCCGAATCAAAATATGACCGTACACGCGTGATACATATTTTCCTGCGCAACGCAGGCGAATAAGTCTCGGCGCTGTTGCCGACTAGAAAGCAAGCCCTTTTTTAGTATAGTCAGGTGTTTCTATTACGCCTCGGGTGTGTACATCCCAAGAACAATATAATGTACAACTTTTCAATTTTATTCGAATGAGAATGATATTTATTTCAATAATTATAAAAGTGAAGTTATTTTATTTATATTTCAAGATAAAGTTATCTTTTACTCAAGGATAACAAAAAAATTTTCATTTTAATTTAACAAAAGTTTCTACTAAAAATTGAATAAATTGCAATTAAAAGTTATTTATAAATTACTTTTTAACTGAATTAGAAATTAAACAATATAATTTTTATTTCATGTATGCGGGAAGTGGTCGTTCGAAATTTGTAAGCGTAGGTGCAGGGTCGTCAAACTAAAAAGTTAAGAACCATTGCTCTCTAAATTATTCGTATTCTAAATGTCGAATGCTATAATGCTCTTTTTTCTTTCAAGATTAGAACACGTCTATCCTCGCTATTCACAAATCTTCCTTATCTGTCTCTCATTTTATATCCTCAACTACTAATTATCTAATTTCCTCTAATCTCTCATTCATTAATTACCCTTCAATTTATATACATAACTCAAAACTGATTAATATAATTCACAAGTTAGAGCTCTCGATTCAAAGAAGGGAAATATAAAAAATTAGAAGGGAAATACATGCGAGAAATCGGTTACTAAGTTTAAAGCTTTTTTGTGTGGGTTATTCGCGTATCTTCACCCATTAACATTTGGGTTTACTTTCTTATTTTTATATTTAAATTATCTAATCCTTTCCAACTAAACGAAACGTAATCGCTCAAATTAGATTAACTCTAGAAGTGTAGTGTAGACGGAATTATATAAAGAAATACACATAAAAGCAAAGGAGAAAAGGAATATTTTAGTTATTTATGATTTAGTAGGGAAGTAAGCTGTGATTAATAGTGCATAGACATGGCTGATGTATGTGAACTTGCATAGATTTTTATCCAACAAGGATCCAGGCTCTCTCGTTGTAATAAAAGTTATAGGAACCGCTCCAATTCCAAGTCATCACAACTTGACTCTCTGGAACTCGAGTACGCTGGTATGATTGATAAATAATATTAATATTAGACTAGATTATAAACTCATTGAGATTGGTAGACACAGAGAAGGAGAGAGACTATGATTTAAGAAATGTCAATGTACTGATAAGATCAATCTGTCACCTCATTATTTAATCGCTATACATGTGTGTGTGTTGCGATTAGACCTTCACTTAAGGACTAAATATATTATAAGAAATGCCCACAAAAATAATAGGGATGCGTTACAGCTTTAATTTAGTACCTGGTTGCGTAATAGTCATCCTAAAATATAGTAAAGTTATTCCTTAAAATTTGCTTGAGACTGTTTTCGCGTAATGTTAAAGAATAGGAGCCGAATCGGAATATTTTTTTCTGATAATAAAGTGTTCGAATATTAATTTTATATTCAGACTTCGCTATCCTTTAGAGAACAGCATATTTAATACTACTACTTATTTCTATCTGAATCAACCCCTTTCATCTGGTGTAAAATGTATTCCATATTTCGTCTCTTTACTTGAATGCTAAATTAGTGAAAAATGGCGCGTCTTTGGAATGTTCTTAAATTTTAAGAATCCCATACCATAAATGGATGTATGGGTTACAACGTCACAAAATTATATGACAAATGGAACAATTTTCTGCCTAGAAATGTGTTCGAAATTTCGATCTGGTTCTTTGACCTTAAACGACAGCCTTAAGTATTAATAAAACCTTTTTTCTCGCAGTCCTAAAGCTTATGAAATGTTCTTTTTATTCTCTGAATATTTAAAAACTACCTATGTACTTTTTTTTAAAAGTCGAATTGTTAATAAGCTTGGCATTTTCAATTACTGATTCTAGTTATCTTCTCTCACAGTAGTAAAAATATGAAGCAAAACCTCGATCAATATAGATAACAATCCAAATTGGAGATTAGTATACACGGAATGAAAAAGGCGCGTCTTTGTGACGGAAGTTTTAAATTACACTAATTTAAAACGTTCAACAGAAAGTCGCTCTAAGATGGTTAATTTATTATTCGTAAATTTGCTAACTTTTAAACTATTGCGAGACCAATAAATCATCCTCTTTATATCATTTTTGAAGTTACAATACACTTTAAATGTCGTTTTCAATTTTAGAAAATTGTATTTTCGTTTTGTTATTCTCAAAATTTTATAATTTATTCGCTAATTAATTATTAAGTTATTCATTTGTGGTTTGTAAACCTATGTAATAAATATGTCGGATGATAAAAGAATTCCTCTCTCTCTCTTTCTATATATATATATATTCGTTAAATTTCATCAACCATTTCTAGTATTGAAATTTTCATTCTTTTTCGTTTATCAGTTTCTTATCTTTCAATGTAAATAGGGTGGGGGGAGTAGGAAAAATTTGGTATTTGTGTAAAGCACAAATGTTTGATTATATCATTTAGTTTTCCAAATTTTAAAAAGATGTTTTGCCTTTTCGTATCAATTGCTTGTGTTGTATTTATAAACCAATAAAAATGGATAATTAATGATATGTTGATAACTTGAAGGATATTTTAAAATCTTCTTCTGAAGATAAATTAATTCACATTTATTGATTTGTTTTCTTTCAAAATCGAATTCTAAAATAAAAATTTAACTGAATTTTGTTTAATTTCTTACTCAGAATCAGTTATGCATAATTCTTTGAAAAATGTTTCACTTTTAAAAAAATAAAGACTAAATTTTGCTTTAAAATTCCAAGTAGAATCATTTGTGCAAAATGTTTCATGCAAAGCTATGCATTCATATTTTTCAAAGATATACATTAACTTTTTATATTTTTTCAACGAGAAAAAATTATATAAGTGGTGCACATTTTTTATATTAAGTAATAATTACTTTTTTTGGTAAAATATATGATTATAAATGTCAGAGGACATTAGACGAAGTTTTATAGTAAAGTCACTTTCCAATTAATGCAATACTGAAATTAAAATTAATTTTTGTTTTATTGGCTATGATTTTTTTCATAACATCTCTTATTTAAGTGAGCGAGAATTTCGTTGTGTTACTTTTTTTTCTTTTGGAGTGAAATTTCTCATAAATATATTGTTACAGTATAAAATGTCAACGAATTATTTTCTTACCACACACTTTGTTGTTTATTCGTCGCCAATAGTCCTTGTGTTGCGTCTCAGTACGATGTTGATAAATAATCACATTATTGCTTATTCTAAGTTCTTTAAGTATTCATATGACATTCTACCGGTTATGGAAAATCGATTTTAAAATAATTACAATAAATTTTAAAAATTGCGGTTGAGAAAATCAGAGATGTGGAAAGGACTTGCATAATACCGTACAATTACGCAACTATCCAGCTTGGAGGTTATTTGATTTGATTGGACATGCTTTTACAAGGCCTAAACAAGCGTAACGCATTGAAACTATAATCGATAACAGTTGTTAAAAGAAAAATAGCACCGATTACCTAATATACTTTCTTCTGTTGCTACGAGCGCCTGGCAGCTGTTCTGTCGATATTTGATCACGATTTGGAACTTTTATTTGTTTGATCTCATTGCAATTAGGCCTAAATGTATTGGCGAGAGTATTCGTAACACCAGTGCGCATTAAGCAAATTTCAATCACGAAAACCACGAATCGCTGGTTTCGAGGCTAGCGCTGCTTTAACCTGTTGCTAATTTGTCATATCAATCAACCATCAATCGCCGGGGACGATATGTTGCTGAATAAATAGAATATTTTCCGGTTGTGAAAATAACTGTTGTACATTATGATGTGATTTGTATCAAGAATTTTTGCAATTGAAAACTGATGATTTTAACACAAATATTAATGTTTTAATAAAAGCTAATTTGTGTTCATAATATTAGAGGATATATATGAAACTAAAGTCTGGAGAAGTAGATTTAAGGCCATGAGAATGATGAAATAATCAAACTAGCCACTAGAGAACATCCGAAATTATTTAACCAAAAAATTATTTAATGGCGGGTCTAATGCGAATGAACAAGACAAATCTTCGCCTAAACTTAAATATATATAATATTTAATATTTAATTAAATAATTTCGCGTTATCTATTATTCTGGGTATCAAAGATTCAGTAATTTTTATAATGGTCTAAAATATATACGTAATGATTTCGAAGCATTTAAGTAATTTAGAAACATCTGTTTATTATTTCAAAAAATATTTAAGTTCATAATTCTCGTTTAGATTTTAGCAAATGTTATTTAATTATTTGTAATTGGAAAGAGCATCACAGTAGAAAAATTCTTTATAATATATTATACGTTTAATATAGAAATTGATTTCTGCATGAATAAAAAACATTTAAGTTTTTTCCCCCTTTTTTATGTGAAATGTTTCTATATAGCTTAGTGAAGATAATCATCTGTTTGAATATCTTTCTTGAATATTCGAAAGACATTCAACACCGTCGATTGCTAAATACTCTGTTACATTATTTCGAAAAAGAAACTTTGAGAAAAGAATATTTCTGAAATTCCCTTACTTTTCGTTGTTCTATGGATATATTTTTCATGAAATAGTTCGTACTTAATAATTGTAGTTAATTGTAAATTTTTCTACCTAGTGTCTGAAAATTCGTGATTAGAAGTGAAATGGAATTGTCATCAACTGCGCAGAAAAGAAAAAGAAAACACATCAAAGAGAAATACAAATTGACAAAGTTCAAATTGATAGTGAAACGGAAGACGCCATGAGATGTGAGATCAAATCTATTTACCGTGTCTTAAGGCTATGGATTCCGATAGATTACTAAAGGGCAATATCTGACAAATTTATTATCGTATTTCTAATAATTTTGATTGATTATCTACCAATTGCTTCGATTGATTACCTTAGGATTCTCGATTACTGTTCTTTCGATAAATTAAAAGTATTCAAGAATGGACAAGATTATTAAAGACAGCAATCATTTTCATTGGAATAATCTTGTTTTCCTATAAATGCCATTTAGGTGGTCTAAATCAACGTTTCTTAAATTGCTACATATTTCTAAGTTACTTACAGCTGATCTTCTACTTATTATGCGATAAAAATATGTTCAAATTAAGAAGAAAAGTGAAAGAAGTTTATTTTTCTCCCAAAACGTTTAATTTGTGCGATGATGTTATCTCTAGGTATGGTTTTTTGTTAGAAAAAATATTAGAACCATAGGAACTCTATAAGGAGATGTGAAATTGGATACAGTATTCTTTCGAGAATCCGGCAGACATCGGACCAAATGTTCGTCCAAATGTTTTTCATTTTCATTTTTTTTTATAAGTTTGTTATTCAAATAAGGGTACAATTTCAAATCATATAATATATGATTGTATTCAGCTAGTAGTAAATTTGTTCAAATTATTCCCGTTTGACAAGAATATATATATATATATATATATATATATATAGCCAACATATCCCTGTCGACTTTTGTAATGTAACATAATATCAAATAACAGTCAAGGCGTATTGAATTTTCACTTTTATTTTAAGCTGAGAGAGAGAGACCATTTTGATTAGGTAGTTGGTTACATCATTAAACAGCAAGTAAAGGTGAGAAGAGCAGAAGAGCTGTATGAAAAGAGAGTGTTTTTCGTTGTGTTTTTGGTTATATACTAGGGAAAATTCCCAGGAAACGTCAGAAGCACGTGGTATGAATAAGGGGATTCCAGGGAAATATAATAGATAGGGAATTAAAAAGGGATTGTTTTTGACAGATTTATAATTAGTTTAAGCAGAAATAATCCGTTTCAAGAGCGCGTGATCTAATAAATAAAAGGATACTTTGGAAGAGGATCAGGAAATACGAATGAACACTTTACTTTTGTATTAGGGAATGAGATAGAATAGAAAGTTAAGTTATTATTTAGAGTAATTATTGAATTAAAAGTTAAATCATTACATATATATATATATATATATTGAAATGAAAAATGTAAGATACAGACATAGAAGTAAAAATAAAACAAATTGATTTCAATTCACAATATAAAAACTGTACGATGTGTTTATTCCTGTTTGCCAGGTTGAGATGAAGTTATTAATGGCCCTATGAGACACAATATGGCTGTCCCCCAAATTAAAAATCTATATCATATGAACTTATTCTGATCCTTTTTTTAAAAATTCCTCTAAAAATATGAAAATAACAAATCAATCGATGCGATAAAAGTTCTCAATTTTACCGAGGAAAAATTTATTTTATTCCTGAGTTTTATTCCGTCCGTATCGAATTTTATTTTTATCATAAAACCTTTGATCAAAAATTCTCACTCTCACGACTACGTATTCAAATGCCATCTTTAAAATTTTTGATTGGACTATACATAATTATTTAAGATTCACTGAAATTCTGTTTAATAATAAAAAAGTATTCATGGTGAGCTTTATATGTAGAAATAAAACATAATATATATTTTTCTACTCTTGTTGTCTGTTCTTAGTTTCTGTTCTTTATTTTTGTTCTTAACATTTGCTCTTTATTTCTGTTTTTAACATCTGTTCCTTATTTCTTTTCTTAACATTTGTTCTTAGTTTCTGTCGTTAACATCTGTATTCTTAGTTTCTGTTCTTAATAACTATTCCTCGGTCTCTCTTCTTAGAATCTATTCTTCTATTTTAAATATGTGTTCTTAGCAAGAAGTCACGTTGTCATCCGAGAGAAAGGTTGGTTTTATTAACGTCGCACTAGAAACAACACAAGAGGTATCGGCGTCGGACCTCGTAATATTGAATCACTGTCAAGTGACGAAAAAGACAACTTTGCTGGCATTCCTTTCTCCCAACTTCCACACCATCCTAATGTGAGGGTTTTTAATGCCAACATGTTAATGTGCATTCTCCTCGCTGCGCATCTGGTCTTCAGTGGCGTTAGGACTCGATTCCTAGAATCGACTATATCAGATTTGGCCTCGAGCTCGCTTCCATAACCATTTGACTATCACCGCCGCTTACATCCGATGTCAAGAAAAATTGTCTAGCACAGGGTCTGCCTAATTTTTTTTATCATCGACCCCTTATATAAAAAATGGTAACAAAAGAAAAAACTTACCTATTTCTTAAATAAATTAAATCATTTATGAAACTGTTAAGTTTTTTTTTTTTTTTTCTCTTTTGATTTTGACAAAATCAAATTTTTACATAAATTAATGAGATGGATGTGCTTGAGGACTCTTGGCTAGATTAGCAATATTTGGTTGAAAGTTTGTTAATTTAAGTCTTACTTCGCCTCGGAGCTCCATACTCCATTTATTTCTCTTCTTTGTTAAAATAGAATCAACGTGACTGAAGCCAGATTCAACCATACATGAGCTTGAGAATGGAATTAAAAAGGAAAATTCCGTATAACTAGTTTTGGATTTTTTTGCGTATAATATTTATATTCGTACACAATTTACTCAGAGTTAAACTATTGAAAATCATCTTTGCTTCAAGGTCATTTAATAATTCAATGACTTCATCTTAAAAATGACTATCGTTTTTTTTTTAACTTGAGCAGAAAATGGCACGATAGTCCCTTTTGGGATATCTTTATTTTTAATATCTGCAAAGCGTAATTTGAAATCATTGCTTAATTTTTGGAGATGATTTATTTGCATTTTCAATTCTACGTCGCTTATATCCATTTGTTCGTAAATTTCATAAGTATTGAAAATCTTCACGTAACAATGTAGACTTAAACAAGTTTAAATTATCTTAAAAGCTTAAAATAATTTTTTGAGTTTGAATTAATGTAATAGCGTTTCCTTGGTGACGTATTTGAATATCATTGAACCTTGCAAATACATCGGCCAAATAAGAAATATCGTTATTAATTTTTTTGCAATTCGTCACTTAAGGCTAGATTAATTTCAGAAAGAAATTCTGTCCTTGTTTAAGCAATTCGACAAGTTTTTGTAAACATGAACCTCTTAAAAGCTGTCGTATTTCGGTGTGAAGTAATAATTGGTTTGATAGTTCATCATTTCCCTCGCAAAGCTTATCAAACAGTCGTGAGTCGCTCTATTTTGGGCCATCTTGTAACAAAGCGGAGCAAGAATCATTTCTCACGAGTCTGAGAAACGGAACCCATCTCGAAACACGTATACTTTAAACAGTAAAAAAAGATAAATAATTATTTTTAAGAATATGCAAAAATGAGAAATTAAATAAGCTAAAATCTATTACAAAAACTTTACTTACTATATTGTAATTAAAAATAGCATTCCAAACGAAAAATTTATATATTGTGTTGCTGTCAATAAATTTGCGATTGAATAGCATTGGTATTCAATCATCGAAAACCTAGATCGGATTGACCCCTAATTATACTATATCGAACCCCGGGGGTCGATGTAGACCACTTCGCCGACCCCTGATCTAGAATCTAGAATCTAGAATAAAAATTAAACAGTTCTCGCCAATTTTTTTTAATTTCTTATCAAGCAAGAGGTAACACAATTGTGCTAGAAAAGATTAGACAGGTGATAGATTACATAAGATTAGATCAACTGGAAAGTTCTGTCCGTTTGTGAAGTGAAATAAGATAATACATTTTTCATACGTTGAACAATATTTATTGTACAATATAATTTCTGTTTTTATTAGAATTGATCTATAATCATTCCAGATAGAGGCTTCGTTAGTTAAGTGAGAAAAATTCGCTTAATCGTATCGTCCTTATATACACATCTCTGTTTTCTCGGAACTGAAACAAACACATTTTAGACCGGATGATAACTGGTGATGAAAAATGGATTATTTTCGAATATACCGTAAGGAAAAGAACATACTTGTAGCATGGACCATCTGTCCCCTCCATCTTTAAATCGAGATTGAGTGTGAATAAGTGATATGTCCAAAAATCAATAAATTTCGAGCTTTTGAAACCTAACAAAATATTCGGAAAGATTTTGTCAGCAAATAGATGATTTAAACAAAGCACTGAAAGAAAAGAGGCCAGCGATGTTCAATATGAAGCATATTATATTGCATCATGATAATGCTAAGCCAAATGCATTGTCAAAACAGCAACGATTCGTCAAAAAATCATAGAGCTAGGCTGGGAATTTCTGTTGCATCCACCATACTCCTCAGACATAGCATCCTCTAATTATCACTTGCCTATTTCCCTGGAAATCTTTTTAAATCGAAAACAATTCAAAAGTGAAGCATACGTAAACCTAGCACCACTTGAGCTCTTCTTCTCTAAAGGCAAGGCATTTTTCAAAAATGGTATTTACAAATTACCATCGCGCTGGCAAAAGTTCATAAGAAACGCCGGAGAATATACTGTACGATAAATATTATTAATTGTATGAAAAAATTTATTATTTTCTCTCACTTCACAAACAGACAGAACTTTACGGTTGACGTAATATGTTAGAGGTAATTCAATGTCATTTCTATTACATATTTTTTTATTAAGAGGAATAATATAGTAAGTATTATCACCACAGATTGGAGTAAAAGAGATAATACAATTAATTTCATTAACCCTTTCTCGATTACAATCATGGGACGGAAAAAGCCTCTAAGAACCATTTCTTAGTGAGTTACCAACCCCTGTTGTCAATGAATTCCAGGAGCAATGGGCAATTTAACACGGTTTCAAGAACACCGAGGAGTGGTCCATTATGAATATCACGATCTGCCTTTCTTTTCTGTTGAGATCGTGTGGCTGCCACGGTGGATTTCGGGCCGAGAGTGTCACGTTTTCTGCCTTCCCCACTGGTTAGCTTCCTCTTCAAGGAAACAAAATTAATAAAAATATGAAGAAAAAACGAAAGGTTGAGGGAGAATTTCGTCAAGTTTGATGAGTGATATAGTCTTTATGAATTATGTGGTTACTAGAAGTTTCCAAAAGTGGCACAATGTGAAGAAAGCATCACAAAGGAAACTGGATCATGTTGTATAAAGTGAGTGATGTATAATGGAAATGAGATTATAATGCAAAATGATTGAGTCATTTTATGAATATTAAAGAAGTCGTTGCTCGAGATGATTGAATATATCTTCTATGAAAACTTTAAGTGAATATTTAGTTATTATTGTAAGTTGTGAAGCCTAAAAATGGGGCAATGACTTGAAAGTTCTTTTAATTTTTTTTTGTCCATTTTCTTATTTAACTTGGGATTTATTTTAGTTATATTAAGCAGTTCTAGTTTTATGTGTGTTTAAGATACGAGTATATTTATTCTTAATTTATTGTTGACGATTTAAAGACTTTTTAAAAGACACATCTGCACTTTAAAATTAATTGAAAAATATTCATTTTTTAGTCTTTCGTCGAAGATAAAAATTGAAATTCTCGAAATTAATGGAATATGATCTCATTTTAGTGATTGTAAAAATTACAATATTAATTTGTTAATAAATTTAATTTTCATTGTTTACTTACGCACGCGAGGATTTTATTGGCCAACGAATTCAGATGTAGACTGTTGCCAAAAGCTAATTATAAATTAAGTCAAATTTCTATCGCACATAATAGGAAAATATATATAGGTAATTCTAGAGTGAAATATATTCTCTAACGCGAGCATATTTTCGCGATCTATGTTACCCATTTCTAGCATTTACTTTCTCTTTTGAAATCAGATTCGTTTATTGTTGATAGATACAGAATTCGTAGTCGTTCTATCATGCATTTGATTACACAATCATTCCACGATCACTGCGAACACACAAGACGAACAATATACCCAAAGGATGTGTTGAAGGCAATTAATTCGAATTGCCCTTCAAAATCGATCATTACAGAGCAAATGTGACACCTCACGGCTACTTTTTTATTCGTCATCGCTACTCACATTCATATAACCCACACACATAAAAAAGAAACTAGCAAGCAATTCGATACATGAATTTTTATCGCACTGTATCCCATCAGCAACTTGAAACAAAGACCAACTTGTACATCAAGGGTGAGAAGTACTCGCCATTTTCGATTTAATGTGCGATAAAGCGCCTTGTCATTGGGCAACAGGTTGGTCCACTTTGCCCCGAGGCGAAGATCTCAAATGACAAATAGTTATTAATGCGACACTCTCATGAATGAAGAAGGCCAGAGTTTAATTTGGCGTGGAAATGACGCTCTGCGATTCGTTTTTCTGAGAACAATAATATTTCCTTTCCTTCTGAGGACCCCGGGGACACGAACCGTGTTTGGACAGGTGTGAAAGTTCTAGGTTTCAGGTGAAGTCACGAGGAGTTATATTAGCTGTATTTTTTTTAATTTTTCACAAGAATTAATACTAGCTTGTTTGTTTTGGAGAAATTTTAAGGAGTAAAGAATGATTGGTATGGAACATTGTCATCAAAGTAATATGCTGTCGTTAAACTTTACAACAAAGTTTCACGAAACGAGTTTAATGTATATTAAACAGCGGAATATTTGCTATTATATATATATATATATATATATATATATATATATATATATATATATAAAGTAAGGATAAATCAGTTCGTTTGCCTTACAAATTAGAGATATAATATAAGAGCGATAAAATGCATATCACAAAATATATGAGACTAAGAAGCAAAAGGAAATAATTGATAAAATTTGAGTTAACAAATTTTTATGTCAAAGTTCCATATTTCAGAATCACATATATTAAGTATACACCCTAAAAAATGCGATTTTTCTACCACTCTCTTTTTAAAAATGAATCAACATAACAGTTTTTTTTCTCATTCCCGCTTAAAACATCCATATTTGATTTTTAGGAGAAAAATACTTTATAAGTTCTGAAAATGAGCTCCATACACACACACACAACTGAAACGAATAGTGAAATTCGGGAAATTATTGTTCGAATATATGAAGAAGGTAAACTCGAGAAGAGGCATTGCAAAGTATAAGTTCATTCCAGGCACAGATGGGTACAAAAAATTATCCAGAAGTATGAAAATTTCGGTCATTCTATAAAACATAGCTTAGAAGAGGGTGGAAAAAATCCACATAGACTCTAGATTCTGCAATAAAATAAGGGAAATTATATTTTATTGAATTTAATATATTTGTACGAAATAAAATTTTAAAAATTGTCCTGCTGTTTCAACACAATGATGATGCTAAGTTATGAGCGATCAAATGACTCTGAGCAGTCTGTCTGTCTGGAACCATTCGCTTCTGAATCAAATATATTAGGCTAGCTGCAGACAGACTGGCTGAGACTAAGTCGCATGATCTGCGCGTCGCCCTCTCACCCCGCGTCTTGTAATGCACACCCGCGCTCTTCAGTAGGTTGGGTGGTTAGTTATATTTTGTGTATCGCCCACTCACGCAGAATAGCCCGAGAGGTTTTTACCTGACATCAACTTTGTAATTGTTTCTGAATGAGATTATAGAAGAAAAATTATGACGATTTTTGAGTCAGTGTTTTGATATATTCCCATAGTAATGGGATACAATACGAAAGAGTAAAGGTGGAATGTTCTTTGGTATTTTGTTATACACAAAGAGCTTAATTTTCAGTCCAAAGGGTCACATATTCATACCGAGTGGACCACATGCGAGCCGGGGGTTATCGAGGCTTGAACTGAAGAAAATCAAGTAACAAAAAACTCCAAGGTGAGCGCAGTGAAAATTGCCTCATCTACTACAGCAATAAGATGTGTTTCATCAGACACAATTCGAAAAGTAAATTATAATGGTCGTTTAGTGAGAAGAAAACCATTCATTTCGAGAGCAAATAGAGGAGAAAGAATTACATTTGATTAAAAATCATATTTCAAAAACTTAAAATTTCTGATTTTACGTAATATTCATTGATAAAAGTTGTCGACGTTTCTGGAAGTGATGATCGATGTCATGTTTGGTAGAAGCATATCCCTGATCTACTTCCCCAAAATTCCATTTCCTCTGTCAAATATAGTGATGGTATGGGTATTCTGTGGAGTGTGTGCGCCTATCAAAAGAGTAGAAAAATGAAATTTTATTGACGAAATCATGGATAAAAGGACATATTAGTATATTTTTGTTTTTTAGCTTACATTCTTTATGTGTATATTATTGATCGAAAAGTATCAAACTGAAATGGGCATTTTAAAAGTATTTCTTTACGTCTGTGAGAAAGAGAGTTGATGGTGTATACTCAATTTTGGAACCCACCATGTTTTAATTAGGGTACAATTTTTATTTTTAATACACAATCTTTTTTCACAAGGTGTATGAAAATACTGTTTCACATTTGAACAATTCAAATAAAAAATATTCAACGATATAATTTAAACAAATGATATCATTCATGTCAAACAAATAACGTATTAAAATTGATGACACGCGAAAATGATGTAAATATTCTCAATATTCAAAATTTAAAAAAAAATCATTCACTGAGAATCGAAGTTACATTTGTATATTTCAAAGCAATTAATAAACTAAAACATAAGATCCAATTTCAAATACGTCAATCGGACTTCCAGTGCATGCTAATCACGACCAAAACGATTATGATTACGATGAGTTAACAATAGAAAGTTCTGCATCGTTCGATGAAGCTGCCATTTTGTTTTTTGTATTCAACGGGTCGAAGTTGTTGAGAGAAATAACACGCAGGTAGAAGTTTGATTAATGGAAATATAAAGTCATTAGTCACTGAAGTAATAATTACGTTTCTTGGAGATAATTTCAGGAAAGGAGTTGCAGATCTAAAGAAGAATAACACTTTTTAGAACGCATGGCTGAGGCGTAATTCGCTTTGCAAATCGCACTGGTTTCGAGATTAAACAGACGATGGAGATATTATTAATAGCTTTAGTTCCACAAAAGAAGCGAGTTAAGTTGTTTGGTGAAGTAAGTTGCAACTTTATAATCCCGAGGTGGATGAAGAATTAAAAAATTGTTCCGCGTTGAAATGTTTCTCCTTTTATAGAGTAAGATCTCTCTCTCTCTCTCTTAGCATTCATCCAATACAGGAATAATTTCTAAAGAAAGTAAATTTGTTCTGTTTTTTTCGCAGAAGTGATAAATTACTTTCCTTGGTGGAACATGTTCATTATCTTTCATATAAGATGATGATAAATGCATAAATAAAATTAAAAAAAAGTTTCGTGAGATTATAATACCAGGAATTAAGGTTTTGATGATATTTTTTAATATATATAAATGGTTTCCTTCCAAAATATATTATAATTATAATACCCCTTATAATATTATTTAATGATTATTTTTCATATTATAAATTGTTTATTTTTAACAATATTAAAGACATACAGACTTATAGTACAAAATTAAAATGTACGTATCTCAAATTTGTATACACATATACAGATATTTCGAGCGCTTTATATTCAAAATTTCAGAATTACTAAAAATATTTTAACATTTTCTTATAAAAAAATTAACATTGCTATAGAAATAATTAATGACATAAAAGTAGTTAGATTTTTTTTAAAAAATTGATAATTGTTCTTACAATTATTTAATTTCATATGATATATATATTCAAAACGTACATTATTTAACAACATTGAACATTTACTTGATGCATGTTACAAAAAAGATCGCTTCGAGGGTTGGTTTAAAGAGAAAAATATGAAATTTATCAAGAATTTTTTGTAATAATTAGCAACTTTTTTGTCATTTACCTTTTTTTTTTTTTTATAAATATTTCTAGAAAAATACAATTTTTGAATTTCAAATGTACATCTTAAACCCTACAGGGAGAACGTAGGTTCAAATTCCCCCGTTAATTATTTAAAAGAATTTAAAGCATGTTTATATAGTATAATTATTTTCATTATTAATTCTAGATAACTAAAGATTCCTTCAATAGACATCATCATCATCGTTTAACAGAGGAATGCTCAATGATAGCACGCAGTAGTTTGCAATATTCTATCAATATTAATATGGAAGATAGTTTGAGTAGTGGAAAACCCACACGGAGAAGACACTAATAAATGTGCTGTGAATGCAGAATTACACTTTCTATCTATATTTAAGAAACGCAGAATGACAAAGTACGAATGCAACTACTGCAACAAGGCTATTAATGGCGAACACAATTTTACAATCTGGCAAGAATGTACACATTAATGTTTACAATTTTTTTTAAATTGAACTATTCTAATACTTCTCTTAAGTCTAAGTTAAAAAATAAATTCAGGTAAATTTTTTTAAATCTAGCTTTTATTTAAAGATGGACCAAAAAGATATAAAAATAATTTTTCTTATGTAAAATAATATATAATTTATAAAAACTTGAAGCAGTTAACTAAGATACCTAGATAATTACCGATAAATGTAGTACCATATCTACTTACATATGAGATCAAAACAAATTTGAACGCATCAAGCTTTCATAAACTATATACTCTTTTACATTAAAAAAAATATTTTTAAACTTGTTAGTCCATCTTTAAATAAAAGCTTGAGAAAAAAAAAATTTAAATTTTTATTTATTTAATTCTTTTCAGTCTGGAATTTTAAGACTAAAAAGTAGTTAGTTGATCTATAAGTGTATGCAAAATTTCAATTGAACTGGATGCTGTTAAGTGCACAAGACCAGGGTTGTAGAGGCCCCGTGAAGACTTAATAATTCTGGTTCCGAGATATCGTAATGTTGAAATTATCTCTAAAAATAATCGAAATATAAACTCGATTTTTATTTATTTGACTTGTGTGCCAGTGGTGGCCTGTTGGTCATGGTCGTGAGCTCTTGGCCGGCATTGTAGTTCGTCAAGTCGTAGGTTCGAATCCTGATACCACCAAAGGGTTGATACACCTCAAATCTGTCCTAAGCTCAATAGCCGAGTATTGCAAAAATTATTCTCAGACTGGAGATCGAAATAAATAAATAAATAAAAATCATAAATATTTAAAAATTTGAATATACACAGCATTTATAAATAAACAATGGTAACGTAAGAAATATCACTTTGTTACATGGCTTTCTTTTATAAAAGTTCATATGCAAGCAATTTTATTTTGGAAATGTAATTAAGTACTCATAAGTATATTTTTAAGTGTAAGTTTCGACTGAAGCAAAATATTATTTTACATTTTTTTTGCCATTGTATAATTCGAATCGCAAATTATGCAATGCTCAAAGACGTATCGTTTGGGCTAGACAGGGGAAAACTATTAATGTTTAAAACGACCGTCAACTATATATCTCGAATACAAAGCCATATATAATCGAAATAACCAAAGAGAATTAACATCTAACTGTAACTGATAAACAAATGAGAATGAATGACTTTGTATTTTATAAAGAATTTTAAAAAAAGTGAAATTAATAAAACATAATAACTTTTTTAATTCTTTTAAAATCATTCAAAAATCGAATTAGAAGGAAAAGCATTAACTACATAAACATTAAGCGTGTAATATTGTATTTAAAATCTACGTAAATTTAAATTTTATATATTTAAGCATAGTTTTACACGGGGATCTTATTTTCTATGTGTGTTAAACTAGATTGAAGTCTAAAGATACGACATAATAAAAGGACCATCGATTTTTTTTGTTGATATTTATTATAGAATTTGATTATCAAATTCCGAAAAAGAGTCCTTAAGTAGCTGAAAATTTATGAGCACGTCTGTAGTAAATACGGCCCTGATTTTAATGGGGTTTTTTTTCTCGCTTCGAATGATAATGTTTTTTAATAGTAATTTCAAACACTGCAGGATTTAAAAAAATTAATGGAATTTCTTTTTTGTTAACTTTTCTCTGATACTAATAGTGTGCTGCAAAACATCTCGTACGTCCGAACATTTCAATTATCAATCTATATTTTCGAATTCAGTAACAAAGTCAGAAAAAAAGTGAACGGCAATATTAAAGAAATCACTTTTAGCTTCACAAAGTACAATAAAAGTTCATTAGTTTGATTTAAAAAGCAATTATTACAATCAGGTTTTATTTAAAATAGCCTTCAGCTTAAAGCAACGTTAAAATTTATAAATAAGAATAACCTGTAATGTTAGTCAATAAAACAAGCACTCTTTGTGGTTTATAATAAAAAAAAGGCAAATACACTTTTCAACGTAGCGCCAGTATTTTTGATGTCATAAAAAAAAAAAATCTCAATTCAAATGATGTAAATTTATAAACAAGTAGAGTATTGTTGACTTTATTTTATGCTAGAGCAACCAAATTGCTTAGGAAGAACTTGGCTTTATTTTGAACTGTCATTTTTTTTACGTGTGGGAAGCGTGCAGTTGTGAATGATAATTCGTTTATCCGCCTGAAGAATACTTCCGAAGCAATGTATATTGAATCATTAGCATTTCCTTGAATACCATTGCTTCGTGACAAAAGGAATTTTGAGGGCATTGCTCTTATTCATTAAATTCATTGTTTATTAATTCTTAGACTAATCATTCCTGCATTATTTCGAATTTGTCTTATTAATATAAGAACTGGATGTTTTTTAATGTTCTGGTAGTTTTACAAAATGAAGGGAAAAACATTTTATTTATGTTTATGTCATTAAAACTCGTGAAATGATATATTAAATAAAAGAAAAATCTTGCAAAATTGTAATTAATATTGCTTGTGTATAATATAAGTAGAAAAAAAGTTAAACGTGTTTGTTAACTAATCCTCGATTTTCGGTCTATGCTACTTCCCACAAAAAATAATAAAAATGTAAATAAAGGCATTGCATAGAGATTAATAATAATGTTACATTTTCGGATTGTATTTTTTTTACAATGCGTACAACTGAGTACGTATGAGTTTTTCGCATTATATAGTATTACTCCCTTTTATTTTCATTATTAACCAATATTTAAAAGAGTCAATAATTAACAAAGTCACCAATGAATTCGAACTCAGTTTGAGTTTATTATTATCTTAAAGCAATCAAAACACTATATATTTATAATCAAGCCTGTTTATCTTTTCCTACCCACGTGTAAATCTATGATTAATATTATACTTATCGGTACTTAACTTTTACGAACCAATCGAATCCGATCCCTTATTAGCAGAGGGTCTGATTCACTGACTGTTGAACCTCATTATCTTACATCCTATGCCTCTTTTCTCATCGTCGGTACTATTCGGATGTCTAATTTCCGTTCACCCTCTCTACCGCCAACCCTCGTATTAAACGCTTCCTTTTGTTTATAAATGCTCCTCATTCTTACTCTCAACATTTCAGTAATTCAATTCTTATCAATATAAGTCACGTTTCAATTCATTGGGAGAAATTCTCAATTGAAACATGTCATATTAAAGCTCCCAAGCATTAGTAAATGGGAAAATGAGACAGAATCCCGCTGCTAGGTATTTCTTACAGAAGTGGGAATTCAATTCATAAATAATTTAACATACAATTAGATCCTGTTGATTGGCGGGAATCGGGATCCTCTATTACTAAACCAGAAGTTACTGAATTAATATAAATTCTAACATCGATACTAATTCTCTGCGTGACGCTTCCACTCAGTCGACAGTATTTTTAAATACTACGGAAATCACTTGTGGGAGAAAAAAATCTTTATCACTTTAAATTTGACCAGTAAAATATTATTGGACGTGCAATTACTCTCAATGATCATGAGATCTAAAAATTTTCTGTAACGAAAAAAGAATCATAACAAGAACTTTTCACTTCCATGAAAATGTTGATTCATGTCCAATCCAAAAATTCAATTTTTAAACAAATTAAACAGTATTAAAATGGTTGATCCTTTCTTAACCCCCTAAGTTTCTAAAGATTCGTTTCAAAAGCAACTTTTTGTTCAACTCTCCTGGTATCCGACTACGTTCGGAACCATAATTTTGAAAAAACATATAAATGAATAATTTTTTTTGATATTTAGTATCATCTGAATTACAATGTACACAAAAAAAAGTATTTCAAAAGTTTTATTACAATGAAAAATTTTTAAAATGCATAAAATAAGCACAAAATAAAAAAAAGCACATTTTCTAAATATTCTGCTTTTATGAAAAATCATTCTATAACATTGTTATTCAGTATATGTATTGATATGACACCTGTACAGAGTCTGAACTAGGATTTTTTTAATAATTCACATTATTTGCAGAATTATTAAGAATCGAAGTAACAACACGCGTTTTTTTTTAAAAAAATTTCCTCCACTCTTATGCATTAAAATGTGAATAAATCCACTTATATAATATACATTACAAAAATCATAGTTCAGGATCTTAAGAATAATATGAAAAACATTTCTAACAAATTTCATCAATATATAGAAAAAAACATTCGAGTTATTACCTTTAAAAAATTGGAAACATACAGAAATTTGTATTCTTCAGGATGGATTTAAAATTAAAACTTTTTCAAAAAGCAAAGGAAATGTCCGATATTAAAATACTTATAACTTGATTTCTATATACCTTAGCTACAAATGGAAGGTAGCTTTAGAAAGAGAAGATTTCAAATATTTTAATGGATAAATAAATAAAAATCGATATTTCTCCAAAATTCGAGTTTTTAACGTAGTCGGATACCTTAATCGGACTTCTCTCTTTGGTGACAAAGGGATACAAAAGAGAGAAGAGTTGTATTTACGATCAGGGGACTTGCCGGTTTTGGCTTCGTAAAACATTCCTACCCTACCCAAGCGCTTCTTTTTTGCTCGTCTTTAGGTGTTTTAACACTATTTGATTTCTTTCTCTGTCATATTTTTCATTTCTCTCATTTGGTGCATAAGTTTAAAATTCAAAATTGAAACTTCATGGCATGTTAATCCCATGATATGTAAAATAGAAAGAAAAAGCAAAGATATTAATGTCTGATCAGGAAGTCTTGACGTCATCTGGAAAAAGATAAATCTGAATTTCATAAAAAGAGAGTCACGGTAAAACTGAGTTAAGCGTCTAGCTTGTTAATGGGTTCAATTATATCTTAAACATGCTGTAAATCTCACTTAACTACTCAGAGATTTAACTTGAACAAAAATTTAATTTTTGAGACATGTTTGACCTTAATCTGTTTTGTAACGTATTCTCCTTAAATATTTGGTATTGAAAATCTCTTCTTAAGTATTTGACACGGATTGTATATAGAAAGTTAATTTTAATAAAATTCGATTTTCATTGAACTGTCAGCTTTCTTATTCATTCGCGTAATAATGAGAAGTGTGTCTGTAAAACCTTTTATTCATTGCGCTAAACTCAACCTTGGGAATCCGTGTCATTTGTCTAGGAATTCTAAATTAAATTTCCTAAACAGAAATTTTGTATGTTAGCGAAGGACAATGGATAATGAATCAAGCTAGCTTTTATTTAAATATTCTTCTGTTCGCTGTATTTATTGGATTCTAAAAAGTTTTATATAATCTGGTCATAAATACCATTACCCGTAAAAAATAACTCTATTTTGCGTGATTGTATGAAAATTCTAAAATAAAATGGCTATTTTTACGTATATCACTGCATTTTATTCCATTTCAAACTTCTCATTTCAATCAAAATATACACGCTTCTCTTGAACAAAAAGAAGACAACTTTTGATGACAAAAAGAATAAAGCAAACTATTATACGATAAAAATCAAATTGTTAAATTAAATGTAACAATTAAAACAAGTGATAAAATATTAAATATAAGACAATAAAATTCTTTTCTGGTAAAAGGGAAAAAAAAAGAGTGCAAATTATTTTAATTTTCCAATTCATCACACAAATTGTTATGAAATTTCCTAGGCTGAGATATAAACAATGAACAGTATAACTCTAAATTGCTTTTTTTAATAAACTAACAATGCTCATCCATACACAATTAAACTTATTTAAGTTTTTAATGTGTTAAAAAGCAAAAATAGGGTAAATCGGTCGGCAATGTGATGGCCACGGTTTTTTGGGATACACGCTGAATCATCTACACCGATTACTTGGAAAAAGGAAAAACAATAACTGGAGAGTATTATGCGTCGTTATTGCACAGGTTGAGCGAAGAAATCAAGGGGGCGGGGAAACGTCCTCATTCCAAAAAGAAATAGAAAAAATGTTCGAAGCAAAGTTTTGTAAAGAACAGATTTTTGCCACACAAGGTGGTTAATAATTTTTTTTTTTAATTAATTTATTTTTATTGGAATCTTCCATACGAAGGTTTGTGATAGCTAAATACACTATCATACATTCTAAATAGTTTCAATTCAGTTTTTAAATTTTTTGTAGGAAATATAGCGTCAACTGTAGTACTTCCACGTGCAGTATAATGTTTTGGATTGGTTTGTAATTCTAAATCGATAATTGTAAAGTCTTCAATAAATTCTTGCCCTTGTCCATTTGCAAAGTTTATATTCAAATCTCCTGCAAGTGCCGTTTTTATTCGATCATACGAATCATCACCCATCATTTCATATTTTGCTTCCACAATATCGTCCGAGTTTGTTACCGGAGCACCGTACAAAACATCTAGTCGCATTTTTTGATTCAGATTGACGTTAATAATATAAGTTACATGTAATTAAAATCACAGCAAATGATAAAGAGAGAGATGAGAGAGAGAGACAGGGTATTAAAGTGAATATATTTAAGCTGAATATATTTTAAGCTAAATGCTCTTAAAATGAAAGGAAGCTGTAAATTATTAAAATGAATATATTTTAAGCTAACTGGAATTAAAATTAAAGGAAACGATAAATTGTTAAACTGAATATATTTTAAGCTAATAGTAACTAAAATTGAAGGAAATTATTAAACCGAATACATTTTGAGAGAGAGAGCTAAATATGTACTTAAAAGGAACAAGGAAACGGTAAACAGTCAAGTTGAATATAAAAGATTATAGAAAAATTTAACATTAAGTCTATGGATAGAACCATAAAATTAAGATATTTGAATAATATCGAAGTTAATAGTGGAAAATTACCAAGCGTTTATATAAAGCAGTAGAACCAAAACCTTTAAGTATCATTTAAAAAAAATATAGAAAAATTTAACACTCAGTCTATGGAAAGAACCGTAATATCAGGAAAATGAACATGATTATAAGAAATTTAATTTAGATATAAAAAAATTGAAAAATGATTAGATACAAGAAGTAGTCCGGAACAACAATTTATAGGATACCTAAAACAATAGCCTGTTGGGTGGTAAAAAAAATCTTCTTCGATCAAGAACAATGCACAGGTGCACACTTATGCAGTTTCGATCGCCAAATTCATGGAACTAAAATTCGAATTATTGCAATTATCGCTCAAGTTCAACGGATTTGACTCCTAGTGACTTTTTTTTTTATTTCCACATTTAAAAAAATGACTTGGCGGACAATAGTTCTTGTCGAACGAAGAGGTCATCGCCCAAACAACTGCCCATTTGAAGACCTTTTGAAATCTTACTTTTTATTAAAAATGTGTACATTGTTTAGTACAAACGTGAAAGGTTTCTTGGACTAAGATTTTTAAAACTTTTTTATGTATTTCACTTGGTGTGTGTCATCAAATTTTCGATCGTAATTTAACCAACTTCCCACCAAGCTAGAGCTCTAAAACTTTGGGAATCGTTTCTCCTCGCCTAACAATGCAATATTTAGACATTTGGGACAAGTTTTAACTAATATTTTCTTTAATAATGCAGTTTAGCCCAACCACTTGACGAGATTTCAAAAATTGGCACCAAACTTGGCGATTTTTTTGGCTGAACGTTAAGTCCGTAAAACGGATCAGGGTAGCTATATTTGACAAAATACTGCCAAATAATTCTTGTCGCCATGGGTGGTTGGGTTAAACTGCATTCCAGCCATTTAATTTACCGGATGAATCAATTAATTTTAGTTAGTTTCAACGTTTATGTATTTCACTTGGTGTGTGTCTATTTGTGTGTGTATCAGTGTGTCATCAAATTTTCCATCATTAATTTAACCAACTTCGCATCAAGGTAGAGCTCTGAAATTTTGGGAATCGTTCTTACTTTCCTAACAATGCAATATTTAGATATTTGTGACCAGTTTTAACTAATATTTCAATAATATTTTTAATAAACTTTGCCACCATATAAAAACGTTTTTTTTTAAAAGCGTTGCTTTCTATCTCGAATTTTAATTTATTGAATGTATCTGACTGTTTATTTCTACTCGCTCGACGAACCACTTAGCACAGCCAATACGGTTCAGAATTTTGAGTCGTAGTCAAATGAACTCGACATCTGAGCTGTCAGCCCACTCTCCGCACCCACGCCTTGTCATCGTGAGGACTTTATGAGCAATATGTTTATTGCTCATTAGCCGTTCTGCATACGTAACTGTATTCGGGATTATAAGGTCCAAACTTGCTACTTATCAGGAATAGAATCGCAAGACAGATGCACACAAAACAAAGTGTTAATACGTTGGACTAGCTAGCCATTTTTGCATTTACTACCTTGGGCCTTATCGCAAGAGTATATTATATTCACAGATGAAAAGTAAGGAGGAAAAACTAATCATTTTGTCAAAGTATCCCTTCATTATAGAAAAAGAACTCGTTTTAAAACCTAGTTATTGAATAATTATTTGCTATTGTTTTGTTTTCAGATGCTTGAAGAAAAATTTCGGAAAAATATCTGAAAAGAATTCTGCTAAAATATCGTCAGAAACGATTCTTAATCACTTCACCTCAGATCAGGAATGTGTATGAATATTTTTTTCCTTATTTACATACATTTCAATAAACTACAAATAGAGTTTTTACAAAAATTGTCAATCAAAGCAATAAATGCAAAAACAGAAGCAAAATATTTTGGAAATTTCAAAATATTACAAGAATATACTTTTTACGAGGGTGGTTCAAAAAGTACCCATATTGAAAATGGCAAATAACGGATTAAGAATGGGTATTAAGAGTAACTTAATGTAGTATTTCCCATCGAACGTTATTCCTTTTTCTGAGAATTCCATGACACCCTACCCATTCAAAAAAACCATGTCGCCATAACTTTTGCAGTCGGTGAGACCATTTTCGCCTTTTTGGGAGCATATTTACCGGAAACAACCCATTGTCTTGATTGTTTCTTGGTTTGCAGAATTGTTCAAATGATTATTAATTAGCGTAAAGTAAGAGTACCTCCGAGTCTCAGGCTCCCCAGAAGCAATTATTAACAAGACAAAAAAACACCTTCAAATTCCTATTGTATTTTTATTTTCACAAGCAAAATATGTTTTAGTATAAAAACGTTGTAATGTCAGCAACAACAGCAACAACAAAATAATAAAAAAGGACGATTCCGTGATAAAATTAAATTATCAAATTAAATATTGTGAAATAAGAGGAAGCGATAAATTATTAAATTAGACAATAATATTCTGTTCGGATATTAAAAAGAAAGCTGACGATAAAATTCTAAATTTTTTAAAAAGAAAACGAAAAAGTTCTATACAAAGTTTTGCGAAGTGCAGATTTAGCCACCCAAAGTGCGTTTTTTTTTATAATTATTATTAAATTACTCAATTAAATATAAGAATTAAAGTCGACTATGAAATATCGAGAAATGGACAATAGTAAACTTTCCCGATATTAAAATTAAAGAAAACGATAAATTATTAAATTGAATATTATATCAGCTCTATGTAAATTAAAATTAAAGCAAATGATAAATTGTTAAATTGAATATATTCAAGCTAAATGTAATTAAAATTGAAGCAAACGATAAAAAATCGAAAAGTGATCTGTCTAAAACAATAGCCCCTTGAGTGGCTAATATGTTATCTTAACAATGTGAATGTACTTAGAGCGAAGTAAATGCAATTATTATTGTCACAATGTACTATAATGCCTACCTTTTGAACCTAACACCATGTATCCTTTATTTTATGCCTGTGCATTTTTTGTTGACGTCATTTTCTCAAAACAATAACATATTAGCAGATGTTAATAATTTTACTTGGTTACCTAATTATTCAGTCACTAGGCTTAACATTCAGACATAAACCTCGCTTTTTTAACGTGTTTTCTGTCAAAATATATCTCATATTTTACGTTCCCATTCTCTTTTCACAAAGTGCGCTTTCACTGGGTTGAAATCCTCGTCAGTTCATCTCGCGACGGGAGAATTTTTATTGTCTTAATATTTCATGTACGTCTTTATATTTTATTGTTTTATGGTGGGCATAAAATTACGGTAATATTACGTGTAGCGTGTATTAAACAACTATGGGTGTTATAATGTTCAGTTGTCAGACAAAGATAGACATGTAATAATTGCGTTTATGGGTATTTTGGTCATACTGCTGCGTGTTAGACATTAAACACGTTTCGCGGTTAATTGAATAAAAACTACACTGAAAATACAGGACATAAAATGACAGTATGTAAAAGTAATGGTGCTATTATAGCAAGAATTGCCATTAGTTTTTATATTTAATTACATTTCATCACAAAAGCCATTATCTGAATTGATTTTAATTGAAATAATAAATGTGTTCATGTTGATCAGTTCTTTGAAACATGTAATATATCGTAATAAAATTTTTTTGTTTCATTTTTTTCCAAGGAAATTTGCTCACATTAGATATAAGCAATCCCGAATGAATTATTTATGCATATCAATACCACACAAAGGAGTGAAATACAAGTGCTTATTTTTGTAAGTAGGTTAGTTGTCAAGCTTCAAGAGTATTCAAAGAAAAAGTCATTGAGAGAAATATACTCTCAAGCCAGTAGTCTGGAAAAAAAATATAATCGCTGCTACAATATTGTAACATAATTGCGGTTGTAATCATGTTCCCATCAAATAAATAATTTTTGACAGGGGTAATAATAATAAATGCGCAGCAAGAAATTAAAAGATACCATATCCTTGTGATATGAATAATAATGAGGAAAAATTACTCCTTACAACGTTATTTAATTTTAGAATTTATTATACGAATTTTTAAAGCCTTAAGATCTGTTGAATTTAAACTGATGCGTCATTTTGATTTATTTCACGTTTTTCTAGAGAGAACAAAGGTTATTTTGCATTATTTATCTTCTTGGAAAATAGATTTTTTATATTTTATTTTTTTAAAAATTACTTACAGTAGTTTTTGTTGGTGTCTTAAGAATGTTTATATTTGAATATTTCCATGAGTGAGTGCTCGAAAAACAAAAGTTGAAACTAAGTATCGACAGTGAAGCATAACCTTTCCATATATCTCTGTCATTCGAATAATATGTATGTTTAACTAACTTCAATTGCAAATGCAGTTTCTTACGGTGATGCCTAAGACTTTCAAATGTTAGGAAATTGCAGGGTTTTGTGGAGGTCAGCTTAAGGCTCCTTTCTGCTCGCCATTTTGATTTCGTCAGCTTAATATTAATCCAATGGAATTTCGACTTTAATTCTCACATCTGTAGTATTTGATCTATTTCAATGGAATGACGGGCACCTGAAAGAGCAAAAAATAATGAATGCTTCTGGGAAATCACTTCTTACCTCTGATTCTTAAAAATATTTTAAACGTTTTTATGTATTTCACTTGGTGTGTGTGTCATCACATTTTCGATCGTTAATTTAACTAACTTCCCATCAAGCTAGAGCTCTGAAACTTTGGGAATCGTTCTTACTCGCCTAACAATGCAATATTTAGACATTTGCGACAAGTTTTAACTAATATTTTCTTTAGTAATGCAGTTTAGCTCAACCACTTGGCGCGATTTCAAAAATTGGCACCAAACTTGACGATATTTTTTGGCTGAACATCAAGTCCGTAAAACGGATCAGGGTAGCCACATTTGGCAAAACACTGCCAAATAATTCTTGTCGCCAAGAGTGGTTGGGTTAAACTGCATTCCAGCCATTTAATTTACCGGATGAATCAATTAATTTTAGTTAGTTTCAACGTTTATGTATTTCACTTGGTGTGTATCTATTTGTGTGTGTATCAGTGTGTCATCAAATTTTCCATCATTAATTTAACCAACTTCGCATCAAGGTAGAGCTCTGAAATTTTGGGAACCGTTCTTACTTGCCTAACAATGCAATATATAGATATTTTCGACCAGTTTTAACTAATATTTCAATAATTTTCTTTAATAAACTTTGCCATCATATAAAAACGTTGCTTTTAAAAACTTTGGTTTTTATCTCGAATTAATTATTCTTATTTTAATGATTCGCTTCTTAGTTTTCCGGTCTTTAAAAATATTTTTAAAAATCAGAGGAATAAAGTAATTCCATAGAAACATTCATTATTTTTCGCTCTTTAAATTGCATTTTTCCCCCATTCAAATAGATCAAATAGTGAAGATGTGAGAATTAAAGTCGAAATTCCATTGGATTAACATTACGTCCACGAAATCAAAATGGCGGGTAGACGAGAGCCTTAAGGCCCCCATCTCCATTTTGATTTCGTTAAGGTAACGTTAATCCTATGGAATTTCTACTACCGTCCTCAAATTTTTACTATTTTATCTGTTTGAAGGGAAAAAATGCAATTTAATGAGCGAAAAATGTTGAAGGTTCCTGCTGAAATACATTTTTCCACCGATTTTTAAAAATATTTTTATATCTATTTTAATAATTTATTTGTGAGTTTTCCCATGTTTAAATAATATTCTAAATTATTTTCGAAAATCGGAGAGAAAATGTAATTTCATTATTTTTTGTTCTGTTGGACGCCGTTTTTGCATTCAAATAGATAAGACAGTAAAGATTTAAAGACGATAGTAGCGATTCCAAAGGATTAACATTACGCTCACGAAATCAAAATGGCCAGTAGATGCGAGTTTAAGCATCATAACTGATCAGAACGGATTCCATATTTATTTCCATAACGCGAGCCTTTTTTTTTTTATCTTTAAAATTTCTCATAAAATAAAAAGTTATAATGAATTTATGAAGCAGTGTATATTTTTCTGCCATCGAATGTTTTTGTTTCGTTTAAATGGTCTTTCTATCTTTAAATTAACGAGTTAAATTATATACTACTATTTTTAATATAGTGGTGAAGAACTGCAAAACGATTTTTTGGTATTCTAAAGAATCCAGTTAATTTAAAAAACAACAAATATTGAATAAGAAAGTCCTGTTTTTTGTTCTAAGGTACGTTTATTTCCTCAGAATTCGATTGTGAAATATAGAATGAGTAAAATTATAATTATTTTTTGATGTTGTGGAAAAGAATAATAATTATTTATTTTAGTGATAAATTAATTTGAGAGAAAGCAAAACAGATTTATCGAATTAAATGTTAGTATTTTTTCATCAAAATTTAATGGAAAATGACGGAATACATGAAACTTAGTAAAAACTTTATTTAAGAAATATTATATTTTTTTTCATTTCTCAATTAAATTGTGTAATCAGCTAATTAACTCTCTAAATACCTTGTATTTCTTTATATGTTTGAATGTTAAAGTGACGTTTAACTCCTTATGTTTCAAATTTTTTTGAACCTATTTGAATGACTAACATGTAACACAAACTAATGATTGGATTATTACTTTATAAAGAACTCATCCTTATTGCAAGATTTTATCATCATCTATCAAATTTATCTATCTTCGTAGCAGTATTGTAAACAATTAATGCATATCACTATTATGTGAATGATATTTCGCGTTGAGTTTTCGATATTTTTAAACAATATTAATATTGTTTTGCCTATTTTATCTTCAAAACCGTTGCTCAGTTTTTTTTACAAGTTATTTATATATGCTGATACTTTCATATTCCATTTACTTCTGTAGTCACGGTAGCCCAGTGGTCATAATCGCGAACTCACGGCCGGCATTGTTTGCGTAGATTCGTGGGTTCGAGCCCTGATCCCACTAAAGACTCTTCGTGTAGCAGAACTGATGCATCTTATATCGGGTCGAGGTCCAAGGTCCTTCGGTTGTCGTGGTGAGGAAATTTGGAGAGGGAGATGTTAGCTCAGGTATCATCCTCTGCTTTTACCGAGGTTTAAAATGACGAGGCTCGTCGTTCTCGTGTTGCTTCTCAGTTCAACGTTAATAAACATTCACGTCCATGTATATTAAGAAACATTTGAAGACTGATAGTTGACGAACGATTCCAACGTGCAGTATTCTACTTAGTATCAAAATTATTAATGGGTTTTCTTCTACTCACATTGTATGTCTGGATCAAAACTTTAAAAGCTTTTTTCTTACATTATAAAGCGCTCAATTAAGCTGAAATTTTCTATACACGATTGTTTTGGATGACAATATGATAATTTAATTATAATTAAGGAAAATTAATTGATTAAAACCAATTATTTAATAAAATTAAACTTTACGCCAAGTTTCTCGCCAAGTCGCCGAATGGTAGCCAAATCCAGTGCTTAATTGTGGTAAAAAAAATTACACATGTTTAATTTAGACGATAAATTTAATAAATTTCAAACAATAAAATAAATTATTAAACTTATTGTTGAAAAATTCAATTTGACTCCACGTTCCCTTTTGTTCTTAAAATTTAAGGTATAAAAAATTATGTTGCGCAAAGTGTGAAGTTTGTAAGAAAACCAATGTTCAAGAAACTCGTTTTTTACTGGTGTTGAATATTCGATGCAAAAAAAAAAAAAAAAAATCAAATTATACATTTTCTATAAAAAAGAAAATATTTTTGATGTCTCAAATGTCTCCTAGTTTTGCTTTTCAAAAAAATTATAAAGCTGGAATAGTGCAATTCCAATTCTAATCACTTTCCCTCATTCATTAATCATCTATTAAAAGTTGCTGAACTTTAAAAACGAACACGATCACAAACTACAAAATATGCGTTCTTATTTTTGTTGAAAACTCGAGGTGTGTCTAATGTAACTTTCCCTCGATAGCTATCTTTTTCTCTTTCCTGCATGGACCATCCCTCTAACTTGTTTTCTCTCAGCATATGCCGCCTTTCCAAAAAGTGAAATTCTGCAAGTGATAGGTAACATGTCAATAACTCACCAATTATAAAATAATTACATATTAGAGTAGGTTAAGACGTTCATTATGTTTCTTATCATATAAGAAGCCTGGATGTAATTAATTGCTGAATCAAAATCATTTCATTCAAAAACACGTTAAAGATTTTTAATCTCCGTGGCTGACTTATGAAAAGATTAATGAAGTACATGAAGAATAATTTGTAAAGCATACAAGACTATTTTTAATGATGTGAAAAAATGTAGATGAAGGTATTAAGAAAGATGTAAAAGGTAGGTTTTCAGCAAAGATTAATAAGCAAGATGGCTATCTTTTGCGTAAACATGTCAGAAATATTGTGATGATACCCGTTTCTGGATTTTGCATTGGGACCAGTAATTATTTTGAATTCCATTGCAGGATTTTAATTCATATGTTTAGAATGAATGACATTACATTTAAATGTTATTGACTCTTTGTCAAATTGCTGGATTTTAATCCATATGTTTAGAATGAAAGTGACAAAACAAATATTATTGGTTCATTGTCAAATTACAATGTTTAATTCATATGTACAGAATGAGAGTGACATAACATGTAAATATTATTGGTTTACTGTCAGATTCCATTATTTTAATTCATATATTTAGACTGAATGATCTTACATTTAAATATTATTGGTTCGTTGCTAGATGTACTGTTTGAAATAAATATTGAAATTTTATTTTCAGTAAAATGAGAGACATTTTTTTTTATCACAGACGATCAGGGGCAAGGAACCGACGGTTAGTTGAAATATTTTTAAAGCCAAATGGGGAAAAAAAAAATAATTATTTTTATGAATTTATCTACTCATAGAATCTTAATATATCTGGGTGTGCAAATTTTCAATATGCGTTACCCAATCTGATTCTTAAGTAACTTAGACAAGAATTCCAAGCAACACTTGCACAATGAAAGTTAAAGCTATTTGGGGCATCTAAACATTTGTGTCACGAAACATACATTTTTCCAAAGAACAAAATTGAAATAGGTTATTGTTTCCAAGGTCTTAATTATTTCGAAGGAATATTGGTTACACGAATTCAATGCATTGTGATGGTGTATTCTCAGGAGATAAATCATTCACTAATTAAAAAAAAAAGTAATATAACCTTCTTTCCGTTAATGAACAATTGTGAGCATACTTTTCGGATATGATAATTGCAAAAAAGACATTTATACGCCATTAATCCCTTCCAAAAATTATGTTATCTTTGAGACTTTATTATATATATTTATTTGTTTAGTTAAAAATGAATAATTTTTTTAAAAATTGTTACTATTGGTTTTTTTTCTTTTAAAAGTATTTATTCTGTACTCAATCTATAATCCGGCACATCACCGTTACGGTACAGCTGACTATCCATCGTTTTCACTCAGATAAATTATTGCACAGATAATTATTTTATGCGTTCTATTTGAATGAAATATTCGTAATGTAGGTTATCAACACAAGGCAGTAAATGTTTTTGTAGTTTCAGTTATTTCGTGTGTTTCACTCTTTATTTCGGTGCTCTATAATAAATTTTATACAATTATGAGCATCTTGTGTGGTTTAAAGGGATTGTTATTAATGCTTTTCCAGCAATCCGAAAATACAAGAAGATTATTACGCATAGAATAATTTTGTGCCTTCTACTTAAATTGAATAATGTAGGATATCAATACAAAGCAGTAAATGTTTTTGTAGTTTCAGTTATTTCGAGTGTTTCAGTCTATATCTTGACTAATTCTACTTTTTAGGGATCTTAACAGAAAAAAAAAATACGTTAGCACATGTTAAAACGGAATTATCGAAGACAATTTCAAATAATTATTTTTATTTATTTATTTTAATTTCCAAGCAAATGAAATACGAAATTTTTGTCATTCCCACTTTCTCACAGAATTTCTTTTTTTTTTTTTTGCCACAAATCTATGATATCCTAATGTCGAAAGCATTACTCTAAACGTTTTTGGGATTAATAACTATTCCTCTAAAATTTTTGCAATTCTGTTCTGAGATGGGGGTGGCCCCCCCCCCCCTTTTTTTTTGTCCATTTAGAAATTTCCAATAGCTGTCACATTTCGTAAATTACAAATGGAACATTAGACGTGGATTCAAAATCATAATCATCAATAAAATATAACTATTAAAATGTAATAATCTAAGCTTTCATACAAGAAAGAGATATATAACCTATCAAAATTTACATATGACAATTTATTTAATAATAAATCATTTGTCTATTTTTGAGACTTATAATCTTAATTAATTTTCTTACCGTCCATGAAACTGAATTAATTTTATGAGATAGTTCTGGACATAATTTCCGGCTTTAAAAATCGTTCTTATCCCAAACCAATTATATGAGACGATTTTCGCTCGTACATTAACACTGCAACAGATGTCAACGTAACATGCCCAAACTCGTAGAAAAAGAGCAACAAATTGGTATTTCTATGACGGTAAATCCTTTGTGATGGACAGACACTTTAGGTACCGGATATAATGGCCGTCCGAATCAGCAAACATGAAATTAAGGCCTTTCAGAAGAGTCTGCTTAGTTAATGGTCAGGTCTCTGTGGGGCGCTGCTGACTGGATGACAAATTGGATTCTTCCCGGCCGCACTCTGCATACAAAGTGGAAGGTCGCTCACAATGGTTTTTAACCCTTTCTCAGAGTTATTCAACCCTACGCGGATTTCGAACTTCGATGGTTCAGATTTTGCAGCGAACATGTAGATAAGATTTTTAATTATTGTTAAGAATTATACAGAATATCTAACTATAGTTATGAGGGAGAAATTAATTATTCTCCGAAAAGCCTCGTTTAGCGTGTAGGATACGTTCCTAGACGACAAAGCGTCAAATAAAACATAGTCCTATGAGGTCATTTTAACATAAGGGTAACGTGTGACCCAAATAAACACATTTTACTTGCAATTGAAGTTATCTTCAAAAAAATTTGCCTGATATAATAACACTTAAGTCTCCCATTTACCGGTCATTTTGATTTCGTTAGCGTAATGAAATATCTCTATTATCGTCCCCAAATCTTTACTATTTCATGTATTTTAATGCAAAAAAACGCATTTGAAAGAGAGAACAATTATGAAAATGGAATTAAATTTTTCCACCTCAGATTCGAAGAGAGGGATTTTTAGAAATATTTCTACTCTTATTTTAATGGTTCGTTTGTGGTTTTTCTGGTTTCAAAAAATATTCTAAAATGTTTACAAAAATTGGAGGGAAAATGTAATTTTGTAGAAACCTTCATTATTGTTTGCTCCGTCGAATGGACTTTATTGCATTCAAATAGATGAAATAGTAAAGATTTCAGAACGGTAGTAGAAATTTCATAGGGTTAACATTACGCTAATGAAATCAAAATGGCGGGTAGACGACGACCCTTGAACATTCATACAGAAATATGAAGTATACTGATACAATGGATACGTTATCGTTTATTAATTTCATAATTTTTTTTCTTTTTTTTCCCCTTTCTTTCTTTCTTTCTTTTTTTTTTTTTTTTTTTGCGATTACTCCAGTTTAGTTGCAGGATTATGTTCAATAGAGATTGAAAAAATTAGCAATAATTTATTATAATTATTTCAAATACTATTGATGATAATTACAGTAAGATGAAGTGCTTGTTGCCCTTACATTTGTTATGTAAATATAACAGATCCTTTTATATATATATATATATATATATATATATATATACTAGCTGCACATTGTAATAAGTAGTTGCAATGTCCGCTGACACGACGTTCTAATCCAGTGTTTCTCAACGTGGGGCCTACGCCCGACAAGGGGGAATTTGAAAAAGAATTCATTTATTTAGAACGTAAATGATCTATTTATTAGTAATATAGCCAATTTTTACACATATATATATATGGGAGGGGACGTTAGAATTTTTCAAAGGCTTGTGGGGCCATAGTAAAAAAATAGGTTGAGAAACACTGTTCTAATCGAACGCTTGAGAGATCTGTAAAGTCTCTTCTCTTCGTGTGGCTTCAATATAATGGTCACGATTGCGAACTCTCGATCGCATTGTTTCCGTCGAGTCGTGGGTCCGAGCCCAGGTGTCACTGTCTGGCACCCAGGTGTCTGCAAATCTGTCGAGGTCTAAAGTCTTTCCGTGGTGGGACGTGGAAGTTTGGAGAGGGAGGTGTTGGCTTTGCCTCTTGGCTCAAAATTACGAGCCAATAGCCCTCATGTTGTTTCCAATTGCGAGAATTTGTTCAACAATCAATCAATCAATCCCTCAATCAACCCTTCTCGTCCAAATTTGTGTGTGGAATGAAATCGGTCACGCCTCTTAAAAATCACGAGACGCAATATTTTCTGTTGGTTGGATAGCTGATTAATAATTATAAGTATTATTATAATTATTATTTTAGCCATTGTTGTGGTTAAAGATTAAGTAACCTAGAAAGGACATTAAAATTTTTTAATGTTTCGTGAACCGGCGATGGTCCAAGGACCGTTGGTTGGGAAACTGTCTAATATTATGCCTCTTAAGTTCTAATAATAATCTAAAACTTCAAAGTATTGTAGTGGAAGGCATTTTTAATAATTTTCCTGTAACTAAAAATGAACCCAAAATTTGAATTTACGGAATAACTTTTTATACCTTTCTTACCCAAAACTGCAGGAAAAATCCAACAAAAATATTCACACATATAATAGAAGTTTAAATCTCAATTTTTCTTATTCAAATTTCATATTTTTTTAGTGTTTGCCAATGAATTATTCTTCGCACATTGTAAGAGATGCGTGAGATACATGCTTCGCTTGTTTTGCTAATGAAAGTAGTTTCATGTTTCATAAACAGCTTCATCATATTTTATTTTTGAAACAACTTTTTCACGAAGTCGAAATTGTTACGGTGGGGGATTTGAACCATCTACCGGTTGTGTTTTTGATCAAGGTTTTGTAACAAAAAAATACGACTGGTTCTTCTTTTTTATTGTTTTTAGTTTTCAAGTTCTTGTAACAAAAAAACAAAACAAGACTTAATACTTGAATAACTTCAAAAGAGTGGATATCTAATCATTCAAACTGTGCATTTTTTAGTTCTTGTCTCATAAATTTTGACATTTCAAAGCACTTGAAAGTATATAGAGATAAATTTTTTTAAAATTTTCTAGAAAATCTCGGATGGAAAAAAATAATTCGGGTTTTTATTTTTATTTATTTCTCCTATAACCAAATAAATCTTTTAAAAGTTGGTTTGTTTGTTTTCAACACAATACAAAATAAAATTGTTAAATCATGAGCATTGAAATGACTTCAAAAACACTGCTGATTTTTGGGAAACTATTGTAGTAGATTTAGGCATTTCTTTCTATCATCACGTTTTCAAAATTTAAATCTTATCCATTTCTGAATTCAATCAAATCTAATCATTTTTAAAGAACTATCAATATCTTCCCGCCTACACAATTCAGATGTGTTAGATTTGATACACTTTCAAGAGTTCAAAAAATGATTTGTTTAAAATCTAAAAAAATAGGAATTATATATTTTGTAGCCAGATAAGCTTTTTGTAGACTCTAATTTCATTTTTTCAAAAGTATGTTAGATGATTTTAAAGAAAACTAAAATAGTTCCTATAACAAGCGGTTAGATTATTCTGCAGATTCGCCGGAACTCTTTGATGAAAGAGAAATGCAATTCATCATTACTTCAATTATAGGATCGACACACCATTTGAAGACTTCATCAGTAATGATGTATGAGGAGTGATGTTCATACAATTACTAGATGCAAATCTTGTAATGCAATTATCTCTTTGGAAATCTGCCTAATAATAATGAATTGAACAAATTAAGAATGCTTTAATAGAATAAAATTTAGGGTTATCGTTTCGCTTTTATGTTCCTTTTTGTTTTCCTAATCGACAAATTTTGAATTACAGTCGGATTCCGTTAACATGCGGTTGAGTAACACGCGAATCTGCTTTACACGGGATTTTACTATAATAATAATAATTCGTTTTGACTTTGAAGAAAAATAACAAGAGAAAGATGTAAGGAAAACGAATTTCTTAAAGAAACACGAAACCGCGAAAACGTCCTCAAAGTGACAAAGTGCGTCGAAGAATTTTTAAGACTCAAGTAGTAATTAGAGATAAGAAGCTATATTTTTGTTTTTGTTTTTTATTCATAGTAATCCATTCGGGCTTCAACACAATATTACTGTGATTTAATAATGATTCGACTGCCTGTTCAAGTAAACTGAGCGGAACTGCCTCCAAAGGACGTACCGGAGCTCTTTGTATGGTAGACATAACGTCCAAATAACACCCTTTTAATTAAATTAGAGTTTTGTGAATGACTGCGTGTTAAATCAGGCGAATACGGTGGACGATTCAACACGAAGGCATTATTTCATGCCAAAAATCTACCACCACGTTCCAACAGTTATCATCCTGAAATTCTGGACGAATGCAACAAATTCTGGATATCAAACGCTTTAAAAAGCTTAAAGAATGCTCAGCAGTCATTTTTTGTCTAGTTGGAACAAAGAATTTGTTCATAACATCCTTTCAATCGCAGAATAACCTGCGCTGTTTTGATTTGGGACGGAACTTTTCAATTTCATTAGATTGTAGTGAGTTGTTTGACTTCCAATCCTTATTTTGTCTCTTCGTTTTAAAAGTATCATGTTTCAGCATTTGTAGCCATTGATTTCAAGAAGTTTGGATTATTTTCTTCGGCAGAAATGATACCTCTGCAATGCGCTGTTCTTATTGAATTTTGTTCATTGGTTAAAACGTGTGTCTACATTCAGAATGTTTCGAGTACTTTCTTGGTTGATTTCCAAAGATTCTTCCTTCATTTTCAACGATGCATAGAGAGTGTTTCATACGGAATTACGCTCTTTTTCAATATTATTGAAATATTATTATATTATTCGTTTGCCCTACTTGAACCTCACCCTTCAGTTATGCTTATTATCTTTCAGCTAATTTATTCTGTCCGAAAAAACATTTGTGCCACAGAAAACATTTGATATATTTTAAACACAGATCTCCTCAAACTTGTTTCGTCGGTTGTATGTTTCCAGGGCACTTTTATCAAGTTTTGAGTAAAATTGAATTGCATCATTTTGTTCTATTTTAATAATTCAGCAAGCAATTCTCACACTTTTCTAATGAATGGCTGTATTTTTTGAATTAGTTGAACAAATACGCAGAATTTTCGACTATATGCTCCAGCGGATGACCGTAGTTTATCACGCATGCGCAATAACACAGGTGACGTAGTTGTAGGCTGACATCTAGCTTCAGTCTTAAAAAAAATTCTTTGTCGCACTCTATATAATTCTTATACATAAGTCCATAATTGAAAAAAAAATAATAATAATAACACGCTATTCAAAGGCTTATATTATTATTATTTTTCTTTTTCAATATCATCTCGAGAAAACATAGTTATCTGCAATAGTTTATCTATCGTAACAAAATATCTTTACTGAATACAATGTTACCTCGTGGATGAGTAGGAACTCCTAAGTACATGTACTGACTTAGCAGCCATTAAAATGGTCCAATATTGGGGGGCATCTGAAATAGTACAACCTTCACTCTTATGTGTTGTCACACCTCCTGGATTCCCGCTTCGTCAATTTTTTTAAATAATTTTCTTATTAAACATACTGCGATTTCGATTCTTTAAACTTGTAATATGTTTCATATCAGTGGCGTTTCCAAGGGCTGGATCGTCACTTGACCGAGGTTCAAAATTACGACGTCCGTCGCCAATAGCCCTTGTGTTGCTTCTAGTGCGGCGTTAATAAAACCAACCAACCAATCCGAGGTTTGGCACGTGCCACCCCCTCCCGCAATAATTTCATGTAATCATAAAATAACATATCTAAACATGAAATCCCAACCAAATTCAAAATTATTTACTTAGTTGTCTAACTTCAAAGTTGTTTATTATGTTCAAGCACAGGACTGGGCTATCTATCGTACGGTAAGTTTTTAATTTTTAATGTGAATTTGATTATTATTAGATTAAGGACAAAGGAAGCATGAATATAATGAGCGAAATAAACACAAAAAAAGGGGGAGGGGGAATCAGTTATGTCTCTCTATCTATTTCGTACCCCCTCTACCTTTGCAAAATATCCTTACATTGATGCAAGTATATCGAACCAAATTTCCAAAGATAAATTTATAAAGAATTTCTTTTGCGATTGATGTCTCGAAAAAAATTCACGATGCCTTCATTTCGAATTTGTGTGTGTGCCCACTTTCGAATTGAAATATCGTGAGTGTCGTTTAGTAAATGACTTTTTCGCATTCTTCATTCCCAAGTACAGGTGGATAAAGAATTTGTTCTGCATTGAATAAAATCCGTATATCAGTAAAAAAAAAAAAAAAATACACTATTATCTGTATAATCCTGCACTTCACCTTTCCGGCTTTGTCAGTAATCCATTTTTTTTACCAAGGCAGACAAGCCTCAATACTAAACCGTATATTTTTTCTAGTTTGAGAAATTTCGTATGTCTGTCACTTTATTTGCTTGTAATGCATTAAATTTTATGCAATAATACAGAACTTTTGATGTTGAAATCCGTTATTAATAGTGATTTTCCAGTAATCCGGTGGCTCTCTGGTCTAATATCTGCTGGATTTCGCAGTGAGTATGAATATTGTATTTGAAGGAAGAATATGATTTGTTTCATAACGTCGCATTGACAAGCAATCCCGGGCTGTTTGCTACGGATCTCGTAATTTTGAGCCTCGGTCAAGTGACGAGGAAGACAAGTGAGCTTGCACCACGCTCTCCGAACTTCCACATCACGCCAATGAGAGGACTTAGGACCTCGACCAAGTTTCACGTCCACCATCCCCGCTGCATAGCAGGGCTTTTGTGGTATCAGGGCTGGATCTCACAACTCGACGGAAACAAAGTCAGCCGCGAATCTGCGATCTTGACCATTCGGGTACAACGGCCAGATTTGAAAGGAAAAAAAAAATGCAAAATGTGAAAAATAATTGATATTAATACTTTAGAAAGGAGTTTCTGTGTCCTTGCGTCTAGATAAAATTGAAGATTGTTTTTCACTTTTATCATACCACGTGGCTTAAATAGATGCGGAAACAGTTACATTTTAAAACCGCAATGATATATGTTAAAGGCACTCAAAAATACCTCACAACTTCATAATTCTTAACCATAGCTCCATCCATCGCGCGTAGACTACACAATCATAACTCAGAAGAAGTTATAAATATTATTAATGTTATGAAAAAGAATAGCAGGGTGGAAAAAAATGCATTTCTTGGTTGACTTGTGTAAGGTAGAAGGCTTAGGGGGGGAAAAAATATGTTGCCAGAAAAATTGCAAATATATAAATAATCGTAATAAATACACCCGTGAAAAGCTTTCAGCAGCTGAATACAACTTCCCAAAACGTATAATTTATGGTTCGCATGAAAGTTCAGAATTAGAAGACTAGAAGGAATAAAAAATGAACCGAACAATACATGGGATAAAATTATTTCTGAAAAAAAAAATGTAAACACTGGAATATTAAAAAGAAATCATTTTTCGTAGCTTTTCCTCCTTTTTTTTTTTTCATCACTTTCTTTTTCTAAACTTATTTTGCGGAACTTGTTCTTAAGCAATACAATGATTAACTATTTCATGCTTTCATAAAAAACAGTTCGATGCACTTGAACGACTTTATTCGCATTTTTTTTTAAAATAAAAGCGCTGTTTTGTAAAATGGGTTGAAACTTTCTCATTAATTTATAATAAATCAATGAAAAAAAATGTAAATTTTTTTTTTTAATCAAGTAAAAAATTTATAAGCAAAAAAACTTTTTTTAATCAAGCTTTTATTTTCAGATGGAGTAAAAAGTAGAAATTTTTTTTTTTTTTAATGTAAAATATTATATAATTTCTTAAAGCTTGAGGCACTTATAAGATATTAGGTAATACCCGTAAATTAAGTACTATAGATACTCACTTTTATTTCAAAAGAAGAATAAATTACATAATATTTTACATTTAAAATAAAATTATTTTTAAACCTTTTAGTCAATCTTTAAATAAAAGCTTGTTTTAAAAATGTTTTTTTTTACGTATATTTGTTTAATTCTCTTTAATCAAGAAATTCAAGACCAAAAAGCAATTACGTGAGCTACACATGTGTGCTAAATGTCGACTGAATTGGGCAGTTCTAGGCCGAGGCCCCAGTCCCCCTAAGTCTGTAATTGCTTGAGCATACCGCAGTACTGTGTTGTTATCGGGGGTTATATGTGTACTAACTGATACTAGCCCGCTTCGCTGGGAAGACGATAATATTATATTTTGGAACCTAAACGTAAAATATCAAGAACATTTTCAATTTTTAAGCGATAATGAAAATCTAAATTTAAAATTTAGGAAATAGATTGTCTGAGATAATGGCTATGCAGAACTTTTTAGTGGTATTTCGCTTATTTATATATATATAGATTGTCTTGCGTGTGCTCTACTCCGTAAAAAGTCGCCATTTTAGTATTTTTCAAAATCCTGCTAAGTTCTGGAGCTAAATTACACTTTCACCAACCTTGGAGTTCCACATTGATTTATTTCTATCTCTAAATATGTACGTTTCCTATTTTCGACAAGTACGGAATTTCACATAAAGAGCCCCTTCGCCAAAATCTTGCCAATCCTCTTGCAGGGCTTCAATATTAAATTATTTGGTATTTTTTCCATTTCGCTCGAGCAAATCTCACCAAGTAAACGTAATTGGTGATAATACACAGTATACTTTAAAAATATATAAATTCCGTTTGGCGTCGGTCATGTCATTTTTGGCGATAAAGTCGCTGAAAATAACATAACCTACGGATAAGAGTAGATTAACGGATGAAAATTACATTTTGGATAAGAGTTCCGTAAAATCCGTTCTCAGTGAGCGTCTATATCGCAAAATGAGTAACTATGCTAAATTTCAAGTCAATCGGTTGTATAGTCTTAGACATCTAGTGATGAGTCAGTCAGTGGTATTTCGCTTATATATATATAGATGAAAAATTTCAACTCGATCGGATGATAGGAAAAAAGGTTCCAACTCGAGTACAAATTTTGAACTGGAAAGACATTCATACAAAACGTATGAACATTGCAAGTCAAAGAAAAGCTTGTAAAAATGAAATATTTAAGATTTTTTTTTTTTAAAGAAAAGAGTGAAAAATAGTTCAAGCCTAATATCTATGACGAAGTTTTGCCAATATTTTTAAAAATGATAGAGAAGAAAAAAAAACTGATTTTTTTTTTAAAAAATATTATATCGAGAAAGAGCCTTTAATTTTGACGCTGACATCTATTACGAATTTTTTCCTCCTCCAAAATTAGGAGTATTTTTGAAATCGATTAAACGGTTATAGTTTGAATTATTTTTGTTTTGCGTTGTTAAATAAAACCATTATAAAATCAAAAGTTTTGCACACATTAATGACGCGAAGTTATTTCTTAAGGAAAGGAAAAACCAGAGAAATATTGGTGTGAAATTCCCTATTTTCTTGGAATGATTATTAAAAATAATTACACAAACGTCCAATAATATAACAGTATATAGCTTCTTATAGGTTATTGGAACGTGCCTTTGAGTGCTGTGAGTTGTCAATACTTATAATGGTTGCGGTAGCCTAGTGGTCATGTTTACGGATTCGGGGCCAGTGTCGTTTTCGTCGAGTCGCAGGTTTGAATCTTGATTCCATTGAAGACCCGCCATGCAGCGGTGCTGATGCACGTTGAATCTAATCAAGGTCTTAAGTCCTCCCAATGGCGTGGAAGTTTGGAGAGGGAGGTGCTAGAGCTCAGATGTTACCCTAATCACTTGACCGAGGCTCAAACTTGCGAGGTCCGTCACAGATAGCCTTTTCGGATGTTAATAATTAATCAATCAATCTAAAGTCAATGTCTATAAATTAATAAAATTCGAAACATGTACTTCAAACTGTCACTTTTTTTATTCTTAGTGAAGTGCATTTCGTAGGAGATCAGAAGGAAAATGAGGAAGTGTTTAGAGAGTAGTCAGATTTTTGTTTTTTGACAAAATGACCGAAACTAATAATGGATTTGTATTAACTTTTGAGTGAAGCTTGGCAATTAGGAAGCCGAAACAAACCGGATACTAAACAGTGGAAAGGGACCAGATTTCAGTCCGGAAAGAGTGAGTTTCATCATTTGTGTTCCATTTCGAAAGAGGTATTCCAACTATAATATGCGTCGACGATTTCAATACATGGATGGATGCGTTTAAATGGATCCAATGAAGTTTGAATTTTATTCAATGTGGAATATATATCACTATATAAGTAAGAAAACAATCGTTCTTTTTCGTTTATCTGGGTTTTTTTTACCACTTTTTCCTTAATTTTCTTCAAAAATATTCATACATTTTGGAGATGTATCTCAATTACAACGTATTAAAAGAAGAAATGCAAATCGAGTCTTGTAATCATATTCAAACAAAAAGAAACCACCTGAACCTTAGTGAAATTAAAATTCTCTCCCTGTGAATAGTGCAATATTGGTAATTTATTCGAAGAATAGAAAAATAATTATTCGTGACTATTTTACTTAATATTCGAGTAATTTAATTGAGGAATCTAAATAATTATGTTCGTGATTTATGCAACTTGGAGCATGTGCCTGATTCGGAAGATTTATCTGTGATCGCAATAAAAAAATCATATATATACGTCAGCGTATGTATGTTTTAGAGGAAATAAAACAATTATCACAAATGTAGTTGTTGAATGAAACAATTCTTTCAGAGTATCAGAATATTTTTTTTTGATGGCTCATTGAAAATTTATTGATCAACATAAATCTATTCATAGATATTAATGATTAATTAGTAATGGTTATTAATATGAAAAAAGTACACGTTAGACTTTTTTCAATCCTGAGGATTGTTGACATTTGCCCTTGAACTTCAACCCGCCTATATCCGTCTTCGAATGAATCTCAAATGATTTTTTTTTACTTCACATTATTCTTTAATGACAGATAATCATAACATATAAAGACTTATTTTAACACATGACATGATCGTCCATTCAATTTCCATTAAATTTTAATAATGCATCTCCTCCTTTCCATAACTGGAAGACCTTTTTCAAAAAAAGAGCAAGTTTATATTCTTTCTATATTGCTGGAAAATTTAATTCTGAAAACTTAATTCTACTTAAAAATATAGAAAGGTATTATGTGAAGTGAGAAACTTTCCACACTCTCATACAATAAAATTGAATACACGGTGTTATTCAAAATGATTCATTCGATTTCAAAATACTATATTTTCAGAAATAAACGACACAGAATGATGAGAAGCACATGAATACAAAGGAAAAATGTGAAAAAAATAGATGACCCTCGTGTGTTCTTTGTTTTAGAGGCTTTCGTGAAGCAACCTCGTCGTGGACCATGTGACATGATGTTACACAGCTGGCCACCAAAGTCACCTGATGTGGACCCATACGATTTCTTCCTTTGAGGGTTTGTAAAAGATGAAGTACATGCTCTACCATCACTCCCACATTTATGCGAACTTAAACAAGGATTTCTATTGTTGTGTAATCCATTACCTCTGACACTCAACAACGTGTTTGGCAGAAATTTACATATCGAATGAACCTTACACGTGTAACTATAGGAAGTTATATCGAACGCTTGTAAAACAAACTTTCATATTTTCCTTTGCATTCATGTGTTGCTTATCACTCTGTGTGTCGTTTATTTATGAAAATATGGAATTTTGAAATCCAGTGATTCATTTTAAATAACCCTGTATTTAAGTAAAAATATATCATAAAAGGAGAAGAGTTGTAAAAAAAAAATCATGGATCAAACACGTGAATAAAATACGAGGGTTGCTATTTATATTTCTGTCCTAATAATGAAAAAACAAATATGTAGGATCGAAATTGGTTTTATTGTTTTTCAAAATATTCTCCATGATGATCAATACACTTTTGCATGCGTTTGAACCAATTTTCAAAGCACTTTTTCCAGTCCGATTGAGGTAACTCCAAAACATGCGTTTTGAATGCATCAACCGCTTCTTCGAGGGTCGAAAATCGTTGTCCACGTAATTTATTTTTGATGTGTGGGAATAAGAAGAAGTCATTGGGTGCCAAATCAGGGCTGTACGGCGGATGACCCATCAGTTCGATCTTTCGCTCCGTCAGAAATGCCTTTGTTTGAGTCGATGTGTGAGAGCTCGCATTGTCATGATGAAGAATGATTCGCCTGTTCTTCTGCTTTTTTCGAATTTCTCCGATGACTTCTGGCAAACAAATGGTCGTGTACCATTCAGAATTGACCGTCCTGCGTTGCTCTAACGCCACTGTTGCCACATGACCGTTAATGCCGAAGAAACAGGCAATCATTTGTTTCGATGTGCTTCTTCCTCGAACAACTTTTGTTGGTTTTGCCTCATCTTGGAAGACCCATACAGTTGATTGCTGTTTTGTTTCCGGCTCATATGCATAGATCCATGATTCGTCACCTGTGTAGATGTTATACACAGCCTTTGATGTACCTTGAATGTATTTTTCCAACATTTCCTTGCACCAATCGACACGAGCCTTTTTTTGAGCGTTTGTCAGATTATGCGGGATCCAACGCGAACAAATTTTTTTTACGCTCAAATGTTCATGCAATATTTTATTGATGCTAGTCATACTAATGTCCAAAGACGCCTCTATCTCACGGTATGTCACATGACGATCTTGCTTTATCAGTTCACGCACAGCATTGATCTTTTCTGGCACAACAACGGATTTTGGACGACCTGCACGGGATTCGTCCTGGATCGAACATCGACCACGATTAAACTCGTTATACCAATTTTTTACAGTGCTGTAGGATGGCGCTTTATCGCTGTATAAAGAATTAAGTTCATCGAAGCACTCTTGTCTTGACAATCCACGTCGAAAGTTATGAAAAATAATGGCACGGAAATGTTCACGATTCAATTCCATTTTTTGACAGAGAAGAACTTTTCAATTTACTGTCAACAACACAAATAAAGCTATAATGGTAAATCGTTTGCTGAATTTATGTTTAAAAATATCAAACTTTCGATTAAAATCGTCTGCGGTCGCCTAGCAACACTTACTGTTGCCAAGGCCAGAAATATAAATAGCAACCCTCGTAAAAGGGAAAAGTAATTTTTATAGTGAGATATATATTTAAATCATGCTTTATGTAGAAGAGTGTTTATTCTAGATGGAGGATGAATTGTTGAGTTCAACTCAAAGTATTCAAAACGAAATTTTAGACAAAATTCTTATCAATGTGGAACAAGTTTTTCAGTTAGAATTTTGAAAACTTTATACCCAAACCATCTCTGGCATTTTAAACATATCTGTCACATAATCGAAGGCAGCTGTGTTGTCAAAAACACATTATAAATAAAATAAAACAATTACGTTATTTTAAAAAAATTTTCTGAAAAACTGTTAAAACGATTCTTGCATTATTAGAATACGTTGCACAGACATTAGATTTTGTGAAAAACAATTGGTTTTATCATTGTATAATTTTCAGCTTAAAATTTGGCATCAAAAAGGTAAAATATATTTTGTCAAATATATTTTGCGTTTCGAATGCATCATTTCGAAAAATGTTGTTATAAAAATTATTTTCTAATGCAAAATTAAAATTTAGAAGACATATTCCATTCTTGTTTTTTGGGAATAATTTTTATCTATGCAATTTTTGTTGCAGGTATATTACATCTGTCTTTTATTCGCCTAATATGTTTTCTTTTTAAAAAGTCACTGAACTACTATTTAAAACAAATAAAACATCCCAACAGGGTAAAATTGACAGTGTGAGTGAGTGTGTCGTCATCATTCCTCATTCATCATGTGAATCAATCTCAAGACAAATGATGAAACTGTAATTTAGTAACTAAATAGCTCGAGCAAATATCATTATGTAAATGGTAAAGAAAGATCCCAGAGATGTCTACTAGATTAGCGATAGTGTTTAAACTAAGTTAATTGATCAGACTACTATACATCAGTAAAGTATAACTCAAAGGGTTTAGTCAAAATACCTACTAGGTACGTGATTTGAAAGCATAATTTTGAGAGACATCATTAGATGTTAAGAACCTAAGAGGTTGTTCTCAAATTTTCACTCGTTGTAGAAACAAAAATGACTCTGTTATATGGGATGAAAAATGATGCCCGGGACAATTTTGTTGGGATGAAGGGTAACATAATTTAATGGATAGTCGAATACTAGTTATGATGACTTACTGAATTCATCATATTGGTCCCACCGCAAAAACTTTGAAGATGTGTGGCCTGGTTGTCCCTGTAGGCAGGATAAGAGTTATTAAAGATGTGTAGCCTAACTATCCTTTAGGAAAGATAAGATTTATAAAGTATGACTGTTTTTACTCATAAAAACCGAAGATCATGTACTCTGCCATGCAAGATTTTTCTTAATTTCGAGGTATAATTGTAATTTATTGATTGGTTGTGTAATAACGTCGCACCTAAAAGCAACACTGGGGCTACTGACGGCGGACATCGTGATTTTGAATCAAGATCAAGTGGCAATACCTAGTTGGTATCGCAATCTTCAAACTTGTACACCACACCAACGGGAAGATTTGAAGCCTCGACATATTTAACATGCACCAGCCGCGTTACAAGGCGAGTCTTTTGTGAAATCAGGTCTCGGACCCTCGACTCGATGGAAACAGTTCTGCCGCTAGTTCGCGAAAAAAATCGCTAGGGTTTGATAAAATATAAAGCAAAATTCCCAGCAAATTTTTAAAAAATGAATAAATGAATAAAACATTGAGAAAATTCTTTTTAGTAAATAGGAATAAATACATTTATTCAAGTCTTGATAGTAATATTAACAGAACATTAAAGTTAATGTACTTTATTTTCCTATTATCTGATTTCAATTTAAGTCGTATGCATATTTTCTAATGGATCACAGATATTTATTGTTGTTATTATTAACCACCAAAGGAGCTATTGTTTTAGTTAATGACAAAATAGTCCCTCCTCACTTTTCAAAATTATATCGTAAAAGATTTTGCGTATAAGTTTGATGTCTAATTTCACCAGTAATGAACTTCATTTTCAAAAATATATAAAAATAAACTTCTCTTAAATTTTTTTTAATTGGATCGAAATAAAGCACATATAAAAATTAATTCAATTTGAGACAACAATTATTATATTTAAGTAAGTATATTCAATTTAATAATTTATCGTTTACTTTAATTTTAAAATTTCAGAAAATAATATTACTGTCTATTTCAAAGTTTTATCGTTTTCTTTAATTCAAATATTTAATTGAATAAGTAAGTAATTAATTTTTAAAAAGTTAACATCTTTAGTGGCGAAATTTGTTCTTTGCAATGCATTCTATAGAATAATTTCTGTTTTTCGAATTGTTATTATTATTATTTGAGCTCTGAAAGCCGCATAAAATTGTATAAGTCCAGCAATTGTTTTCGGAATAGTTATGCATATGCTAGCTTTTTATGTGTACTCTATTTTTCAGACTTTTTGATAAAATGTCGCTGTATTTAAAAAATATCAAATGATGAGTTTGCCAATTTGGAAATAACATGTAATCAATTAAGTTACATTCTTTATAAAGTGATTTGTTTAATATATGCTGGCAAGTAATATCTTTTACTGCTTTTAGACTACTATTAAAATCGTCATTGATGTACTTTTGAAAAAGGGAAGAAATTTGATAATATTTTGTCCTCACACAAGGTTGGTTTTCATTGCTAATCCGTGAATGCTTTTGGACAGAGTCATGGAACAAATTAAAATCGGATCCGAAATTGCAAAAATCTCGTGCGGCCTTCTGAGTCTAACCACCTGTCTCTTCGACTTTAAGATCTATAGTGATTCCACAATTTGCTTTCATGGCCTAAAAATCATCACTTTATACGCTAAGCAAATTTCAAAAATTAGATGCTGGTACTACTATTAGCTTCATCAACCGAGCATAACTAAAAAAATAGACGTGTTAGAGTCTTCAAATCGAATGATTCCAGATCTATTGTAAGCATTTCTTATGTAAAGAAACCCCGCAGGTTTTAATTACAGAATGCACTTTTTAAATTTGATATCAATGTGGAATTATCTGAATTTAACTAAGATTGTAAAATTTAATTTTTTCAATTACTAAATATAGCAGTTAGAAAGGTACAGAAATGAGAAAATGATGTTTTATATATTATCGTTAATCTGCATTCATCAGTTAAGATAATGCATTACTTCATAGTTTGGCTAACAAAAACTTTCTTTCAAGTTACATTAACTATTTCAAAAACCCTAAAAAAATAATTTTAACTGATGAAATTATATTATAGGTTCTGATAAAAGCTTCCATTTTATTGTCTAAAGTGTACAATTTTTTTTATCAATGCTAACATCTTATTCATTAATTATTACTTTTTGTTATTAATAGCTAATTTAATGTTTGATATTCCTAGTTTTACAGTGGTAAATAAATTTTTCATTAAACTGTGTCTGTCATAGGAGTGAGAAAATTTTCCAATTTGTAAAAGGTATATTATATTATTTAATGTCTAATAAAGTCGCATTAAATTTTATGTTTGATAAATAGCATCTAAGGAAAAAATCTTTGAGAAATTTAAAAATGTGTATATTTTTTTAATACTTTGTATTACCTTGTATTAAGTATCAGTTTGGCACAAATGTTTTCCCTTTCGGATAGCTAGAACCTTGAAATTTTGAACACAAGACCAGTTTGGTTGATAATACAAGGTTCAAAATATATAACTACAAAAATTATATATATATATATATATATATATATATATATATATATATATATATATACGGTCTAAAACGGTAGAAACGGTCTAAAAAGTATAAAATAATTTTTCTTCGGCCAGTCAGAAATTAAATAAAAATGTACTGAAAACGACACTTTTATCACCCTCTTAAATAATAATGAAAAAAAGCGAAGATTTCTCAATCTTGTTGAACATTTTGGACTAAAAGCAGAAAGTGATGTGGTCAATTACCAAGGTTAGATAATTAGACAGGTGAAGTGCTCGCAACACTTCATATTTTAGTCTAAAATTTTCATCTGGATTGAAAAATCTTCACTTTTTTTTATTTATAATGGAGGTAAACCCACGTTTTCAGTAATTTTCATTTAATTACTGATTGGCTGAAAAAAAAATTATTTTTTACATTTAAGCTCCCCCCACCCCATTTTTTGCCACATAGAAATTTTTTTTAAAATTATATATATATATATATGTCTTAAGGCTATGTATTTCCATAAATTAGTTTTAAAACTTTTAATCTTAATCAAACATAGTCAACAAAAGTTTCAGTCTCTTTAAATAGAGAAAATTTATTTAGAATAAAAATAATATGAATTTAGAAGTTTTGGAAACGAGCAGTTCCAAAATGAGAGTAAATAACATATTAAAAGTGAAGTTGTCGCTGAAACTTACTCAATATTAATTTATTGTTGAATCATAAACTAAGAAAAAAAAGAACTATATGGATAAAATGAAAGAATTTCTGTTACAGTAATTATATTCACTCAAAAGATAACTTTTTAAAAACATGTAAACATTAAACACACATAAACTAACGTAACTTTTTTACGATGAAAGAATTTTAAAAATTTCCTTTAAGTTAAACAATTTTAAACTTTTAGATTTAGCTTTTAATTTTATGCATGGAAATTAAAAACTTAAATTCTTTTGCAGATACAGTCATCAACAAATTTTCCATGCAAACCGAATACATCGTAATTTATACATTATCCTTATAAAAATGCATTAAATTTTAAATTTCTTGCTCTAAAAAATGTTCCTTAAAAGTCGGTTTGAAATAATCACGTTTTCAACTTGTTCCTGTGACAATCTCTCCGTTAATCAATGTAATTTTGAGAAGAAAAAAAATTAAAGAGAAAAGAAAGAAAAAAAAGTTTGCATTACACGGTTGGTTCCTTCGTTAAATACATACATCAAAGTTTCTCAGGGGCTGTTTTAAATGACACTTCATCGAGTATTCCCATGACATAACACAATCCATCGAGTTACATGCAGAACTGCACACAACTCGATTTTAGTGTGAAACCATCTCATTACGAATATTTCTCATTATCATAATTGCTGTAAAAATTGAGGACTTAATCTTGATAAAGCTTTTTCCATCGCTTTTTTTTACCACGCGTGCTACAACACATTTCGGACTACACCAATAATTAAGTTATTTGTCTTCACACTGATTTTGCACCTGTGAACCTTGTACTTAACCACGCAGAGAGCCTCAAAGCTCGCTTTAATAACTACCATAAGGGTCTTTGACAAATCGAAAACTTTTCTTAATGTTACCTGTCTGAATCTCTCATCTTAATGTTTTTGTCCCAGGCCTTCAGATGGCTCCGATACTGTGCTGGATGGATCTGTAATGGAGTGTAAAAGGTTTTTCGACATCATTTGGCGTGTAATAGTGATGGCTTTATTAAGGATTGTTTTGTCACAGAAGTTATTTCTCATGGTTCGTAATTGGTATGTTCTCGGCAGTGATAAAAGGGAAATAAAATGGTTGTAATTGCTGATGATTTTTCTGGGAGAAATGAAATGACTTGTTACTGAACTGGTTTTGGCTTGTTAATTTATTAAGTGGCGACAAGTGATATCTTAATCATAGTTAACGAGACCCTATGAATTGCATTCGTAAAGAGCAGCTTACCAAAATATATATATATATATATATATATATCGTAAATATTTGAGAAACAGCAATAAGATTTCGAATAAGTTGCAAAATGAAACTGATTTAAGTTCAATTAATCTTTGTTTTAGCAATTTTTCGAAATCTTTGTTTTAGAAACTTAGATATCAATCGTTACGTATTATGCTCGAATAACAGAAAGAAATTATTTCAATTTAGTTTTTAAATAATATTTTTTTGTATAAACTGGTGAAAAAAGTTAATGAAAATAGTGTCTTTTTCAATATTCTAATTGCGATTTTCAGTTATTTTTATGTATGTATCTATTTATTCATTATTAATTTTTATTTATTTATTATAAATTTAAAACCTTTCTGATTATGAAGTCAATTATAATTTTTTCGATATAAATAATTTATTCGTCTTAAAAATTACTTTGGGAAAAAGAATATTTATTCGTTTAATTGTGATTCTCGAATTTATTGATGCCTGATGTTTGGATTGAAATAAAGGCACAGAAAAAAAGAGAAAATTTCAAGAATTATTTTTAAAGCATTCATAATATGTATTCCTTTCGATTTCATGTATATTTTTTTTTAATACGGTTATTCAAAAAAATTTTTAGATTTAATCCCTAAAACATCTAGTTCATACATTAGATAAATTGAATATCTGTCTGAAATCGTATAACAATAAATTGAAAATAACTTTATTTTTATTTAATAGAGGTTTACATTTTTTAATACCTATATGTAAAATAGCAATATACATATAACAATACGTTTGCTATTTTCTATGAAAATGCCGATTATGCAAATCCGTGTTATACGAAGGGGAAAAAGTTAGTGCAATAAAGGCGGTTAGGTTCCAAAAATTAAGGAATAAAAAAACATATTTTCGCATTTTTAATAATTAGGAGAAATATATTTATTAAAACACAATTTTATCGAAAGTATTGTTTTTTAATATACATTAAATATTTTTTAAGAATAGTAATAATATAAAAATATATTAAGAGCCTTTGGAGATTTTCTCAGTTACTGGTGCTGGAACGAGAGAAGTCATACTTGCATACTTGCGGAAATAAAACAATCGGCCTTAATTTGTATGTATAGGATTTACAAATAAATTAAACTTTGTATCTCTAATTTTAAGTTCATTTTTTATTAAGTTCAGATTGTTGTTTCGTTTACAGTCAAGTGTTTGCGATTTTTACGTTTTCTCTCTTGTGAAGCCGATCCAGAAAAGAATAATTCTTTTTTTTTTAAGCGAGTTCAATGACCTTTAAAAGTGTGTGTGTGTTTTAAAAAATTCCTGCCAGACAATAGTTCAAGATTACCGTTTAGTTCACAAAAAGGAAATATACTATTACCATTTCTAAAAAGAAGGAGGAATACGTACCCGTGAAAACACAAAGATTTTAAGACAAACTCTAAATTCACGAAGCTTTAAAAAATACTTAATGATCCTCGAATAAATTCGATATAAAATTTTAGTAAATTTTTAGTTTCTATGTGCAAATTTGATACGAAATGGACGTCCAAAAGAAAATTTTCCAATGAGATATGTGTGTATATTTAAAAGTTCTTATTCCCTATGTGTTGTACAGAGATTTCCCCCTAATGTCGAGAGATAATTTTACTTTTAAAATCTTTAAACTTTGCACGCACCTCGGCAAACCTCGGCTTTGTTTCTCTCTAACACGGTTCGAAAATCGAATTTAGTTTTTATTAAAGTCGCACTAGAAGCAACAAGAGGGATATTGGCGACGGACCTTGTAATTTTGAACCACGGTCAGGTGACGAGGACGACACCTGAGCTGGCACCCCCTCTCCTAACATCCACACCACACCAACAGAAGGACTTTGGGCCCCGACAGATTTAACGTGCATCAGCCCCGACTACACGGCGGGTCTTTGGAGGTCAAGGATCCAACCCGCGACTGAAGGAAAACCGCCGGGCACGAATCCGAAACCTTGACCACTAGGCTACCGCGGGCACTCCAGAATCGAACCATGTTTAAGTGAAACCGTTTCTAGGGTGACCGTGGTTGCCTGATGATCATGGTCGCAGATTCGTGGCCGACTTTGTTTTTGTTAAGTAATGGTTTCGAGCTCTGATGCCACTAAAGACCTGACGTGAAGTGGAATGGGTGTACATTTTTTCGGGTCGAGGTCCGAAATTCTTCTGGTGGAATAGTGTAGAAGTTTAGAGATGGAGATGTTAACGCAGGTGTCGTCCTCATCACTTGACCGAGGCTCCAAATTAAGAGGTTCTTCGCCCTTAGCTTTCAATTTGCTGCTTAATGCGACCATTAAGCAATCTAATCTGCTTCTAGTATCCCGTTTTGTATGAGTTTATTTCTATTCTCGAACCGTGTAATAGAAGTGCCGTGTTATGGGGGGGGTTACTTATATATTAAAAATATGTAGATATATGTAATTGGCATAAATTTTTAGGACTTTATTTTGAAGTATTAGTAATAATTTATTTTGGTATGTTTAAAAATACTGATTTTTCTGCTCTTTATTTTTAAAACAGCAAAGTTAACAATCTGGAAAAAAGATATTAAAAATTAAAATTACAAAATTAAACAAACATTGTTGATTATAAATTATTTTTAAAATTATGACAAATATGTTTTGAATTCCAGTTTTCAAAAGCTGGAAATATTTTAACCAAAATAATGTATTTGGGGGGCTTATTAACTAGAATCTTAAGTTCAAAGAAACAAATAAGGACTGAATCCATATATGTTTTAAGTTTTTAGAACATTTAAATTTTAGTAGCTTAAGGATATTACATAACACTGATTTATTACCATTTATTGTGGAAGAAGTGTTAAGCTGAGCATAACTGTGTGCTCCAGAAATCTAGTTCCTCATTTTCAAATATATTGCACCGTGCAGTGAAAAAGACATCGGGGAATTTATTTTCGAAACTAATGATGTATTGTCTGACCTTCCTTTAGCTAAGTAGTTATACTAGATCAACCTGATGATTTTGATATCGTGTTCCTAAATGAAAAATTTGGCTGTTTTTAAATATCTGATGAAATATCTTTTTCGGTAGGTTCAAACAACTTCTACACCAAGTCCATTCAATCACTGTAGTGGAAGTTCTGAAACATCCGTGATTTTAGCAATAAAAATTGTCTCTAATGTATCGAGTGATCTATAATGTATACTTTGGGTATAGTAGTTACGAAATCGCACGACAAAAGTGTGTTTTAAGCGATTTTTCAGAATCATTATTGACGTAGAATTCGAAGGAGATGAGAAATCATTTTAATATGCGAATTTATTTATGTGTTCTCAATTTTCTTAGATCTGGTATTTGTATAAATAGCTATTCATTTTTTGGAGTGTAATGACAATTTTAGTGCCGTCTTCTTATCCAATTTTTCTTCAACTGAATCTTCTCAGAAATGAATTATTTGCATTTATTTAGTTTTGGCAGATTTCTTTTAGTTTCTCATTTAAACTGAGATTATATGATTTTTAATTTAAGTTTCATTCCTATTCAAAATTATGAAGTAATCTTTACGCGAGAATTATTGTCATGCCAAAATTTGTGCGTATCGGTCCTTTGCATTTACCCACTAAGTAACGTCGCATTCAAGCGTAGTATTTTGTCGAAATTGAAGAAGTCTGTTTTGATAATCTGAAAGAGAAATTAACTTTTCTTTTTGTTTTATTTTTCTCGTTATTTCTTTAAACAATGAAGTGTAAACAGGACTTATGCCTTGGGGCCGCGGTAGCCTAGTGGTCATGGTTTCGGAATCGTGAACGGCGGTTTTCGTTCAGTCACGGGTTCGATCCTTGGCCGCCAAAGACCCGCCGTATAGAAGGAGCTGATGTACGTTAAATCTGTCGGGGACCAAAGTCCTCTCGTTGGCGTGGTGTGGGTGTTAGGAGAGGGGGTACCATCTCAGGTGTCGTCCTCGTCACTAGACCGTGGTTCAAAATTACGAGGTTCGTCGCCAATAGCCCTCGTGTTGCTTCTAGTGCGACGTTAATAAAAGCTAAACTAAAAACTAAGCCTTAATTGTTTTGCACTTATCTGGTTCAAAATTTATCTATGAATATATAATTATTTTTATTATGTTTTGTCAAAATCAAAATTGTTTGAACGGGAAATTTGAGCAATCCTTTGGAGTAAAACTTGAATTCGGACTAAGCTGTAGTTTTTTCAGAAAATAATAGTGCTTTTTTTTATTACTGACTGCTCGATCTTTTAATTTCAGGAAACAAAATTAATAGTTAACTAACCCTTTACGGTCGAAAGACTGTATTATGGAGACACGTCCGTTATTTCTTATATACATAGAAGATTCGTTTTTATAACGCAAGATAGATACGAGCAGTCTTTTGTGGGTTAGAGGTTTGAAAAATTGATGCTGATATTTTGTACTAAAAAGTATGGAAAGAAAAACGGAAAACACCTTTAAATCAATAGTTCCCAAACTTTTTTTTAACTCAAGGCACCCTTTTTGAAGCGAAGTTTTCCCTTGGTGTCCTTACCCTTTGTAAAAACGCGGCTAAACATAAATAAGTAATAAAAGTATGAGATCCCGCAGTGTCCTTGTGAAGAAGCCCCGTCGCATTCTTTGGGAACCATTGCTCTAAATCATTTCAAATTTGTAAAGCTATATCATTAGATGATGCAAAGAAACATCAACATCTTGTTCAACATGTCTTGGGAACCTTTCTCTAAACTTTAGGGACCGGTTTGATAAACGTCATCCTGTGATAGATTATAATAATTTAGTAACAATGGAGACAACATCAATTATCGTGTTTTTTTGCACATGTGCTAACATATTGTTCTTTTGAGAAAATGGTGTCAACAAAAATGCGTGGGCATAAAATAAAAGATACATGGTGTTAGGTTCAAAAGATTTACATTATAATGCATTATGGCTTTTTTTTTAATTGTATATAGATTCCTTAAGTTATATTTAATTTAGTATTTCATCGTCTGCTTTTATTTTAACATCTGAACAGAATACTATTGTCTATTTTTATAATTCATTATTTGCACATATGTATTTTTTCTTAATATTTAATAAAACAATTGATTTTTATGGCAGAGAGAATCGTTTGTTTTTTTATTCTTTTTGTTGTTAACATTGACAACGTTTTTGCACTTAATAATGTTTTGCTGTGGAAAATAAAATATGCATTAGGAATTTGGGAGAAGATATTATCTTTTCTTGTAGTAATTCCTTCTGTGGAGCCTGGGGCGCGGAAGTACATTAATTGATATTTATTTTGAATAATTTTTATTTTTCGAGATTACAACAGTAAAAAGTACATTACCACGTGTTGAAATGAAATTAGCAAATCCAGTTTCAATCTCTATATTTTTATTTATTTTTGACTCTTTCCTATAATCAAGTTCAAGTTCAAGCATTTTTTTTGTTTCGTTTTATTATCATGTATCTCTGAAGTAGTTTAAGGACATATTATAGAGTAATTATATAATATCTCTATGATTATTATATAATTTTTTAAAATAACCCCAAAAGAGTGAGTACAGTTAATATTTCTTTTCGGAAAACAAAACAGTAATGAGTCAATATTCTTTATTTTTAAGTTCTGAAAACAAAAATATTCTACACTTAAAAGCGTCACACAACTAGTAGTAAAAAGCTATAATGTGACACTCTGAGCAAGGTTATTATTACATAAAAATTTAATTATTTTGTTTATTATTTCAAGTAAAAAGATTTTTGACATTAATTTTCCTCTTAATAAAGTTAATGACAAAAATCATTACAAGTCATTTCATGCTGATTTAAAAATGAAACCTTTGACTTATTGTTGCTTTCATCTAGAAAAACAAAAGAAAATGAAGTCAAATTAGGAGCATTGGAAGATTGATTGATTGTTTTGTGGGATATAAAGCAACAATGACTATTATAGGAGCATGGGAAGCAATATGAAGAAAAAAAAATTATTTTAAATATTTGGTGAAAAAAAATTATTTCATTTGATTTCAAAATTGAAGTAAGACATACTTCTTTTCAGTTTTTGAAAATAATTTTCTCTGGATATGGGGGAATTATTTCACTTATCTGGTTCTAATGTCCTGCATATGCAGAAAACTTGAATCACTTTTCGGGTGTTTTCAAAAAGTGATGTAGTATTTTTTTCAAATTTCACACTTTGTAGCTGGATAACAAATTTTCAGGGGATGTTCAAATTTTATTCCGTAAATGAATTACAAATTGTGCGTGTGTGCGTGAAAAGTGTCTACGTGACTCTCCCTGCAAAAAAACATAAACTTCGCGTTATGTAGCACTTTGTATCTTTTCCCAAATAAAATTTTTGAATTCTCTTTTTTTTTTTTTTTTTTTTTTTTTTTGTGAGAGATTAAATCAGTTTTGCTTGGCCTTGCCATAGATGTGTAAAAATTTATTACCTCAATACGTTCAATATAAAATAACCCTTGTCCTTGAAAAGTAAAGTGCACATTCCCCTTTTTTTAATATTGGACATTTTACGACGACCGGCAATAGAAATATAACAATATCAACTTTTATGAGCACTGGCTACCGTCTGCAATAATTGTGTTAAATCCCTAGTACGGCTAGGGACAAAGCCGACATTTATTTACGAGTGTCAAATTCACCAGACAAATTCAAGGTCGCCAGAAACTACACCTTCCCTTTCCACATTTACGATTTCAATAATAATATCTCTAAAAAGTTTATAATCCGAACTCTAACGAAGCTACGTCACCCCTAACAAAAGAATGCCTCAAATTATGGCCCAGGGAACAGGCACTCCCACAACTTTTGAAAAGCCACCTCACCATCGTAAAGTTGCCTGAGATCTTTATTTCATCTTCAAAATAGAATTCGCTTTGGGGGTTTCGTGTCGGAGGTATTTAGGCCTCCTCCCCTCTGCGTAAAGGGGATAATGGGATGACCTCAGCATCGGGGGGTTTTCAGTCGTAAGATTCTTTTTCGCTTGATGGGTATCAACCCCCCTTGAGATGGACTTTGTCTACTTTATCGTTTATGAATCTGCCACCCGACCAGCAAGTTGATCGTTTATCTGAGTTGATGTAAAACGACGATGAATGCTTGTCTCGGATGTCTTGAGTGTTACTTGTATGAGAAAATAACGTTTTCTGTTTTCTTTTTTGATGGAAGTGACCTTGGCAGGTCTTCAACGTCTTGTATGATGCACCTTTATTTTATTTTATTTATTTTTTATTTTATGAATGATGAAGAATTTTCCATGTCGTTTTTTAAATTTATTCTTGGCCGATAGCGTAACCAAAGCATTTATTATTATTATTTGCTCTTTCATTCATAACCTTGGAAGGAATTAAAATATTCGTTTTTAGAACGAAATGTATGCTTTTCATAGAGTTCGTTCCCTCCCCACAACTCCCCCTCCTCACATACTTCATCTGAATCTCAGAAAAAATGACTTTAGTTTCTCCTATTTTTTCCCCCTTCCTTACTTCCTTTCATAGTGTTGTCATAATTTTCACGATAAAGATTGGATTTCGTAGAATTAAATGACATATTTGTTTTCGTAAATTACACTTAACATATTTAGGTTTCTTTATTTAGCTGACTTTATTCTTTGTAATGTGCTTTATAAAAGAAGTCTTAATTGATTTTAAATAATGCCTTTATTTGGAATTAATTATTTTCTTGACTTATTTTTATAACATACATTCTCTGCTATCTATTTCGTACGATACGATAGTGATTCAAAAAGTACCAGTTTTTAATGACAGATGGCGTTCCTGTGAAAAGTTAGTGTTACTAATGTGGGCTGCTGTCTTTCGAAGGGTGTGAAAACAAATTTGACACAGATTTATAAGTTAGTTTTGATTTGGTAGCCTTTTGCTGCATCGAGTTGTCACTGTTTATGAGCCCTGGATTCCTCCTTATGCACCGAAAGCCAAACAACAATCGATACAGTGTGTTACTTCCAGTGAATCTTCTTCTTCAAAAAAAGGCGAAGACAGTCTCATCGACCTGAAAAATTATGGCGACGATATTTTGGGATACGAATGGCATAACATTCATGAATTCCTTAGAAAAAGGAAAGAACTATCATTGGACAATACAACAAAGAATTTACCCTGCTTCGCATTCCTATCACGTGTATTTTTTTAATCGTCCGTGGACGCAGTAGCCTAAAAGGCGTGGTCGCGGACTCACGGAAGGCGTTGTTTTCGTCGAGACGTGGATTCGATTCCTGATGCCACTAAAGACTCTTCGTGCAGCGGAGCTGATGCATGCTAATTCTGTTATGACTCTCAAGTTCTCCCTTTGGCGTGATATGAAAATATGGAGACGGAGGGGCCATCTTAAGTGTCGTTTTCATCTATTGCCCCCGGTTCAAAATTACGAGGACCGTCGCCAACTGTTCTGTTGCTTCTCATTGGGACGTTAATAAGTAAACACATCACATTTTGAACCGTAAATTATAATTTTTCTAATATTATAATGGCTAGTATTGTTTTGCAGTAAGTTAAAGTTTAGTTACAGTATACCCCGCCTAAGAAATCCCATCGGACGGTGTCCATCTCCGTTTCTGTACTAAATACTAGCTCGTGTCCAGGCCCAGTGGCTAGCCCGATTCCGGACCTCACCCCAACCTTTGTTAACTTCCTAAGTAAACTTGGTATTAATTTATCGAATCCGCAGGGTGAAGGGTTGAGTTGACCCATGACTGGATATCCAAGTCAAGACTAGGGAATCGAACCTGGGTCTTATGCAGTAAAATATATTGAAAATGTTTTTTAAAATAGCTCCAATTTTTAACTGAGAGTGAGATCTTCTAATATGATTATTATTACCTATTTTTTTATTATTTACATTATTCAAAATGGCTCATCCGATTTCAAAATTTCATGTTTTCATAAATAAATGACCCAGAATGATGAATAATACATAAATACAAAGGGAAAATATAGTTTTCTTTTAGAAGTGTTTTTAGTATAGCTTCCTTCGATTACACGTATAATACCCGTCTGATAAATTCCGTCCAAACATGTTGTAAAGTATCAGTGGTAAATGATAGTACAACAGCAAATATCCGTTGTTTAAATTCAGTAGTGGCGCATCTCTTTATTTTTTACATACCCTCAAATGAAAAAATCGAATGGGCCATATCAGGTGATTTAGATGGCCAGCTGTATAACAGCAAGTCATCTGATCTGCGACCGATCCAACTGCGAGGTAGCTCCGTGAAAGCTTCAAACACAGCTTTCATGAAATAGCTTCACGAAGAATACTCGAGAGCCATCTATTTTGTTCACAATATAAAACTTCCATATTTTGCCTTTGTATTCATGTATTACTCATCATTCCGTGTCGTTTATTTTTGAAAATATGGAATTTTGAAACCAGATGAATCATTTTTAATTACCATGTATTTGGAGAATAATAACTATACATTAGATTTGAATTTAAATATTGTGAGAATATTAAAATAAAGCTTACATTAAATGTGAATTGCAACACTGTATTTTGTATTTTACAGAGATAGCATCTGAAAAATTTTACAGATATTTCGTATAGGTGAATTATCTGAAGTATATCTATATGAAATCTATGATTAAAGAACGATTACCCAAAGCATTTTATTACAACTTTTTTCTGTATTTCACTTGGTGTGAGTGTGTGGGTATGTCATCAAATTTTTGATCGTTAATTTAAACAACTTCCCATCAAGCTAGAGCTCTAAAACTGTGGGAATCGTTCTTACTCGCTTAACAATGCAATATTTAGACATTTGCGACAAGTTGTAACTAATACTTTTATAATTTTTTACTAACGTAGTTTGTGTATTAAGGTGGCGCTATGTATGGAAAATATATTGAATTACGCAGAGAGAGTGATCTTAAAGACGAGAGAGATGAGAGTTTTTTACAACGTTTTTATGTATTTCACTTGGTGTGTGTCATCAAATTTTCGATCGTTATTTTAACCAACTTCCCATCAAGCTAGAACTCTGAAACTTTGGAAATCGTTCTTATTCACCTAACAATGCAATATTTAGACATTTACGACAAGTTTTAACTAAAATTTCAATAATCTTTTTTTTAATAAACTTTGCCACCATATAAAAACGTTTTTTTTTTTAAAAACGTTGGTTTTTGTTTCGAATTATTTAATTGTGAAATGTTTTGAACTACATTTTCAATGTCTTACTCTCTTTTGATTTACGACTTTTTTTTTTAAATAAAGTTTTTTTCCGCCTAGAATAAGATATCTAAGTGGTGAATGTATAATTTAAATTTTGAGATGTAAGAAGTAACGAACTCTTTTGAAAATGATGTGCACTGTGTTATTTTGTAAAAATGAATTTATTTTCAATTGAAAAATGTAATACCGAAATTTTCAATTCTTAATTCAGGCTTTTCTCGCAAAAATTATTTGGCTGAGCACTATTTTAAAATTATTAATTCTAGTAAATTTCATAAATTAAAAGTAAAAACTTTTTCATGAAAAGGGGGGGGAAGACAAATTTTGATTGGCTCCCTATTTTCTCCTCTTTCTGCTGTACATTTACTTACTTATCATTGCATTACCAATTATAATTCAATCCTTGTTTCATGGTTTAATGAAAATTTTTTTGTATCTATATGAAAAATACCATTTTTACTTATAATGTGTAGTTTATAACAAACTAATTAGAAATGTTCTTCCTATCAATTTTGATTTTTAGTTCAATATTTCACACAAAATGTTAAACTAAAAATTATAATAGAAAAAGGAACCTAGATTATGTCAATTTATTGTTTAGTATGTGGATGACATTATTCACTAATACATCAGCATTGATAATGGCTCTTTGATTAAAGACAGTATAAATATGTGTTTATTATTTCTTCTTTTCTATTATAAATATGTGTTTATTATTTTCTGCCGAATGATTATTATATATTTTAGACCCTTTCGATACACTGATTACTAGAATAAAAGGAAACCAACTTCTACACTACATAATCTTATTCTACTTTTAGAACAGTTAAAACATGATATTCCAAAAAAAAGTAAAAGCATTGTTGCATTTTACGAAAAAAATAAATTTAAAAGCAATGCAATGTTATTCATTTTTGACGAATGTCGTCTACATCATACACAAATAATTAAACGTACGAAATCATTTTCAACAAATATCGTCCTCATCTCGCATAAATAATAACACAATATGACATGTTAAACTACGGCATTTGTCATAAATTCTTTTGTTAAAGATTTAACAAGTCGATTCTTTAATTTCAAAATCATATTTTTGTTTCTTGATTAAGCATTTAATAATTTTATGAGTTATTTATAGACATTTATTAGGAGAGGGAAAGAGACTTAATGTCAATACATTTTGTGAGTATTGAATATTAGAATTAAAAGATTTTTTTATTCATTTTTCATCATGTCAATAAGCTATAATCGGTCACTTCACTGCAATATCTTGATCTCTATCAAAATCGAGGGTACACAATTTAATGAGGAACTATTTTTTAAATTTATTACATTGTTCTTTTTTTTCTCAAAATTTTCTTTTTGAAGGTCATTCGGGAAATTTTTCCTTTTTGGAGCATTTTATACGCCAATTGTTCATATTTTTAAAGGTATTTTATGGGTTTAATTTTTTAACTTTTAGGGAATTTTACTAATTCTGTTTAACAATTTTTGGATTATTACTGTTCTTTGCGTACATATTATGGAACGGTTTTTCGACAAAAAAAAAAAAAAAAAAATGCCGTCTGATGAACACAAACAACAACCCTCATGAATTTTGTGTCTCAAACGAAGAGTTTATCAATGATTATAAGCATTATTTGATGATATCGTCAATAAATCATTTCTAAATAAATGAATATTAAGTCATCATCGGATTGAATACTACTCAATTTTTGACAGATTATTAGATGATATTCTGTGAATTACTCGTGGAGTAAACCATTTTAATGCAATATACAATTTATAGTTTGGTGAACCAGGCTGAAAACGTTATATTAAATGAATTATTCTAATTTCCATCACGTATCCCTTTTGATCTCCATTGTTGAGTTGTCATGATAATACGAGTAAATATGAAACTTTAAAATGATTGGGAAAATAATATAATTTTATAGTTCATTATTTAAAAAATTCGACATGGCGATGTTTGCGAAAACGAAAAACACCTTTTATGATATATTTGTTGTTGGCAATTAGTTTAAGCACGAAAATTATTTTCGATTAAAATGTCATCATTGAAAGGAAAAGAAAGCATATTCTATATTTTATTTTCATTCAATATATAGAAAATAGTATTTAATTTTCTTTTCTATAAATAGTTTATCTAAATTCAGAATGCTTTTATAACTGATGTATATTATTTATTCTTTCAGTCCTGATTGAAGAGTCTGCATTTGCATATTATAACTTTCTGCCAAATTATAGGTATCAAAGAAACGTTTGGTAGAAATTACAGGAGATGTATTTAATGATTTGATAAATCTAATATTTCTTAGGAGCTAAAGCAGCTTTTCTTTTTTAAATAGTTTTCTTTTGTCATGGCTCCCACATTTTAACTTGTCCTACGGGGTTCATTCATCTTATTTTTTTTCGATTAATGTGCAGGTTGGCCAGTTAAAATGCAATTATTACCTAGCGCAGAGTAATAAGTTTAACAAAATTACATTATTTCAGTCTCAGTTTCTAAATGTGTCACCATTCTATTTAACATCTTTTTTTTTTTTTTAACAAAATAAAACTTCCAATTATTCGTAACAATTTGAAATTATATTTGTATTTTTCCTTTAATTTTTTTATTTAAATACGCTATTAAATATTAAAATAGACTAATGAATATTTTTCAAGCGTTCGTAAAAACTATGTAATTCTATATGTGACTTCCCAATGTGTGGTCCTTTTTTTTCTGTAGGAAAAAAAAAGAATGTCGGAATTGGCGAAGAGAGATTTGATATCTGCTTCTTCATTTGTATTGAATTTACTTTTTTATGTTGCTGTCCATCTTTATCCAAATTACGATAATCTTTGTCGATAGATATGTAATTATCGTAAAGTGTTTGAAGAGTTGTCTTTCTCATTTTAAAACAAGAACAGCAAACTCGTTTTTCATTTGAATATTTCTCCTTTCATTCTATCTTGATAATTTACCCCTTTTATAACCGTCATTCACTTAGTAGATTGAGAAGTGCTTTTAATTTTATTTTTTTGATATCTTTTCAGTAACTTTTAATCAGCTTTTAATATCTGTCTTCGCCAAACGTTAAAGTACAGGGCACTAACTGGGAATATTTTGTTTAAAATAATGAAAGCCATAATGTGAATATATTTTCATGCGGTTACTAGAATATACATACTTATTAAATGCTGTTCTTAAAATTTGAAAACAATTTATACAAAAACAGTAACTATTTATTTCCACTTAAACTTGTAGTGCAGGCTTGTCCAGCCCATAAGACTTTGGGGGGCTGTTTTGGAAACGAATTTAAATCTGGCGGGCCGCATTATATTATATATGTGTGTGTGTGTGTGTGTGTATGTGTGTGATGAATTCGATGTATCACCTTTTTTTTTTTTTTAATTTGGGCTGTTTTAACGCTAATTCAAATTCTCATGTCAAAAAAATTATTGTTTTCACTAAGTCACGGAAAGTGACCAATCTTCCCTTAGCCCATAAAAAAATGAAGAATATTCTGCAGTAAATTAGGGGTAATTATATTTTATTGAATTAAATGTATTTGTACGAAACATAATTTAACGAGAACTGTCCACCAGTTACAATACTGATGCTAAATAAATATTAATCAAAATACACCGAGCAGTCAAGTCTGTCAGGAACCATACGTTTCTGGTCGTATATATTAGGTTTGCTACTATTTTGCAAGATTCGCTGGTCGCATTCCCTTCTCGCGTCTTGTGATGCACACCCGTGCTCTTCAGTAGGTTTTTTTTTTATTAAATATATATTGCATTATTGCCCATTCACGCAAAACGGCTAGCACGTTTTTTTAAAAAGAGCTTAACTTTGTAATGGTTTCTTAGCAACAATTTAGAAGCAAAATTGTATCGGCAGTCCAGTCAAATGTGCTGAAATTTTCCCATAGTAATGGTATATGATATGAATGACTCAGAGTGGAATGTTCTGAGGTACTTTTATATGCAATAAAAGTTTAAGTTTTGTTCAAACGACTCAATTTCTTTGGCTACAGATTGACACCTTTGGCGACATACGGCCCGGCCTGACCTGGTTTAATGCTTAGGACGCGTTCCGAGAATGATATTATAATTTAACTAAGATACGTAAGTTATTACCGATAAATTAAATGCTCTTTATAATTACTGACTTATATATGATATCAAAAGAAATTTTAATGCCTTAAACCTTTACAAATTACATATAATTTTATATTTAAAATAAATATTTTATAACTTTTAATTCAGGTTTAAATAAAAATTTGATTCAATTTTTGTACTTATATTCATTTAATTCTTTTTAACCTGGAAATTTAAGACTAACAAGAAAGGAAGGGGGGGGGGGAGAATATGTGTGTTGTACGCATATGCAAAATTTAAACTCTATTGGAAATTGTTAAGTGATATTTCAAATTGATTATAACGAATTTTTCAGATTGATTAACACTACGTATTCAAAGAATTTTTACATGCTGCGTTTGCACAAAGAATCTTTTGTCTGTTCACTAATCGTTAGTTTTTCAATTATTCAACAATGAAACAAGAAAAAAGGAAGTTAGTGGTTACTTTCACCTCAGAAGCAAATTAAGAAAAGGACACGAATCCATTTTGTTCGAAATGACCTTGAACCATTCAAAAAGTTCCTTTCTTCAAAGAAACCTCATAAAAAAGTACTTAAAATACATTATTCATCCAGCAAAAAAATTACAAAACTCCATTTGATTGACATTTGGCATGTTTAGGCTGCGTGTCTGGGTACATCGGTTCTCTTCTTGTCGGTTGTGAAAGTAACAAGCGTTTGCTTTTTCTAAATCGGGCACCACGCCTGCTACGCGTAATAAATTACTTTTAACACCTTAAGTCTTGCTGGAACTGTGTTCATGTTAAACATACCAGATACAGAGTGACTGACGGGCATGCTTGTTACTTTCCATTTTAAAGAGGTATTACATATAATTTCGTTGTACATTCTTTTTTCTTTTTGTTTGTTCTACGTTTGTTAATTATTATTCATGAAGACAGGGAATTTGCACCTTGTTTTTAGAAGCATCATTTTGATGCATTTGCATAGATATTCTCAACAAGTAATTTTTGTTCTGAAGTTAAGTGATTAGTTCATCGATTGATATTTCATGAATAATTAAAATATAACACCAAGAATGTAGAAGGCTGATAAAGCTATGAATATATTAAATATATGGGATGAAATTTACTGGATAAATATTTTGCTGCTAGCATTCGAAAAGAGACCTAATTACGGACATTTACCAAGTAGTTATATGAAATAGTTAACTATGGTGGTAATTATGAAATTACCTATTTTGGATATATTCCAAATAGGTAATTTCGTATTCAAATATTTAATTGCTAACCTAAGCGATGAACTGTTAATGAGTCTTAATGATTAATTATTTTTTGAGTATGTCAAAATGTCATTTAATTTCTTTAACGTCATTTTTGTCTTTGTAATTTGAAACGAATTATAAAGCATCATCATAAAATAGTTTTTTTAGGAATATGAAATGTCAGTTATATGTATTTTTAGGCAATGGAAAATTTATTTATTTTCAAATAAATGCAAGTATTAATTGGGAAAATCGTATTCGTGATTTGATGATCGAAACTGATGTTAAAAATACTAATAACAAATGATTGTTAGTATCCATATAAAACTCTACAAGAGATTGATTAACAATATCTTATGATTATACTTTTTAATGTAATTGTGTTTATCGAGTTATAATATCTTTTTTATTTGATTTTTTAAAAAGTAAATTGATGCTCTCTTATAATTCAAAGTAAATAAATCACACACGACACACCTCAGAATTTTAAGTTCCACAAACCTTTTAGTTCTTAATTCACTTGATGTGTTTATGTCGATTTTGAGATGTCGAATTTTGCGAAAAAGTTGCTTTTGTGAGTATAGCATGCATCTGCAAATCGTTACATCGTTTTCAAACAAGGAGTATTGATTTCAGTTGTAAAAATAATAACTATGCTCCGTTATTATTTTTACAAGATTGGCATTAATCATGGATTGATTTCAGAATTTTGTTTCCACATTATTTAAACAATATTGGCACATTAAAATTAATAGCATTAATTTTTCAACACCTTCCTTTCTCTTAAATGAATACGTTTGCAAACATTATTTACTCATTTATTTTATTCAAGCGAGAACATTTAAAAAAGTTTTAATTCATTTTCATTCATATGTGTCATATTTTTCTCGATTTTCAATTTATTTTTAATTTTGATACTTATAATTTTTAATTTTTTTTATTCTATTAGTTTATTATTTAAATTTTTCAATGAAAAATGTATTTTGACCTTCTAGTAGGTATAGAAGCTTTTATTTAACTTATGTTACTGAAACCCACGATTCGACAGACTTAACTCGCCAACTCGCGACCATAATCACTCGGCTGCCGCGGCTACACAAAAGTATGTAGATTTAAGCATATAAATAATCTTTTAATTCGCCAAAAATATTAAATGAGATAGGGATTTCATAAATGTGTTTTCTTGGTATAAATATTCGATTTTTATCTTGTTGACCTCTAATATGGCGATATTTCGGCAACTGATGCATGATCATTCGCAATTAATTTTACAATATTGGCTGTAAAATGTATATAACATTGGCGATGTATTAAGGTATCCGTACACCTTCGGAGAAATTTTTTTGAAATGCATTGATATTTGCTATCAAAATATTTTTAATGCTAAGATATAACCTAAAATTATGAAAAATACATTTAATAATCTGCTTTTAATTCAAAAAAATTTTTGGAGTGGGAAACATGGTGATTATAGTACATAAATTGATTATCAGAATAACGCTAATAACTCAAAAGAAATCAAAATTATCATTATCTGTAAATTTTATCTTATTCATCATAACATTTTTTGGGGCTGGTACTACTTTCATGATGAAAATCATATTTTTTTCAATTTTTGTTGTGTTTCGAGTCAAATAACAATGAAAAATCAAAAAAAAGTTATAACAATACATGATTTACACCTTTGTTACTAAAAACGTATCAATGTTATAACCTTAAAAGTAGAAGGGACTTTTAAAAACTATATAAGGAAGATACTTGCAAAATTTAAATTAATTTGGTTCATAACTTTTTCTGATATCTACTTTGTCATACGTGAATATGTCGAGAAAACTCATTTTGAGAAAAATCAAAACAAATGCTCAAATACAATTAAAAAGTAGCTACCGAGTAAAATTCAAATCCCTGTTACTTAAGTTCTCTAAATAAGGTATAAGCAAAATTCAAACACTATTAGAAAGAAAAAAGTTTAAATTAGAAAATCGAAAATGTTGATAAAAATGACGTTTTAAAAGCGTACGGATACCTTAAGTATGCAAATTTGCATATTTTGAACTTCTGCACCTATCGAATTAACGTTATATAATGTTTTATCATGCACCAGCGCTTATTATTATGCTAGCATTCCTAATTAACTTAATCTTTTAAAATAATTAATTTCGAATGCATATATTTAAAGTACTCTCTGGATCTCATGAGTCCTAACGAAATTTTAAATGTAAGTGGTATGGAAACGCTACCTTCTTATCTTTCCATCTTTACCGAGAAACCTAATGACATACAACGAAGACACTTCTTACAACCGCAAGAATGTTTTGGCTGATGTAAGAACCATCCTCAGAACAAAACATTGTATGGTTTTATCGACGGTGACATCCCTAAGCAAAAAAAAAAAAAAAAAAAAAAGACCAGGAAAAGAAACCACGTCGCGTGCATGCAAGCAACCGACCCTTGATTTATTATACCGAAAAGAGATATCTCTCTAAAATTTATTTTTAGTTCGCTAAAAACAAACTTTCAGACAAAGGTTCATTCAGCGTCGCATCCGTTAGTAGACAAGACGTAGCAAACAAAACATTCTGCGAGCTGCTTGAAGTCGCATTCATATCTCGATTGCAGCAAAAGCCCTGACGGAGAAATAAATACATATGTCATCCATCAAAAATTAATCAGTTTGTGTCATCGACACTCGGTTTTTTCTGCCTCCCCTAATGGTTTCTAAATTACTAAACCGAAATTAGCCACCCAGAAATGTGGCAGTCCTTTTGACGAGCAGCAAGCGGTAATTTGTATTTGTGACCGAATCAAATTCTGTGATGAATGTCGTAGCCCATCTAGTATGTATCATTGTCCGACTCCACAATGAATTGATATCAACATACCTGTTATTATCACATAAGTATTCAGGGTTCGGTTTATTGATTTATGTGTTTCATTAGGCCGTTGGTTCCTTGTAGGTAAATGCTTAAGGATTTTTTTTGAGACGAGTCACCTGTGTGCTAAGGGAGAAGGAAATAAAAGGTGCTAAATTAATGACCTATTTTTTTCGGGTATGATAGATATTAGGTTCTTCGAAGAAGAACTCATTGTGTCAATGGTTTGACCTTGAATCAATATGATTGATTACCAGAGAAAAAAAGAAGAAGACTGGCCTGTGTTATTGATGTTCTGATTAATATGCAGTTTTTGGGTTCCTGTACGATGATAAGCTGTTCGTTTCTCAAAGGTCAGAGAAGATGAAAAAATTGGATCAACAATGAAATATTCTAATGTATCGATCACCCAAAAATTTAGCATTTAAATAAAAAAGGATTATAGGAAGAGAACAAATTTAATCATTGGTTTTGAATACATGCGTTGACTGGTGTTTGATGGATCTGGAAATTTGATCGATTATAGGAAATGATGTTTGGGATACGTTGAGTACGGCAATCAAGATGTTTTGCTTGCGAATTAAATTAAGCATATTTTCGGTGTTTAAAAAATATGATTGAAAATCTGAATTATTCTTGTTATAAAAAAATTACATACTTGTTATAGAACTAATTGTTTTTCACCTTACACAGAATACAACCATGGGTTAAAACAATAATTTTAGCTATCTGTACGATTTTATCAGTGTACAATTTTTTTTATCCGGATACTTCTCCATGCCCTTAAGATTGCCGGACATTTGAAAATACGGTTTGGCTTTAGTTCAATATCGTGTGAGTTTCTACAGTCAATATATATTCTTCCACATTCACAATTAATTTTTATATCCCAAAAATGAGGTATAAATGTCAAATAAATATGTCAAAAATGAGATATAAATATCATTAATTTCGCGTATCTGAAGACTCTTTTGTGGTCGAGCAAGTAGCCTAGTGAATCCAAATAAACTTTTGGATGTTTTCAGTTTGAAAGTATTTCTCAAACCAGGTGATGTGCCGCGGTATCTTAGCGGTCATGGTCGCGAACTTGCGGCGAGCGTTGTTTCCGTCGAGCCGTGGGCTCCAGCTCTGATGCCAAGAAAGATCCACCGTGTAGCAGGGCTGATGCCACGTTAAATCTGGTCGAGGTAGAAAGTCCTTCCACTGGAGAGGCGTGGAGGATTAGAGAGCGAAGTGTCAGTTCAGGTATCGTTACTCGACCGAGGCTCAAAATTACGAGCTCGTGTTTCTTAGTGCGACGTGAATGAACAATCATATCACAGCAAACCAGGTGATAAGTGTTTTGCAAATATAAATTTTACATCTTCAGAGAAATCAACGTTTGAGATAAAACTGCATCAATATGCAAACATAATCCTTTGCCGTTTTATCAATATAGTGATTTATCTAATTTCAGTTACATATTCATAACAGCTCCCTTAAATGTCGCATATTGCAACACTGAATCGAAAAATGACGAATAATTATGAAAACTTTTGCAATATTCCGCAGTATTTCTGTGATGCTAACACTATACATATTCAAGGGAAAAATTTAAACTTATGCAATGTTTCTAAATTTATGACACTTTATTATAAATGGGTAAATGTACTACAACGTCACGAATTTATATGGAAATCCAGTATTTTATTCACCTAAAAATATATTCCGAGTTATATTCAGGTCCTTTTTTCTCACTATTACGGTTCGAAAAGATATGCTTTTAAAAACAGATGGCATCGCTAAGGTTAGTTGGTATTACTATTGTATGTTACCATCTATTAAACTCAGACTTTGGGCTTTTCGTGATTTCCTCGTCACTAACCTCGGGGACGTTTTGGTAATTTGAAATGCGAAAAATTGCAACTCTTTACCAACTAAAATGAAACGTGATTAGGTAGATTAAATGAAGATAAGAAGTGTAGTGAATTGAATTAAGGATAGAGTGACATATAAGGGAAATAGAATTGAGAGGAAAAAGAGAACGGTGATGTATGTGAACGACAAGCTATTAGATGTTGTAGATTGGAGTGAATCATCGTAATTAATCGTTTGAATTGAAGTTAGCTTGAAGAGCCTCTTAGAGTAATAAGGGTTGAACATGTTGCAAATAAGAAACGCATGAATCGGTTCGAATGATTTGGTAAGCTAAGACTTTATTATTAGAATATCAACTAGGATTAACTGAGTTAAGAAGAGTTTGAGAGAGAAAGCGATCTTGCACATTCTATGTTGATAGTGAAGAAACAGTGCGGTCTTTCTCTCCCGTATCATCAATTTTAGTCTTGAGCTAACTGACTATTAGACTTTAAGATGGCTGTGGAGTAAAATGATAAAGGAAATACCTCACAAAACCATAACCGATGAGATCCGGTTTCCTCATTACACAGCGAACGGGATCTTATCGTCTGGGAAAGATATGGCAATGATTTTTTGAGATGTGATGGGTGTCATAGTCATAGACTTCTCAGAAAAAGAAAATGTAATCATTGGACAATATTACAGTGAGTTTCCTCATTTCCATTCGTAACACGGGTACTTTTTGAACCACCGTCTAAGGCAAAGGTAGTCTAAAAATATCCTCTATGTTTAGTGTTAACGTCTCGTTTATAAAAATTGAAGTAAACTTTATTTTCATAGAATTTATTATATTATCTTGAAATATCTTTTTTAAAGAAATCTAACCATCCGACAACTGTCGACAAATCTCATTTGAAAATCCATCTCATAGAAATTCATTTTTTTTTTAATTTCAGGATCAAAGAAAAGCAGAAAAGATATTGACCAAATAAATAAACAAGTCCTCCCCTTTTCTCACTTGTTGTTTTTCTTAAGTACTACAATCAAATTAAGATTTCAAATGGGAAGAATCGCATCATTAATCTAGTTTTTGATTAATAAGACTAATCCAAAAATTCGCTGGGGTGTGTCACACCCATTATCGGGTTTTCTCAGCCAAATGAATGCTTAGGATTATTTGTAAATGGCGATAGTTCGTAACAGCATTCTTTCGCGTAGTTCGACCACTTCCACGTCCCTTGAAGTATTTCGACGGAAATTGTTTCGAGACGTCTTGATTCATGCCGAAGAGTTGTGGAAGGTTTTGTAGCCGTCAGCTGCCGATTAATTACCAATCCAAGTGAATGACTCGGAACTGGCGTAATTGAAGGAGGCGGAATACGGATATTAATTTTATTATAAGAGAGTGATCGAGTTTGATGAACTTTCTCTCCAGTAAAAGTTTTGCCACGTAGCCTAATGCTTTTGGCAGTGGACTGTTTGCTGGCATTGTTTTCGTTGATTAGTAGGTTTGATCTCTGATGCCACTATGGATCCACCGTGCAGCGGGACTGATGCACGTTAAATCTGCCGAGGTCCCAAATCGTCTCGTTGGCGTGGTGTGGAAGTTGGGAATGGGAAATGCCATCTCAGGTGTTTTAATCGCCACTTGACGAGGTTCAAAATTACAGATCAGTCGCCAATACCCACACATTGCTTTTAAGTGCGATGCGTTTATGAACAATCAATAAATAAGCCAATATTCAACTCTTGTAAAATTGTTTGAGAAAAGCAAGGGGAAAAAAATATCAAACGAGATCTTTAAAAACGTTTACATTTACGAATTTTGTTGATATATTTCGGCGGCAGATATTTTCATCCTTTCACAGCAAGAGATAGGTTTTTCTTCGAAACGGCAAAGGCCAGTAGACCTTGAGTCATAGGTCAAACCCTTGATTCATTAGTCCGGAGAAAACTTGCCCGATAATTTTTTACGGTGCACTTAGCATCTAAGCTAAAAAGGATTCTCAATCGGGTTAGTTATCAATGAGTTTTAATTTCTGTCGTCGTTGTTGAAGATAGTCGTCGCATTCTCATCCTTCAGAGCCATGGTGAATCGAAGAAGAACATTCTAAACGATATTTGTCGAGAAGTTCGTTTTTCCAGCTATTTCTGCAATTGATATATATCCCTCCCATGTTGCTGTTTGACGCGTGCTCCGTTGCCAGTATATCACTAGATGTGATTTATGAGTAAGAGTCTTAGAGTCACAGAGCTAAGTTTTTTTTTGTGTGTGTCGGGGGTACTTGCTTTTAGTAGTTTTAGGCTGTTCTGCCATCTAGAGTTCAAGTCCTGAATCTCTTCATCAGCATTGATATTTGTACCCTGCCACAATGGGGGAAGGAGTTTTCTACCCCGTAGCGGGGAAGATCAATTGACCTTGAGTGACTGGTCAAACCTTTGATTTGTCTTGTGGAGAAAACTTATCCGGTCTAACACGGTAGATTGATTTACGTTTTTCCACCTTGTTGGATTATCACATTGATCATTGTATAGATCATTAATACCCATTTTATTACCAATATATTGAAAACATTGAAGAATTCTTTAATGATTATATGGATTACGATGATTCAATTACCAATCCATTGAAAACATTGAGAAATTCTTTGATTATCGCGAGCGTTGTTTACAGTTATCCAATTATTTTCTGAAAATCTATCTATACCATGAAAATTATAAGAACGAGAAATAATTTTTAAAATTCTATAAATTTTGATTCTCCTCTGCAGTTATTTAATTCTGCGCAAAATACTTTTTGTATGTTATTTCAGCAAAATGAATGTAGTGGTTTTGTTCCCTTTTCCTCGTTAAACACTCCATTTCTATTTTCTAATTTTTGCCGAAAATTTTTTAATATTCATCAATACTATCACCTCTTTTTAATTAATTAAAAGTCATTTTAGATCATATTCTTGTTATTTAGAATTGTTTGCATTATTATTTGATAATCATCTACAGGTTTATGTATTTTTTATTTGATCAATAAATCAATTATTGCTTGATCCTCGATTTCCATTTAAAAAAAATGATCAGTTTTTCTATTGGGATGTTTTTCTTCTTTCATACATTTTAAATTAATTTTTGAAATTAAATTAGTATTTTATATAAATGAATAATTTTAAATTAATTTAATTTGAAAAAGTATTTTTAGAAAATAACATACTAGCTTTTCTTTTATATATGATTCATTTTTCAGTAATACAACCATATATATAATTATAAAGAGTGGTTAAGGGAACCAATTAAATATTTTTGCTATTAATTGTAAGTCCCAAAATATCGTGTGATAGGATTTTTAATTGTACGAATCGCTACACGAGTTCGGAGATCCAGAATATACATCTGATATATAAGGTGGCGAAAGGAAGTTGATTAGGTGCTTATATAAGTTGTATATTGCTGAATTGCAACCGAATACCGAATTCGAAACGATACGTTCGAAAGTTCGTAAAAATCCATGCGTCGACGATATGAATCTTGTCGTTCTACCCTAGAAACAGAACTCATTCAAAAGAGTTATTAAATTTTATTTTTGGTTTGTCATCAATTTATCTGAACGAATTTTTCCTTAACTAGCAATCTCTTATCTTGCCGATCAACAAAAACATATTTTTTACTGAATAAAGGGGAGGCGGTGTTTTTTTTTTAATCAAAAAAGACAACCGGAAACATTCCATTTCGGGTATACATACATACATGCACACAAAATAACTCCAGTATGAAATATTGCTGAGATTTGGGACACAAAACGAGGAGGGTGGGGAGAGTTACATTTTGCCTCAGAGGTTGGTTCCAAATCGGTGCTAACTAGCCAATGAGTGGCTGCAACACGACATTAATCCAACCGAGCAATTAATTGTTGGAATGAAAATAAAGAAAAGGGTAACCTGGCGCATTGAAGAAAAATATCTTAACATGAAAGCAAATCGTTCGGGTTGATTCGGCTTTCATCTAGACAACCATTTTTTTTTTTTTTGTTTTTTTTTTTTTTTTTTTTTTTTTTCTATCTTTGTTAAAATCATACTTCAACTAAATGTTTTCATCTCCGAAACCAAAACAGTCTTAATGGAACGGTTAATCACGTGATCAATATACTTTTATCTCTCTGACTGAAATGAGATGAGTTGAGAAATGGTTCTAGAACCGGTATATTAATTATTTTCTTCCATCTGTAATTCCTACAAGACGCTATCTCGCATGACTATCTATATACGGACACTAACAGAGACGGATAAGGCGATCAATAATGTGTAATGAATTCATTAAATATGACTAATTTGCTACCACATCGCTTGTATGTTTCATATTATATAGGAGCGAAAAGGATTACATGATGTACACCATGTTTTGCTAATACAAGAAATGGTTCAGTTAATGATATTTTTTAAAGAAACTTTTTTACATGATGTTACTTATCAGTGTTGCACAATTTTAAAAGAAATTAATTTTTTTAAGAAAAGAAAAATTAATTTATCAATCATAAATTTTGCTCTAATTTTGTTATTACTGTTGAAATCTCGTTAAATCTCGATTTTGTCATGGTTTCCTTTTTGATAAGATTCAGATTAATCTTTTTTTCAGATGATGTCAGAATTTCCTGTTAGGAGAAGGCATTAATACCCTTTTATTTCTTTCTATTTTTATTTATCGTAGAATAAACTTGCCATTGAGTTGAAATTTACAATAGCAAACTTATACACCGAATGAGAGAAATTGGAAACATGAGAAAGAAAGAAGTCAAATGGTGCTTGTGCACCTAAAAACGAGCAGAAAGGAAGTGCAGGGGTGGAGTAGGATCTTAAAGTGCAAACGGTAACTTTCGCCACAAAATAGAGAAGATAAAAATTCGACTAAGTGGAGATAAACAAAAGGTTGTGTTCGAGACGCATCCTTTGAAAGCTTGTGATAAACAGAAGGTCGACCATTTTAATACTTTTTATTCGCCCTTTTTTGGATTTGATTGTATGGATATGATCTGTATCACTATTTCTCAAAATAGAAAAAATGATATGGCTAATTTTCTTGAAAAAATATTATATTCAAGATCTAGTGAGATTAGCTGTACATTAAATTATTTTTTTACTGTTCAAATTTTAAGAGTTATAAATATTTTTTTCTGTATAATGTATTTCCGTAATAAGTAAAAATAATGTAGAAAGAGTGTAGACATAACCTCCTAACTATGTTGAAATTTATCAAATTTTAATTTAATTAAAATTTATTTCCTTTTTTTATATATATCAAAAAAATTTTATGAATAACTCGCTGTTTAGTAACCATGAACCCCGACTACTGTGATTTTATGGGGGGCGATTGTATTTAGAAAAGTGTATAACACCCTGCGGTTATTTCCTCCACCTGATCGCTCCATCACTGTGCGATTATTAAAGAGATTAATCAGTGCAGTCAGTAATCAAGTCAAAATAAGTAGCAACTGAACTTGAGTTTATTACAATCTCAAAGTAATCGAAACGCAAGATGTTTATTGTCACGAAAGCGAATAATCCTTACACGCGTCCGATCCTAAATATTAATGTTATTTATATTACTTAACTGTTGTGGATCGATCGAGTCCGAGTTAGTAATAGAACTTGAAATGTGAGTCCGGCTCACCGACCGTATGCAGATTCCCTCACTAACTTCTATCTCAAGCCTTGTCAGCGTATGCATGGTTTTAAATTCTTCGCTAATGACTTCTGCTCCTTTCCAGACTTCTAACTCTCGTGTAAAATGCTTCATTACATGCAGTTGCGTTTTCTCAATCCTATTCACTACAGTTCAATAATTTACTTCTAATTTACAGAAGTCAAGTTTAATTTATTGTGAGATATTCTCAATTCAAATAACACCATATTAAAGTTCCCGAGTAAGTTGAAGGGAAATACGAGGTAGAACATAATGTAAGTGTACAAAAAGTTAATCCTTGTAATATGTTATTGTTGCCAAAATGTTTTGAATTTATTTTTCATTTGTTGTTATTGATTGACGATTTGTGTACAATTTTCTTAGTAGTAGTATTTTGTCATGTATATAAACAAAATTAAAAAAAAAATCCCTTTACATTTTAATTTTGATTTTTTACATTACTCAATTACTTTTTTAAAGTTTCCAATATCTCTAAAACAAATCTAGGTTCATTGTTACATTAATAAAATATCCTGAACTGTTTCAATCCTTTATAATTGTTACAAAATTCTTCCTGAGTTGGCGTTCGGTTTTCATAGTCCAACGAGGAAAATAAATGGCAAATGACACTTTATTCACAAATATTCAGGAAATGACGAAGCACTGGTTGCAGAACTTGTAATAACAGTAATAGCACTTTCAATAACGTTCAATCCTAGCTTACTATTTTACACAGAGAATATATTTCCAAATTAATACTTTGCACTTCAAAGGCAGATTCAAATTATTCTTCTGCAGATTTGCTTGGATTTCGCCTCTCCGTGCATTTATGTCTGTTCCGGCCAGGTGTGACGTCACACGAAAAAACTAAAGAAAATTCTATAACTTCTCATCTAATGCTGATATTAAGAAAATACAGCACTTTCGACAACCTTCAATTTGTTACTTAATTCGCCAAGTTCGTCATCAAGCTGTTGCTGCTAACGTCGGAGTTCATTGCACAACTCTTCTTGGATATCTGACAAAATTTGTAAAAGTCTCGCGAGTAATGTGGTATATTTGTAACACAATAATACAATAACCATCATTTTTACAGAAGTATTCTTTTTGTATTCTGAATTTATATCATTAAAACCTGCATCACATCTTAAGTAATGTTAGGAATAAGTGTCCTGTTTGATAATTTCCTATTAAGAAAAAGTATCCTTAATCCACACTTATTTATAATCTCATCTTTATATTAAATATTTATACAGCTATTTACCCCTCCTCTTTCTTCATAATTACATTCGAAACACTTTGATTCATAACATTATTAATATCTCCATTATATCTACAAATATTCAGTTACAAATTACGGAATAAATCACACGCACACTTTGAAATAAGCTGCATTTTCTCGCTAAAATATCTAAGAAAGAATTATAAATCAGAATATGTTATAGTTATTTTGATGAGTTAAATCAATCATCAAATTATATATTATACATTCACATTCAAACAATTAATTTCACATAAGATAGAACGCAAAAAAAATATCTCATTAGTCCACTTTAAATTTCAAAGGCTTATAAAAAACAATTATCATATATGTTAAAGGGCGGTTTTATACTGCAATGGATACTAAAGAATGTGGCGTGTTTATTTCCAGGAAATTTAATTGGAATATTCATTACTGTCAATCTTTTCCATGAGAGTTTTGAAAAACATCTTTCTCATACAAGTCTCAGCCATGATTCTGGTAATGGTATACGCTTCTGTCGTTGAGGACGTCTTCGCTCTGACGATAATGAATTCTCTATTGAATATTTATTGTTTTGAATTTGCATTATATTGCCTGTGAGAAATTATAAAAAAAGTTATGCAGTGTTGCCGTATATTTTTACTAATTACATTTAAAGTTAGAACTGAAATTCTTTTCGAAGATTTACTACACTGAAAGCTTTAACAATGAATAATAGAGACTTCTGTAAAATAAATATTACGCAAGTTTTTTTTACAATAACTATAAAACATAACGCAGTAATTCCGCTATTTCACTTTAACACACACACACGCGTGCACACACACACATATATATATTAACTTGCATAATTGATAGTCTTAGAAAACGGATTTGTCTTTTTACAAGAGAGAATAATCAGTTTAATGTTCGCCATGGTAACATTATGAATTTGATAAATGTCGTCTACTTACATTATATGCTTCATTTGAATACTTTTCACGCTATCATACCGTGCATTCTATTTTCCTGTTCTTTCTTAATTTGCGAAATATTCCATTTGAATTGTCAAGCAAAGGTTATCCGAAACTAGTATAACCCTGCCATTCAGTCCCTAGCCAGAATTTTCAGCTTTTGATTTGCTAGGTATTCATCTTTATATAGAATTTTTTCAAATAGCTATTTTTAATTTTTAGGATTTTTCATATTTTGAATGATAATGTATTTGAGATTTCTTTGTTTCTTACGCACCTTCTCACCCACCTCATTTTAAGCTGAGTCATGATACGCTTTGAGGGAAATATTGTAATAAAGTCTATTTTTATTCATAACATATTGTTACCGAAAGTTTGAACTTTATCTTGTTCCCAACCATTGAGGTATTATGGCCCGAAAAATGGCTTACAGACAGGGAGATAATACGCTAGTCAATAATGCTGAATAAATAACTGCAGATTGGCGACAGATTTAGTAGCAATTGGGTCGCAAGATTTGGCGACAAAGATAATTGCCCCGAGACGAAACTAGAAGTGACTGGATTGATTATTAAATAGTGTATACACACACACGCACACACACATATATCTATATGTGTGTGTGTCATTCACATTTAACGTACATTAGCTTCGTTACATAGCAGGTCCTTAGTGGTATCAAGACTCGAACCCATGTTTCGACGAAAACAACACCGGCCGCATATCCGCTACCATGGCCACAAGGCTACTGTAGCCTTTTTATTAACTAGAGTTTCAAAATAAAATTTCATTTAATGATACGTGGCGTCCCCCGATCGTCACGCATCGGATCGTAATTTCTGTCGGTCCCTGGGATTGCATCAGCTCTTCTTTGCATTCACAAATGATATCCTGTGAAAGGTCACTGAGCGTCTTAAACCCCAAGAATGTCGCCAATTCATAGAGGATAAATGTTGCTTAAAACCTACTGGTGGGATTCTTCTCCTCCTCTGGTATTAACGTTTTCGTCGAGTAATGTTTAATCAAATATGCGAGAAGTTGAAGATATGCTAATGTTTATTACTCATTGAAGTTATTTCTTAGTGATAGGAAAGTAGAGCATCCTATCACTAAGAAATAACTTGCTTGTTGATTGCGCCAACCTTTCCTATATATGAAAAGCGCTCAATCACGCAACAAGATCAGGTAGCAAAAGAATGAAGCATAAACAACAAACATAAACGGAAATATGCGCAATTTCTTATACATTGTATGAAATTGATAATTATCAGTATTTTTTTTTTATTTACTTTGCTTTTTCGCTGAAAGCATTCTTCAAGCACTTTTCTTTCAATGAATCATTAATATATATTTTTTAATTTTATCGATAATTATTTGTTATTAACTATGAGCATGAATTGAATTGAATAAAAACCAATGTCAAAATTTATTTTTCTCTGTCTATTCTGAACATACATCTGACCTACGTACTCTGTAAAAAAAAAAAAAAAAAAAAAAAAAAAAACGCTTAATAACTGTTATTACAGGTAGTTAAAAACATTAAGTAGTGTAATGTTTCATTTGTTGCTATTTTTCAAAACTGCTGCGAACAATAATGTAGTAGACATAGCTAAATGTAATTTGTCCGAAAAAAAAAAGACTATTTAAGACACAATATCAAAAACATGATAACAATGATGGAATATCATAAAACATAAATATGTGGAATATCATCAACATAAGCGCAATATCATAAACATAACTGAATAATGAAAAAAAAAAAAATAATAATAATAATACTGAAAAAATTATCGCGAGTTATCTGCTACTAAATTTTGGGGTAAAATTAGTAGCATTTTCTTTTAGATACAACAAATGATGCCTTTTTAAGAAGCAACAGGAGTAGTCCTAGTCGTGAGTTTGTTACCAGACTGTGTTGATGTGCAGTTGCGTGTTTGAATCATGATTCCTCTTGAGCAGTGGCTCCCAAACTTTTTCAGGCCGCATATCCTCAATTAATTCGGTTCTTTTTCAACGTAACCCCAAAAAGGCTTTAAGTTCACCATTCCGCCATTGAAGAGATTTTCCATAGTGCTGTCTGAACTGAACTGAAGTGAAAGAACTTTTTCTTTTTAAGCTATCTACAACGTTAAAATTCATAATCGTAATAAAAACATCTAGATACTTCCTAAAATTTCATTTGATATTTTAAACTTATTTTGTTCTCTTTTTAGATGTGCGGTCGCCATAACCGTTTTCTTTTCGCCTAACTCAACGGCTTCTGAAAAAAACAATCGGTTGAACTCCGCTGCTCTAAGAGCAAGAGTTTCAAACTTATTTCAATTTATGGACCAATTTCTAACAAATTAAAATCATGCCACAAGTGTTATGGTTGTTGTTTTTCTTTTATTTATTTCGCAGCAAGAGTACTGTTCCTTGTTACTTGTATCTTAGTGATTAGGTTGTTCGTAATAATGCTTAATGTTATATAAATTTGGTATATATACTAATAACATTGTTAATCAAGAAGATTATTTATCAGGTTTTCCATTGCAAAAATACTCGTAATTTTCACTTTTTTTTAACCCTTAAAGCAAAATAAGGAAATATTGATCATTATTTCCTTTCTAGCATTATATCATATTAGACACAGAATAACTACACAAATTAATAAGCGTAACGTAAATAAACTTATTTTAATAAACTTCACTAAAATCTATCATTCGTTAGCGGAACAATTAAATATTCGGGAAAGCAAGCAAGACACTACTAGACTAAAGGCGTGAAAGGTAATACTCCCTCTATCCCATAATAATAGTGACAGATGATGAATTAAATTTATCCCATAATAATAGAAGCAAAAGACAAAAGATAATAATAGTAACAATATAGGACGCATCATTTTTTTTTATCAATTTTTTTTAAATTAAACTAACAATTAAAAATATTTCTCTGAATTATTATTTTGAATGTTCTAAATTCTTAGTTTTTGGATTTTTCAATAATTTCGTTATTGCATTTTAAGCTTGTAAGTATGATTCCTTGGCTGTGAAGCTTTTCTTCCACTAAATGCTTGAGCTTAAAATTATTTGAGTCATCGTTTTTCATTGCTTCTAGCATAACTTGTTGAGGTGACAGAAAACTACGTATCATCCAATATTTCGATAGAAACAGTATTAAAGACTGTGTTTCTGCTTCTATCAATTATCATCATTATTGAGCGAGGCTTAAGGTTATAGTGATTTTGCATAAAACTCATTAAAGTCTGGACTATTTCCTTTGTATTTTCTATCCATCACGAAATTTCTCCTCAAATAGTAACTGATTATCTTTTAGATCTGTTTTTGCGTCATCCTGTGTTGTTCTTTTCTGTAAGAAATTGTTTGACTTGACGGGGCTTGAAACTCGTTATTTTTTTCAAAATTTGGAATAATGTAGATTTGGGAACTTCAATGGCATGAGCTATTGATCTTATGGGGCTTCTTCTGTTACGAGGAATATGTGTAAGTTTCTTTCTAATATCTTTGCATTTACAACGACAATTTTGTTTTTCCAGGAATCAACATCGTCATAAGATTCACGTTGACTATTAATTTCGGAAACACGTTTCCCAATTCTGATGGAGTGATCCTGTTGTACTTAAATTGTTTTACAGCTAACATAATTGCACTTTTCTGCGACTTTTTTCGATGCAGCAATTCGAAATTTGCTTGAAAACTCTCTTTTTTTTTCATCTTACTTTTACAATAGGTTGCTATTCTACTGAAATAAAACAACTGATTTTGATCAGCGTATGATATTCAAAATTGTCATAATTAATGATAATTAAGTTAACCTGAAAATTTAAAGATGCATCAAAATAATTCATAGTGGTAATGAAACATTGATTTTGATACAAGGCTTCGCAATTTTGGACTCCTACATAATTTACAGAGAATTCATTCCCCGTCCAACAATTCTCACCAATAATTCATAGAAAAACAATCACTTGCTACTATTATTATGGGTCAGTTAATTTATATAAATTAAATAATAATACAATGTATTAAATTGTTAGTTACTGATTTATAAAAAGTATTGGTATGTTCAATTTTCATATTAACCACTAAATACAATTATTTATCTCTCTCTTTGTTACATTTTTTGATTTATTATATTATTTGACCAATGCCTGATATGACGAGTTTGAGACTGGAGATATTGGGAAAAAATTGGTAAATGTAAGATACCGATCAGTGAAAAACTTTCGCCATATTTAACTAGTAATTTTGGCGTTAAATTAATTTTGTAATTTAATTTTTGCTAAAAACTTTCTAAAGGTGATTGCGAAAACTAGGATCGTTTTTCGTGATACATATTTCTAATTATTTCGAAATTAATTCCCTCTAATTTCAGACAATATCTTACTCGTTTTAGTGTATTGAAATGTTGAAAAATCTTTCTCTCTCTCTGTCTTTTCAATTTTTCAAACATTTTAAACTTTAAATTCCTGCATTCTACAAAAAGAAGGGAAAAAAAAAACTTGTTAACATGTCTTTGTTTCTTTATCTGTTATATTTATTAAATGATAGTATACACGCGAGCTCTTTTCTCCGCACGCGTGCTCACAATTATCTCTAATTTGGAATGCTTTATTAGATTGCTTTCTTTAAAATTCTTTGTTAGAATACAGATCTATGAAAAAACTGTGAATATTTGTTTGTCGAGAATGATGTTTTTGTCGTTTTGGCGTCTAATTAACGATATTTTTTCGAACTTTTCAACGATTATCCATATCTGTTCCCCTTTTCAACGAATCTATATTTAGCTTATATCATATTAATGAATCAGTTGAATCTCACTGCTGGAAAAAAACTGCTCCAATACGAAAGTTTATTTTTAATTAAACAAAATGATTAATCCTAGAATAATCCTTGGACATTAAAAGACGCATTCACTCACTATAAATCCTATCAACGAAATTATCAATTCTTACCGGATCAAATTATCAGTCGAATTATGTCTCAAGGATTCTACAAATTGGCCTCCTACTGTGTTACAAGTGATTTGAAACATAATAATTCATGTACATTAGTTTTTAATTGACTTCTTGGTAAGATCAAGTGTGAAACAGAAGCAGAACGGAGAAGGAAAGGGAGGGAAAAAGAAAAACTCGTATTTGGCGTCATTTTTAGCTGGAAGGCGCGAACAGGGGGGGGGGACATCGGTCAGTTATCATTATCTTGTTACAAATCATAAATTTGCTGTTCTTTGCTGCAACTGTTTCGGGTCGTTTCGAGCAATCGAGGGACAGGTAATTGAGGACTTGCGCGTCGCAAATCAAACGTTATTCGCGCCGACAAAGAACGAAATTATAATCTTTTATGGAATTCTGATCACGATTCTGGTTGGGAAAAGGAAAAAAAAATGTCATTTAGAGAGAAAATTTCCCACAATAGTGTTTCTGTTTCTTTCTTTCGGTTGTTGAGTGGGACTATGAATTAGGTCGGAATAGTTTTCGGGAGAAATATTTAGATAGAATAATGAACCTCAATATTTTTAAGTCTCTTTTTGGACAATGGATATTATTCAGTGCTGTGAGAGTTGATTTTTTTATGCTAGTATTATGTGATTAAAGGTAAATAAAAAAGGATGCCGAACCAAGTACTATCTCTGAGAATTCAGTTGAAACTGTATTATATTATTCTATACAGTAATATTCTTCCTATGAACACAGAGGCAACAGATTTTTTTTTTTTTTTGAAATCATATAAAATAGAAATATTTCGCAATGCGTTGTAAAAGTTCTTGATTTGATTCGTTATATTTTAAGAAAAAAAATGTATTATTTAAAGTCATGAGAACTGAAATTTGGCAGTAATTCAATATTTTAAAATATGGTATAAAAATCTTGTGAAAGTAAATTCGATAAAATTAAAATTCGAATGTAAAACTGAAGGGAACTATTTTAGGATATAGCTTCTTTATATTCCTACATATTGTAAACTTTTCATTTACTTCGGAATTCGGATTGAATTTCAAAATCAGTTACAACGAGAAAGTTCTTATCTAATGTATAAATTTTAAAGTATGTTGGTCTGTACCGTATAAAAATCCACTCCGTTAATGGTATCCCTCCAAATTTTTAGGATGTTTCTCTGATCTATATAAAGAGCCGTAAGTGCATTCTTTCAAAAAAAAAAAAAAAAAAAAAAAAAAAAAGTTAAATGCAAAATTTTGCAAAGGACAGAATTAGCCCCCCAGGCTGCGCTTTGTTTATAATTATTATTAAATTACTCAATTAAATGTAAGAATTAAAATAAAAAGATGAAGTATCCAGAAATGTCCAATAGTAAACTTTTACGATATTAAAATTAAAGCAAACGATAAATTATTAAATTGAATATATATTTAAGCTAAATGTAATTAAAATTGAAGTAAAAGATAAAACATTGAAAAGTGACCTAGTACGCCAAAAGTGATCCAACTAAAACAATATCCCCGTGGATGGCAAAGAAAAAAATTCAAATGTATTTTTGGTGATACTTTTTGTGGGCTTCCCCCTTCCTTTTTTTACAACCAATTATTTAACATGCTATCTTCATATATGTCTTTGCAGTTCAAAACATGTACTCAAATTTAAATCTTCTTCCTATTATATGATCGAGCTGAAATTTTGCATACACGCATTATTCCGATGACAATACAATACTAAGACATACTCGCGCAGTGGCGGACTTAGAGTTGCTTGAGGGCCTGTGCCTTCGCTCAATTGAGTTAAAATTTTGCTCATACGTATATCTCACGTAATTACTATCTATAGTCTGAAATTTCCAGACTAAAAATAATTAAATAAATATAAGTATCAAAAAGAATTTTTCAAACAAACTTTTATGGACTAAAAGGAATAAAAATATTTTTAATGTAAAGTAATACGTAATTTATAAAAGCTTAAGGCGTCAATACTTCTTTTGATCTTATTTAAAGTAAGTAGTAGCTATGGTACTTAATGTATCAGTAATTAATTAGGTATCTTAGTTTAGCGTCTCAAGCTTATGTAAATTGTATATAATTTTTTATTAAAAAACTCGATTTAAAAAACTTTTATGAATATTTTTTTTCCACCATTTTTTCGCGTTTTCAAGCAGACGCAACATCCCCCCCTCCCCCAGAGTTTTCAAGCAGATATTTTTCCCGCTGAAAAGATGAGCATTTTAACGAGCCTTTTAATACAATTTCATTTCATGATATCGGTAGAAAAATAATGGAGCCTTATTATTTGTTGTTTTTTTTTACAACTCCATACCATTGATCAAACCACCAAAACAATGCTGAATGCTTTAACGGTTTAAAAAAGAAACTATAGAAAAAAATATCTATGGATTCACACAGTTTTTTTAATTACACACTCTCTTGTGATGTTAGGTTATTCGCGATTTTCTTTTCCTTAAACCTTGGGGGCTTTTATCGGTTTGAACTGCACAAAATTACAATTTCTCCCCTACCAAAATGAAACGTGAATTAGAATAAGATAGAAGGGAAATGTTTTAAAGAGATATGATGAGTTGTATAAATGATTTACAATTGATGGAAAAGGACAAGGGAGATAGAGTATAAGGATTTTTGCTGTGAGGCAGAATAGTTATTGAGATTGAAATTCTTCTGTCAGTTTTGTGGATTGAAGAGAGTTCCACTAAAAGTATTGAGCTACATAGATACTATCAAAGCTAGCTGTGAAATTTAGAACGAGTGGAGTGGTAAGGTAGATTTCTTATTTAAATCGTAAATTAAGATTGAGAGTTAGGTCGAGATTCTAGAGAGAACGGCCTTAGATATTCTACAGTGATAAATGAAGAATCTATTTTGTTTTTGCATTTCACTAGGAGTTTTTGATTTATGTATAATATTAAGATATGGCACAAGAGCCATATAATGACAAACAAGCATCACAATCTGAGAAGGGTTCTTTTTTTGGGGGAGGGGGCCTTTTTCCACCTCCCCCCATACACTAAAGAAGATACCCGCTTCTCTCTATATATAACGCTGTGACGAATAATATGATTGCTCTGTCTGTTTTTGCTTCTGACAAGTTATTTGTCATGATTTTATTTTAAAAATTCACTTGAGCGAAGAATGGGTACTCCTGGTAGATATTACATAAATAACAAAATTACTATAATTACAGATAATCAATAGGTTTCTTGAAATGTTATTATCATCTGAAATTAATAACAGCTAAGTAAGGTAATCATTAAATTTTATCTCGGAAAAAAACAGTACAGTTAAAAAAAATATTTTAAACTTTACTGTTATTAAAAAAATGCATTTTACATGTACTTAACTTTTGAAAGCTTACTTCATATTCGAATTATTTTATAAGGTTATGTAAAAATAATTATTAATTTTATTCAAAATTATAAATAGATCGTAATAGCCAACTTGGAATTATATTAATTTTTACTATGATGGCATTAGTTTGTTATAAAGATTTTTTGGAGAGTCATAACAGTATGTATTAGTTTTAAGAAAATGCCCAAACCTTCTTTCTAGAAGAATAAACACTCAAATAATGGTGATACACTTCTAGAATAAATATTTTAGAAACTGGTAATTAAGAGAAGAGTGATTAAGATGATCTGAAATAAAACCTTAAGAGTGTTAAAAGTAATTTTACTATCAATAAATTAATAAAATATTTAAGATATTCGACGCTTTTGAAAAAAATGCTTGCAAAATAAATTATTGATGTGGTAAATGTATAGAATTAGTAATATATTTTAAGGGAAAAGCCAATCAAGATTTATATATGTCTGATATCCTCATATCAATAAAAAGAAGTCTTCCAACTGCGACGCAACACCATAAATCTGTCAAGTTATTACACTTTGTAACACACTTTGTGACAAAGAAAAATTTCTGTTTAATGCATTTTCCTTTTCTTTTACGTAAAGATCTGTATCTTAAAAGCTTGTCTTTTAAAGTCGTCTGAAAAGAGGGTTTTAATTCAGCGAATTGATTAAATAAACCTTTTAACATGTAAACTTGCACAACTTTCCTTGTATGAGACGTTTGATATCATTGAATGTCGCAAACTAAGAGATAGGGATGAATGAAAATCAACGTGTGAAGCAACTGTGATGCTGGACAGGTAGTATTTATTTTGAGAGAGTCTCATGATTAATGACTAGCACTTAATAAACGAAAGCTCTTCTTAAACGTTCATTTTTGTTTTTCGTTGGAAAAGATTCAGAATACGATTACAGGTGCCTAGAGAAAAAAAAATTCAAAAGGGTATATAATCAAGCAGAATATCTTTCGTATTTAATTAAATACTTAACTAGCTGCTTTTCAGAGTCACATCCCACTGATTCACAGGCCTTTTATCTCCAATCAATGGATAATTTAACGATAACGGACTTCTAGAATCGGACTAGTTATGCTGTCTTTTTTCCCCCTCCTTTTTTTTAATCTTCTTCAGAATTCTTGAACGGGATCTTCCTCGTAATTGATGAGCATCCAAAATCGTCGAAGCCATTGGCGTCTACAGAATGCCAAAGCATCATTTTCATTTTCCAACACCATTTGAGTACAGGGTAAAGATATTACACCCTTCAATTAAGAGTCATTGCTGAACACGAGAAGAATCCATTAAAGCCGTACAACAACTGCCATTTTAACGCTGTTGTTGGCGATGAAGTCGTCGCAATCCTGTCAATCTTGCTAGCCCCTCCCATCCAGTGCTTTTCCGCCCTCCTTTAATTTCCCCCCTCCTTTTTTTTGCCTGATTATACGCACCTTGTGGGATTTGATATGCCAGAGATTAAGTTGCGATTTAATCGTAATAATAATGATAACTATAAATATTTATCTGTTTGAAAAATGTGGCTGAAATTGGTAGGTTTGTGGTGTGTTCTTTTTATCATTTTGGCTCATAATTTATGGCCGTCTAAATTGATGTACTTTGATCTATAGAAGCCGTTTCACACATAAAATGTATTTATGCGTGAGATGTCTATTTGTGTTTTAGCCCTGGAGTGAAAAGTCCATTACGAGTACAATTAGTGCATCCTGTAATTTAATTGATTATTCACATCATTGTCAGACATTTTATTACAACCAATTAATTAACTTAATTAGTGTACCGAAGCGATTTCAGCTCCCGTTCTTTCAGTTTATTGCATGAATGAATTTGAAAGAAATGCATACAACATACACAAAAAATAATAAAGGAAAAGAAAATGTTTTTCCTCAACAGAAAAATTAATGTCTCATTTCTCCACATGCATTATCCATAAGAACTGCTATGTTGGTGTTAAACTACAGTCTTAAAGCTAGATTCAAACTGAGCGCGCATCCTCGAAGAAGGAAATCTCAGCTATTGCAATTGGTTGCTACGTCTAGCGAATCATTTCCGACTGGTTACAGCATTTGACAAATCGATTCTGATTTGCTCTCAATATTTTCCACGATGCGTGCTTGGAGCAAATTCAACTATTAATATTTTCAAAATCCACGAAAGTGTAGTCGGTATACATTTTCCAGTTATGGATTTTAGGTAAAGTAATTATTTCAGATAATTTAAATCTCTTTCCAGTTATATGTAATAGGTTCCTCAAGTAAAACTGTTTGAAGAGTATTGACAGGATGAAATCGGTGTGAAATACTTCATCTCATATTAATTCACATTTATTATCGGAGGGAGAAAAATATATGAAATTTTTCATATAGTTCTACTAATTGAAGAAAATTGATGGGATTGGATCTGTGCGAATGTGAATGAATGAGGGACGAGTGTAATGGTGCAAGAGCCATTCATGACTATGCTGCGTCAAACAAGGTATGACTATGATCTGGGCATTTGAAAAATGGGTAAAAAGGTAAAATTCAAAAGACAAGTGGTGGTATCTATACGGAATTCTTCACTTCCTGTTACGTCAGATTAGAGTTCAGCTAGGAGAAAAAGAAATATTTCTCAAATAACCAACAGATTACAGTTATACGATTGTAAGCTTATGTCATTTTTTTTGCTGAAATCAGGGGTATCAAACTTGCGACCTATAAATATTTTTCGTGCTACTCATGATGAGTATCGTTTTGACATTATTCCCCCTCGCATATAGTATAATAAGCAAGAACTTTAAAAGCTTTTAAATCTTTCATTTCAGAGTAAACGTTATAGTTATCGTTTTTCTAACAGTTGTTAGTGATTTTGCACTTCTATTAAGGTGCAGTAAGACTAGAGTTACAAATTATTTTTAATTATTGGATTGTGTGACAGGCCTGGATTCTCATAAAAACCATCGTTCTATAAGTAATCATCAGATGGCAAAAATTTTTACTACTGGAAAAAGATCTTGTAAAATTTATCATCATATCCTTAATTATTGAGAGCCATGCACAAAAGTAGGGTGCCCCCATCCATGAAAAATTTCTCGCTACGCCCCTTTAAAAAGCAGTTTTTCTCTCATTTCTTTTTCTTGTAATCAGTTGGTCGGGTGAACAGAGACTACTCGGAATATTTTCCATCTCAGAAACTTTTGCTGTTATTTTAAATTAAAAGAAAACATATTAGTAATTGCAAAACAACTATAATTATTTAATTAACAAATATATTTTTAAAAATTTGTCTGAAGTTTTATATTATTTTAATGTTTAAAAAGTCAAATTTTCATTGTCGTTAAGGTAAAAACATCGACGAAGAGAGGAAAGTTTTTTTTTTCCAAAAATTATGAAAGCTAAAATAATTTTATTTAAGGTATCATAAATTCGAGCGATTCATATGCTGTATAGCAATTAATTAGAATAAGGAAAATAATATTAAAAGGAATTATAAAGCCAATCTCAAAGAGAACTGGGAAGAAAATTCACAATCATAATCACTCGCATTGAAACGAATTGGATTCTTAGTTTGTAAGAGCCATAATGACGCAATAAAGGATTTGTCACGAACTCGAAATATTGGTAAAATATTAAAATTATTACTAAACTCATTTTCAGCAACGGGCCATTTCTTAACAGGTAGAATTCATGCTGGAAATGTGTTCTCACAATCGCATTTTAAATTAACTAACCTTTGGAGCAACTTTACCAGATTAAGAACAAAATGTCCACTGTCAGGAATTATGTTTACAGAAGTGTTTGTAAAGTTAAGTATATTTTCAACTTCATGAGTTGTTTTGAGTATTGGGTCGTTCCAGTAACACCATCAAGAAAAGGGGAGGGAGAGAGAAGAAAGAGAGACTGGTAGAAAAAAGTCTTTCACCTGTGTGGATTGTAATGCTTTAGTAAATAGTTTTTTTTTCCATTTGTATCGCAGAAGATTGCGTTTCGAATATTGTAACGGGCCTTCGAATGCATTTCACTCTTAACTAAATTTTGAGGCTACTTTATTTCTTTATTTGAACTGTGAACCTCGCCTTGTGAAATAACCATGGCATATGTAAATTAGCATTATTATACAAGAAGTAAAGTGAATAATAAAGGAAGATTAGAGTGATTAGAGGAAAAAGATGTTGAGGAAGATGCTAGTTAGATGAGTACACAGTATTGGAGCGTACAACTGTGAGACAATATTTAAGAGTGTATTTCTGACTTGGATCTTGTTATTGGACCGCGACTGGACTTGAATTCAATTAAATCAAGCTTACTATTTGAATTATTTAAGATAAGTATGTAACCGCCAAACTTTCTAACTTTTCAAGACATTATAAAGTTATGTCCAATAGTCAATAAGTTCACAAATGCTATAGAAAAGACGTCAGAAAAAACACATCACAGTTTATTAACTACCTTCACAGGAAATGTATGGTTGCTCTCTCTCGAATCTCTCTTAACTCGCTTTAATCCTATCTTATAATTAAGCAATGAAATATTAATTTAACTACTCACTTACACTTCTTGAATACAGAAAGATCCTATTTCTCTAACCATGAGTCTCTTCTAACCAATTTTACTGCGAACTATTGGTTAGAATAATTTACTCCATTCAACTTATAAACATCCATAATCTTCTCGTTATCATCTGTCTTCCCTTTGTTATTCCTTTCAATTCTATTTCGCATATGTATCACTATCTCTAATTCATTGCACTAAGTGTAAGTGAGTCGGCAAGGAGGAATTGGAATTCAAAAAGTCCTCGTTAGTGAAGGAAAAACTCCGAATAGCCTAACGCAACAAATAGAATTCTCTATTATATCATTTAATTGAAGATGGGATTAAGTAAACGTTCTACATTGGTGAATTATTTTAAGATCCGACGTGTAGAGGAATTGATGCACATTAAATCTGGTCGAGATCTCAAGTCCTACTATTGGCGCAGAGTGGAGGTTTGGAAAGGGTGATGGAAGCTCAATTGCTCGTCTCTTGACCGATATTCAAAATTGTGAAGTCCGTCACCAATAGCCCTCGCTTGCGACGATAATATAAATGCTCACACTCACTCACTAGGCTTTTGATTTTGTTCATCCAAACATAGAATAAAGTGGTTAAAGTTTTTTTTGACTGATCCTTTATTGCGTCGCTATTCTTCTTGATATTAATAACGATGCCAGTTCTTTATGGTACGATAAAAGATATAAATGTCCACTTTTAAAATAAACCACATTTTTTATACATATAATTTTTTAACAGGGAAGAAAATGTATCCAAATTATATTAAATCTCGAAATATCTAATAACTATATAGATACAGTATAAACAAGAAAATAGCCAAATGTACTTAACGAAAGAATCACATTGACATAATGTTTCCATGTTTCTTTTTCATGACCATGTTTCTTTCAAGGTTGTCTTCGCCTTAAGTCAAAGAAGACGATCGAAATTTGGAACATATTTTTAAGCAAAAAATTGTTCCAATATTCATAAAAATTTGTGTTTTTGTAACATGCGGGCTTTCTTTTAGAAAGCAGTATTCTTAAAATTTAAAATTATTTCAAAAATGTGCCATTTTTCTCTTGAACACCAAATTTTAAATCACCTTTAGCATTACAGAATAGGAGAAGAAACTTGGAATATTTTTTACATTAAAAATAGGGGATTGATTCAGATAGCAGTTTGTATTATAAAAGCATAGCTATTCTCTAGAAGTTTGCGAAGTCAAAATATAGAACTAATGTTCGAGCTTCTTGTTATCGCAAAAAAATGTTCCTATTTCCAGTCCTATTCTTTAACGTTATGATAAGACAGCCTTAAACAAGTAGTAATGCGGTAACAAATGCTCTTTGGCTGAGCAAAATTTATTTTTATATACACATTGGAGACCGATGAGGTAGATTAATACACAGATTATATTCATTTACAGGTGCATTATAGAAACTCGTAGAGCTATTTTGAGTTTTCTATCGACATTAAGATTTTGTCAGAAATTTGTGAATTTTTTTTTCATAAGAAATTGTTTGTGGGATTCTTTTAAGTTGAATGAAATTTTTATTAAGATTGAATTCATTTCAATACTCAAGCTCAACAATAACAAAAGACTGAGATAAATAAGAATATAAGATAAAAAAAATATATATGAATAATGATTATAAGAGTATCTTTATCCAACTTGATAATGCGTCTGCAATTTAATAAAAAAAACCATGGTTCGCTAGACCTTTAAAGTATTTTTTCTTTTGTACTTTTATAAAGATTTTTTTGGACTATCATAATTTTATTTAATTTCAAGCTGTCTTCGCGTGATGTTAAAGTATAGGACCGGAAATTGGAACCTTTTTACCTATAAAAAGCCCTCAGATATTAATTTTATATTCTGATTTCGCTATCCTTTAGAGAGCATCGTATTTTATACTTCTTTTTATTTCTTTCCGAATGAATTCCTTTTTTCTGGTGTAAAATATGCTCCATGTTTTGTCTTCCATACTAAAATGCTAAATGGTCCTTAAACTTCACGTACTCGTGAAAATGGCATATTTTTGGATGCTGTATTATAAATGGCGTAAAAATGGCATTTTTTTGGGATATTTTGAAATTTGAAAAATACTGCATCCTATATCAGATGAATATGTTACAACTTCGCAAATTTATGCGAAAAATGGAATAATTTTCTGCCTGGAAATTTGTTCGAAATTTCGACAAGATTTTTTGATATTAGGCTAAGACAGCCCTAAGTGTGTCGAGGAAGTTGGACTACAAGATCAAGTTTGCCGTGAGATTAAAAATACAATATTGAAAACCCCTATCTTAAGTTCTTGATCCTTTGATTGAAATTAAGTTTTTTTTTTTCTTTCTTCTAAAAATAATTTATTAAAGGAAACGAATAAGTGTGAATTAGTCCAGTCAGGGAGGTATTCAATACCTTCAAAAATCATTCGAAATATCTGACAGATTAAAAAAAAAAGCACAAACTGGATGATAAATTGCACATGATGTGTTAAAAAGATCCTTATTTAACTCAACATTCTTCAATAACAGTCATTTACAGCAACTACAATCCTTCAGTCCAGTGTATTTTTCCTTCAATCATGTGTTCTATTTATTACGTAATTATCTGGAACAGAATTAGGATGTTCAGCCAAGATGGAAAGGTGCGTGGTTGGGAAATTTTGCTTACGAATGGGCGCGGCTGGAGATGATTGCATGGCTGGATGTTTTTTGGACGGAACACAACCTTAAATGATGCGATCCATTTCAATTACCATCACACTTCCTCGCTATTTAAAGGACAGAAGTCGGGTATAGACATTGGCTGCCTTGCTTCCAAAAAAGAATTTTGACGAATCCGGTTGCCGACGGTAACCTGTTAGATGTCTCTCAACTGTCGAAGGGCACGATTTTTTACCATAATTTAACCGTTATCTTGTTCTCTGAAGACGCTGTTTGGTCTATGTACTTGAAATTGTGAAATGTTTTTACACATCAACTGTTTGGGACCCATTGAGAATTTCGTCACGAATGTGACCTTCATCGGGCCATTAACCTTATTAACTTATTTCTGTCTCCCAGATCATTAAGGAGATAATGAAGTGGCAATTACATCGAGTTTTTCAGTGATCGTGTTTTTGAGAAGCATTTAAGTAGGGTAGATCGGAGAAAAGTTTCCTTTCGGGCAAATGAGGCGATTTTGTCAGAGATCGAAAATATCTGAAATAATTTCCACCTCCAGATTTTCACTTTGTAATAGGCATTCATGAGAAACTGGAACGAAGATTCGCTATGAATTTGATTATTTTTACTTTTCAATGTATCATAATGAGAAATCATAGTGATATTGGTGATTAAAAATCACATAATATAAAATATTTGGATATAGTAGTGAATTCTGAAATTCAAAATTTATCGGATGTATACAACTTAACTAATTGAATAAGTTTGGAAATATGTATATGTGTATCAACGCAAGAAAAGAATGCAGTCTTGAAAAAAGTATGTGGCTTATATTAGTGGAAAATTAATAAAATTTTAATATTTGATTTTTTTTTGTAATTTAGGTAACTCATATCAGACTTATTCAAAATGATTGATCCGATTTTGAAATTCCACATTTTCATAAATAAACAACACAGAATGATAAATAATACATTTTTGCAAATGGGTAATGCAAAAATGTTTTTTACAAGTTCGATATAATTTCCTTTAGTTATACGTATAATGTCAATTCGATATGCAAATCCCTTCCAAACACGTTGTAAAGTGTCAGTGGTAATTGACTGCACAGCAACAGGAATCCGTTGTTTAAGTTTACATAAATTTGTGGGGGATGGTGGTACATATTCTTTATCTTTTACAAACCCCCAAAGGAAGAAAGCACATCGAGCCATATCAGGTGGCTTAGGTGGCCAGTTGTGTAACATCTAGCACAACTAGCCATCTGGTCCACTGCGATCGATGCGAGGTAGCTCCGTGAAAGCTTTTTTACAGCTTTCGTGAAATAGCTTCATGAAGAACACACTAAGTCCACCTATTGTTCTCAATATAAAACTTCCACATTTTCCCTTTACATTCATGTATACTTGTCATTCTGGATAATTTATATTTGAAAATAGAGAATTTTGAAATCGGGTGAATCATTTTGAGATACCCCGTATATTTTCTGTGAATTTTTAGTAAAAGAATAAATTAAAAAGAACATCGTGTAAGTTTGATATATATCATTACAGCTTCTGTGTGAATAATCGAGCACATTTTATGGTAGGACCATGAATTTTAAAATAAGAACCATAGACAATATTTTTTATAAAAATAAATTCTCTCTTTCTATAGAATCAGTAATATTCTAAAAAACCAATAGTTGGTATGGGCTGTAGATTAACAACTGTTTTAAGAATTAAACAGTGTAGATTTCTATGGAAATTCTACAATAAAATGTTTTAAAAATATAAATATCCTATAACAAGATTATAGGCTGGCTTATCTTTTTAACGGTCAGATTATTTTTAAACCATTTTAATGCGCTTATATATATGCGAGTAATTATATTTGTTGATACTTACTTCATGAAAAAATAATGCTGTTGAAAAAATTATGCTTCTGTAAACTTTCTTTAATAAAATACTGCTCCACATAGTTTTAAAATACGAGGGTCGTTTTTTTTTCAATCTCCGATACAGCTGCTACGCTACCAGACAAATGGTAGGAGGAGGGAATGCGCATATCTTTAACTATAACTTCTGCTATTACCGATGCCATCTCACCATTTTAAACTGAGCTGTAGGCAAGTAAACATAGATGGTCCAATTGATTTGTCTGCCATGTGCGAGTTTCGTTGTTATTCCCTCTCCTCAAGCAGTTGAGAATAATGCAGCAGAAATTCACCGAAAAATGAGCGGAGTATACGAAAAAAACTTTATGAGTTATGGTGTTGTGCTTGAATGGTGTAGTGTAGACAAATTAAAGGTGGGTGAACCGACGTTCACGATAAAGTGGGAACAAGGATGCAAGTCTTTTCACACAAACCTTCAGCAATTGGAAAGTTCTGGCTACGGGATTTGGGGACCAAAAAAGAGCCTTGCTTGTTGAATTTATGGACCTGGGGAACAACAATCAATGCAGCTGTGTATTGTCAGACTTTGTAACGACTTTAAATATTTGGTCTCCAGACCTATGAAGAGGTTCAAAACAAAGTGCAGATCCATCTTACATCACTGGCTGCAAGGCTCTTCGAAGAGAGAAGCTCGTCCATCGATGTACCAATTGCCTGATTTTTCACCGTGATTTATGTTGAAAAGAAATCATGTTTGTACATAATTTTTGGTGACAATTTCATCTTCTTCTATTCTCTTTCCTTTTTTTATAGTCCATGGGACATTGGGGGAAAAAAACGGCCCTCGTGATTAAACAAACTTCTTTTTTTCCATGTAATAAAATAAAGAAATCATTACAATTCATCAGCAGCATCCTCTCGTGCTCAATACTTTGATTTTCTGTAATTCATTACAATAAAATCGCTTTTTAAGCATAAATATTTAACTCTTTAGACCAGTGGCTCCCATCGGTATCAGTATGGGCATTGAAGAGTTCGAGGCTAATTTAGAGGGTGTTACGTTTATTTTACCTTGAATTATTCTTTGAATTGTTATTTAAACATTTATTTTCAAAGGAACAGATACGAACTGGAGATGTTTACTTTAAAAACTAATTGACACTATAAATGAAAATATTCTGAAAGTATTTTTGCTTCTATCAATTTTTACTGCGAAAATAATTATAACGGCCGAAAGTAACTAAGATACCGACAACTGTGTATCGAATATAATTACAGTATCAAAAATTATATTTAATAAAATTTTAAATGTTATGATTCTCCAATTCCCCTTAATGTTTATGCAAATATTGTGCTCAATACTTAATATTTGTGAGGATTTATTTCTTTTTAAAAAAATCATGTTCGTTGTTTAGAATATAAGATCATTTTATAGAATGGATAGTTTCATAACGTAAATTTTAAATTTTGTGGAAAGTGCACCAGAAACTTAAAAAACCACACATTTTGAGAAAAACTTGTATACAGATGTTTTCCTCTATGGACATTCTGTCCTTCAAATTCTCATAAAAATACTTATATGGAATCAGAGAAGTTCCATCTAATTTTTAATAGCAAAATAAAAAAAAAAAAAATGCAAAATTTGAAGCTTATTAGTGACTTGGCTACCTGAAGGACCATGAAACTAAATATAATATCAAAGAGACAGACGCAAAAAACTCCTTTCAGAAAGTAATTTTATCTACTAGTTAACAATCTTGGGTTTTTTCTTCATTAAGCATACTGACAGTGACATATGACTAAGATAATGAGAGAAAGATAGACCGATAACATGCATATCTCTTTCTTCTGCAGCAATGAATTTTTATTTTGGTCAGATGGAATTCCAGATCTGTCTGATGCACGTCGTTATTCGCATCTGAATTTTAGAAAAAGTGTTTAAGAGTACTCTAATAATTTTCGACGCCACTTTTTTCGTTAACTGATAAATACACAAATGGGTTTCGTGCTACATTTATTCGTTAAAAATTTTTATGAAAAAGATATGATTTTATAAAATGTTTAAGATATCTCAGACTCCATACAAAGGGTTATCGTAAAGTTTTAATTGTTGTTAAGAAGTAACCCAGATATCAGAATAAAATTTATTCTGCACAATAATTGATCCTTATGTACATTATATAGTAAATTACATCGATTAATGGTTTCGTCTGGTTTCAGGATGCTGTAGAATGAAGAAACCTTCAGTATGTAGTTCAATCTGCTGAATTCTGCAAAAACGAAGTATATAATTACAATGAAGTATTTAATTGGTGATTGTGTAGTGAAATTTTAATAATAATAAGTAAAAGTTAATTTTCTGTCTAGATTACATTTTAGTATATGTAATGTTTTCGTTGTGAAAGGTTATTTAGTTGCAAGTTGAAACATTTTTAAATTGGATTATAGATATTATTTAGAAAGTTATATATATTATTTATATAGTAGTAATTAAAACTTTATGATACTCCAGGATAATAAATGAAACTTTATAATACTGCAAGTTACTTCTATCTACGGCTTCCTGAGTGAAACGAAACAAATCTACATTAATAGCTGTAATTTACAACATTATAGACTTAAGAATCAGTTAACATGCAGAATAAATATATATCTCGATTACTTTTCAGTAATAATTGAATCTTTACAGTAACCCCCTCGTGCGTTCAGTGTAGACTGAAATATATAGATATGTTAACAGTGTAATTTAAATATTTAAAAGTTTAATTTTCTTTCACAAAATTTGTTGTAATTTGCAGAAAATAACTTACATGTATTTGATAGATAATATTTTTATTTATCATGGTTTTCATTTTGAACGCGGAACTGTATTGCATGTAAAGTGATCAAATATTTGAAAAGTAATAACTAAACAAACTTATTTTTGAAATTTCGTAAGACTTTTTATACTTGTAATTCTTTTTTACTCTGAAGGCTTGAATTCTAAAACTGTGTATTGTGATGTAATTTTTTCTTCTATTGAAGTTTGGAACATTGGTTCTTAAGTAATATTCATTATTAGTATATTTATGCGATTTTAAAATTAACACGTGGAAAAATTGTATCAAACACTCTCGTGATTGTAATTTTATTTTTAATATCTCAGCAATTACTCTGAATTTTTTTATGTAAAATCTTAGTTGAGGCTTTTAACAGGTCAGTCAACTCTTCATAGAGTTGTGGAATCATCATCATAA